>VDFB02058242.1:736616949-736644180 GCA_007258455.2 Sequoia sempervirens | reverse complement strand
CTTCTTGGTTGTCTAAAGAGGCGGGGTTGTGGATTTGGGTTTCCTCAACCGCCGAGGAAGGCATTGTGGGGTCACTTCTCAAAATACCAGGTGTCGATGCGGGAGCATTCAGTGGTGTGAGGGCAATCTTGCATCACCCAAAAGATGATTTCCATTTTTGTTCCTGTTGTTTTCTTTTTGTAGATGTTTTGTATTTCTGGATACCCTTTTCGTCAAATAAGAGTTTCCAACCTTCAGAACAGTTTTTCTGCTTTTTCTGCTCAACTGCTATTTTTAGCAGGTTTGCATTTGAAGTCGTGGGAAGACAGAAATTTATGGGAAGGTTCAGGATGGAAAAATACACAGTCTGGTGAAAGAATCAAGTCAAGATCATTCATGACTTGAAAGTTATTCAAGTTCCAATTTCTGCTTTTTGACCTGAAAAACCTTCCGAGCTCAGTTTGAGGCACCAAACGATCCCGGATGGGCCTGAAAATTTGCGAAAACGCCAAAGTAGTCCACCAAAGGCCTACTTTGTGGAAAATCGTCTTTTCGAGAGCTTTCCGAAAAGGTATTATCATTGAAGATCCGACGGTCGGATTAAAAGTTATGGCTGCCGGAAGTTGGTGCATATTTTAGAAATGTGCTAATTTTCAACTGTGAATTTAACTTGAATTTCAAATTGTAATTTTGGCGCCAAACCGTCAAAAATCTTATCTCGAAGGTTGTTTTTGGTTCCAAACCGAAATGGGCCTATTTAGGGGCTTGTTTCTGATTTTTGGGTAACTTTTTGGGGAAAAGAAGTTCGCATGCTGTGAAAGGGGATCTGGGTAATTTCCTGTAAGTTTGTAATTTGCATGTATCACAGAGCTCGAGGATTTGTGATCCTCTGCATGTAAGATTTTTCATTATTGAATAATAAGAAAGTTTTCTAGTGTGTGCATTATTTCTGTGTCTCGGGTTTGCTCCCTCGTCAGTGTACATATTTGTTACCCATGGCTAGAATGATGTCACTTGATATAAAATTTTAGGATTGTACCATTTGTTTAATTGAACACAGCTGTTTCCAAGTGATTGCTGATCATGTACATTAATGGGAACCTAATAAAAGATTTCATAATTTCTAATGAATTATGTGTTGTTTAATTATAATTGTTATTGGTCTATTTTATTGGATTTATTGGATACAAAGGTGTATTTAAAGATTAATCTTAATTGGAATAAGTTATTTAGGATCTAGAATTGATAAGAAGATAATTACTAGAACACATCTAGAATTTGATTTGCAAGTGGACAAAAGGAATCTACATTAGCATTGTATCATTCTAAGATTGGTGATGCTTGCTTGTTGACCTTACTTTTCATCTGATGTCATAGAGCTAGTTTGTCAATGGTCTAATAGAAATGAACATGACCTTTGTGATTTAATAGATTCCTAAAATGTGTTTGTGAGCTTTCCATGTCCTTACCAAACTCAAATACTAGACAATGATAGAAAACATGTTGTCTTAGGCGTTCTTTCTCGTACTTATATTTTAACACACAATCACACATACATAATTCCACACCACACACCTCCAAAATTTTGACCTTGCATATATATCTTCTACAACCTCGAATAACCTTCTCTAAGTTAGCTTCAATGAAATGTATTTAGCTCAAACATACAACCACCAAATAGGTCAACACCAAACACCTACGTTGTGGAAAGAAGCGAGAGTGGACCACATCAACCTGGTTAACCAAGACCAAAATATACACCGACACACTACACCAGGCTTCCACAAACCACGAAGCTTGTTTGCAAACAATGTTAAAATACTAGGTTGGCCAATCTGGACAACATTAACACTATTATGCAACCAAATTCACACTTCAATAGGGCTGAAAAAATCCAATAGACCATGTACCAACATTACACATCTTAGAATATTCCAACACCAATAGAATATTCAAAAACACTGGGACAAACACATGAACTAGGAATACTATTATCCTGTGCAACTAATCAAACTGCCATTGAGATACAACTCATAAACCAAGATTACGGAATGGTTGAACACTAAGAAAACCAAGGGAAGATAGGTACAAGAAATATTAACATATTCCCAAATATGCAAGAAAAGAAACTTTAGCATGGAGAAATGCAGTGCAATTCCATTTCTCCCAGATATCCCTCTTCACAAACCAAAGACAATACAACACATTGTCAACCATATCTTCTACTATCGCACAATCCTGGACCTAAAACTCTAGATATAACACCTTCAAAGACTTTTGATCATCACGTTAAAACCACATAAGCACATCTTCAATAATGAAGAAATGTGGAACAAATATAGAGAACTTCCTAGTCACCTTGTACATTCCCTATTCAAAATTTCTCAAAAGCACTTGGAAACCAAGTAACCCTTTTGGATCTACAATACTTGCTCAACAACATATTCACCTTCTCAAAATATCCACACCAGAGGTTGACATCAATGGCAACATTGATGACAAGATAGTGTAACAGATCATAAAAGGATGAATAGAAAACCCCATGATATTCACACGAATGATAAAATCAAAGACTAATAACCTCAATGAATATAAAGAAGATCAAATGAAGTCATATCACACAAATGGATCCTTTCGAGGTGCCAAGACATCTAAGTAATGAACAAAAATGTGAAATCACAAAAAACTAAATAAAATTTACATGGGGAAGATTCTAGAAAAAGTATATGAATGGATATGAAATACCTTTCCAATGCTACTGGAATCATGAAAATTGGAGATATATGAAAAAAAATGTGAGATTAGAAGCAAAAATGAAGATACAACTTTGATTGAGAATAACAGGACCAAAAAAAATCTGATGATGAAACTTGCACCATTGTAAAATACTTGGACCCAGATTTCCAACAATATTTCGTTTCAATGATTTTGACACCATATGCCCAAGTTATGCCAAAAAGGGAAAAAATCTCATTTAGAGAAAATGGGGGCTAAGAGGGGGAAAAAGACTAATGTCACACTAATATTAGCATGATGTTAGAGGATTGAATATACAAGTAATATTCCTTGTTTGTCAGAAAAAACTTGGCCCCCAATAAAAAAATTTGTCGTCGAAGTCTTGTGCAATACCCAAAATATTCCTATTGAAGATTTTGTTGGCATCTTCATGGATGTTGCCATATTTTTGAACTTCCGAATATCGAGCAATAGAGAAATTGTCGCCGATGATGTTTTGCGACTTGAATGAGCCACCGTACGATTGGAATCGCCACTGACCGACACTTCTTAAATAAAACTATCATCGATTTTAAATAGCAAGTACATGCCTAAATAGAGCAGCACAAGGTTTTGTACCCGACACCTAATGATTTATATATTTTTTTATATTCTTGGTGTGTGGCTAAAAAGAAGAAGACACACATGACAATTGAATATCAACTATTTACACTTAGTGATACCAATTAAGATATTGTAGATAAATTACATACTCATAACTATGTGAGAGGCATATAAGACGCAATAATTGTAGAAAAAAAACATCTACTCTTTCTCAAAAATGGGGTGGATTCTCAACCAAATTTATCAAATACAAAATAAGAAGAGGGTTATTTAATCAGACTATATATGTATAGAATCCATAACATTATGTAGATTTGGTGATTCAAAAGACTACAATATATCGTAGTATAAGACATGAAATAATTTCTACCCACTACTATGAATTTTAGTAGATGGTCTAGGATCCACCTATTCAACCTCAAATTATGTTTTAAAATCATCTTCACTATTATGAACAATCAACTAGCTACTAATATATAGTGATTCAATCGAAAATTATTTGATAAATAGATAATATTGTAAGACCATTTTGTGGAAAACTAGATGATGTCCCAACTTAAAATGTTTGATTTTGAAATATATAATAAATATACATTTTAATTCGAATATACATTCAAAATGAATTTATATATTTGAATTTTAAATTTAAGAAATAAACTAAAAAATATATATATAAAAACATATATCAATACCATAGGTCCTCTATAGTATATCATAATAATCCCCTCCAATCTAGTGGACTATAGTGGTAGATATGATTGAAACCATCCTCAATAATTATTTCTTCAATGCAAATTTTCCCACAATTGTCACAAAAATGAATGACAATACTAATTATGGAAGGCCCCTTACCACATACACCCTCTCTTGTATCAATAGGAAAAAGTGTTTTTCCTTTTAAAGGAGAGACTATATGAGAACATTTATGGTATGAAGGGTTTGTAAATGTATAATCTCTTTCATTGCTAAGGAAATCACCCCATGATAACTAAAAAAATTATGGTAGGGATTTATGTGGTAGATTAAGTGTATAGTAGACCCCTCTTTATATTATGTCAAACTTTTGCCTCTCATCTAAAACATTGTATTTAAAATAGTTTAGAATATAATTGATAGAGAACTTATGTACTAAATTTTCCTAAGAAAATATAGAGTAACCTCATTGCTATTCTAAAGAGATTATTAAAATACCATCCTTCACTTGTTCAAAATTTCATACATATTCAAGAATAATCGCTTTTTTTTAGTTATTTTTTAGAATTTATGTGATGCACATGTTAAATGATGTTTTTAGGATACATTCATTTAAAAAAATCATAAAAAATATTAAAAATATATAAATTATATTACTAAATCTTAGTTATATTTCTATCAATTGGTTTCAAATAATAGTTAACTCGAAAAAAATTGGGGGCACACATTGACTGTTATGTTATATTTGAGTGATAAAATGAGAACACTTTTGTGTGAACTTGAATTTTGACCATCCTAACCTTAATAGTTTGGAAAATATATTCAAAGTAATACAACTCTTGTTTTTATCACATAATAGAGGTTAACACGAAGTTTGAGAGGGATTGAGATTTTGTAAGGCTTTCTTGATGGTATGTGGGGTATTATTGAGGATTTATAAGGTTTTATTCCACATTTTATTTACTTTTCTTAAGATAATTTTTTAAGTGTTTGGTTTGTAAACTTGCAATTAATGATAAATAGTTAATAAAAATGTAAATATAAAAAATTAATGAGAAAATTTAGTTTTACCTAGATTTTAATCTCAAATGAAGAAGAATAGTGTTTCAATTGTGTTTCATCCTTAACTTTTCCCTAAAATCATGTTTTTATTAAATAATTCATGGGGGTTGATCTAAGGGGGTGGGTTTGATCTAACCCAAGAGGATTAGATCTAAACCCCTTAGGTTGAACCTCACTAGTCTCAAATTAAAATCTCTCTAAACTTATATTGACCTCCCCTTTTGTGGAAACTGTAATGCAATCTCTTGCACTCCTATTAAAATGTTAAGAAAAGAGGGAGTTCACCAAACCTTTTTGAACTATAAATTAGGTCACCTAAAGATGATATTTATAGGAATATAGCCCTAAATTATACATTTCCAAAAATTATAGTGCATATTTTCCTTTTTTAATATTTTATAATCAATATAAATAAATTATGTAAAAAATGACCTCTTTTCAAGATGCCAAGAAAAATAACAAACTATTTTCAAAAGTCAAAAAATACATTGAACTTGACATGGATGTCCTCATTTCAATGAATTCAATTAATCCAATATATACACAGAGAAACATATATATACATATTTAAATTTTTTGTTTGTAGCAATTTAAAAAATAATATAAAATAACAAATTGTCAAAAGATATCCATGCAGTAGATTTGGAGTTAACAATCCATTTCCAATGAATCCTAGAAAGATTTTGTTTGTGGTAGAAGTTATTTATTATGATATAATGTCACTCAATAGACATACATACATGCATACATACATACATACATACATAAAAGTAAAAATATCACAAATCATTAGTTTGCATATTTCTTAAATATTGATTTTGGTGGTCCAACAATGTTGAAAAATTGGTCACATTATTATACTTTCACCCATGTGTGACATCATCAATAGATGAATTTTCAAATTTAAATAAGGAAGAAATGACCAAGGTGCCCTCATGGTATTTTTCTTTTAATGATTTATTGAAATGAATTTGGAAAATAGGTTCACTTGAACCTATCTTAATTATTTGTTATTAGAATAGCATTATCACATTTTAACTAAATGATCATATTTCTTCTTAAAAAAATTAAAATTAATTTTACCCACTTTTTTCCCATCTCTATCAACATAACTATACAATAATAAAACATTCACATGGATGAATTAAACAAAATGGGGTAGATAGACAATAAACATTGGCTAAGAAGGAAGTACTTTTCACTAACAATAATTACAACTACCTCCTCATCTCTCTACTAAAAATTTCTTTAAAAAATAAATTTGTTTTATTCATAAAATATTCTTGCATGCACTATGCAACAATTAAATATTGTTAAATGATGACAAATTTATGCATTAAATACTAATATGTTATATTTTTTTTTCATATGTCTACTATGTTTCCTTTATTTATAAGAAGAGAAAGAAAACCAAATATTACAATTAAATAGTTCCCAATTTTAATTTTATTGAGCCAACTAGTAGTAGAGACATAAAAAAACCCTAAATATAATGACAATATGAAATAACTTATTCACCTATCTTTATGTAGTATGCTGAGAAAGAGACATTATAACATGATATTTAATCTATTATAGTGTGTTGGAGGTCATTGCAATGTATGGAGGTAATTTTTTATTGTTTTCCTATTATGTCACACAATCTTGCAATAGCTAGAAGGCGTATTACAACTTCTATAGGGAAATTATATGATTTCTATTAAAATTTTCCTCATTTCTATAGATGCTAAAAAATACATTGTGAGCTTGTCTCTTAAAAAATAGCCAATAAACTTTTACATATCACAACAACCAAATGAAAATTTCTTAAAAAATAAACAAGAGAATAGTTAAAAAGATAAAGTCAACCAATTAATCTCTCTCACACACTTTAGTAACTAATTTATATTTCCTACCATTTTATTTTCAAAACATAATCAATTAATTCATATTTAAAAAATAGATGATAGTGGCATAAATAAATATTTTTAAGGTAAAAATGACAAGAAAGGAACATTAAAAATGATAAAAAAAGAATAAGTGCATACTTGAAGAATATAATTTTGGTACTCATTGCCACCTCCAACTAAATATACTACACATCCTTGTCTCATTTCTTAGGATTATGGCTATGGGTTTTTGAATCATAAAATTGTATAAAGCTATCACATAATTGTATGAAGCTATGGGGTTCATTTTTTTTCTCATTTATAGCAACATAGAAACAATTAACTTCCTTTAATTAACCCTTAACTTTCCTTTTTTCCTTTTTTTATCTCTTTAGCTTCTTTCTTATCTCTTTAGCTTTTATAGTCAAGGGATAGATTCCAAAAAAGTAAGGGGATAATAAAAAAATTTGCCTAGATTTTCTACTAATTTTAAATTATATTTATCCCTTATCTAAAACAATTTTTAAATTTTTAAATATGAGAGGTTATCTTTTCCATAGTTTCTAGTTAAAGTTATATCAGCCTTTTGATACAATGTAAGTTTTATGTGATGACTAAGAGATCGCATCTTCTATCTATCTTACAGCTCCAGCTTTATATATTAATATATATTGCATATATGGATTGCGATTCTATCTAAGATCAATTACAACTATATAATTATGGACATACTACTCCTAGAGAGTATTCTTATTTTTTTGTGCTTACAAAAAATGGACAACGATTTTTTTAGGTCTATACATGTCTAATGGTGACCTTGAGGTGATAATTTTGATTTAATACATTAATATTGCATATAGATAAGTTGGTGAACATTGTGATAATATAAGAAAAAAATTATGAATTTAATTTTTTTTAAACAAAGGGTTTAAGGGTTTTATTTTTTCCTTGTTTTCTGCACACTTGGAGTTTTTGTTTTTATTTTCTACACATAGTAGTTTCTCTTATTTTTCTTCATGAATGATACATAAATTATAGCTTAATCATTGATCTTACCTTAAATATCTTATATTGCACATTAATTAATTCTATGTGTTAAGGAGTTAGTCTTGCAAGAGCTAAAAAATCAAATGGGATAATTTTGGCTACTAGTACTTCTGGGCTCTTTATTTTCCTCTTTGACCACTCTTTTGTTGCTTCTAACTCCTTTATTGGTTGTTAATCCTTCATAATTTTTCTTATTATTTTCTTCCTCTTACTCCACCTAAGGATAATATCTAAATCTTACATGTATAGAGTGTCACCTTCAACATTTGTTCATTTATTTTTGTAGCAAGTAAACCCATCCATAAAAGATGTGATGAAAAACTATTATATCCTCCTTTTATTTAGAAGTTGTTAAGAATATAAATTTTCTTCTTCTCCATTTCTTGGTATTCCATATACTATAGAAACCTCCTCACATGTGACAATGAATCTTAATGTAGGAGTTGCATGACCTATTCTTTATGAAAAAAATTGGCATTGTCTTATAACAACTACATTTTTCATTTGTAGATTCAAGTTCTTGATCTCCCATTGTTGTAGATCCTTAATCCTCAAGTGCCATTATTTTCAATGATGTAGTGGGTGTATGATTTTCCTCCAAAGATACTACAAGAACCTCTTGATAAAATGTTCCCCATTGTGTTGATGTTTACAACCCTTATAGCTTGGATTCACCAAAACTAACCTAATGAGGTTGTTTTTTTGAAAAAGAAAAAGGTTTCCATTTTTATACTTTATGAAAAAACATTTTACAAAGTTCAAATGAGGAAATATTTCATTCTCATTCTCCCACCATGCCTTAAATGAATTGGTAACTAAAAATGATAATCATAAATTTGGGAGAGCCACCTTTATAAGTGATAAACCCAATGATATGCAAGGTTGTTTCTAGTATTAGTAGAAGAAAAAAAAAAAATTCCTTTAGTTATTGGTTTTATATTTTCCCCCTGTAAATTTTTTTAATGGAGTTCATCCAAAATTCCCTTAATTACAAACTAGGCTTCTCCATGGATCTTAATGTAAGTTAGTGAAAGTGGAAATGAGGTATTTTGTTACCAATATTTATTTCCCTTCAATCTATGTAGCCATGAATCCCTAGTAGAAACTCCATATAAGCTTGATCAATAAGATGGAAGAAAAAGTAAAACAATATTAACCATTATGATATTGCTATCAGGATTCAACCATGCCGTTTTATGAGTCAAACTCATTGACCCATGTTTCATGAGTAGTGGTTCACAAGAACCCATCTCTCATGATAGTGACTGGTCCACTTATCACTCATTGCATCTAGGTGATTCTCACAAAGGTGAAGCACTAGGCCTTCCCAAGAGGTCACTCATCCCAGTATTACTCTAGCTCAAGCACACTTAACCACATAGTTTTCCCTAAGGTTAACCCACTTAGCTTGCAACCCCAATTGCAAAACCTTCAACAAGTGTTGTGCCTTATGAATGTAGGATCCTTATAAGTCCATCAACACCTTGATATACTATATTTCCAGAATATTGAATGGTTAATATTGATAAGTAGGAGGTATTTTCCACAGTGTGTCAAATTATGATATTGCTACTAGGATTCAACCATGTAGTTTTATGAGTCAAACTCATTGACCCATGTTTCATGAGTAGTGGTTCACAAGAACCCATCTCTCATGATATTGAATGGTCCACTTAGCACTAATTGCATTTAGGTGATGCTCATAGAGGTGGAGCATTGGGCCTTCCTGGGAGGTCACTCATCCCAATACTACTCCAGCTCAAGCACACTTAACCACATTGTTTTTCCCAAGATTAAGCCCACTTGTTGAAGAATTTGCAAATGGGGTTGCAAGATAAGTGGGCTTAACCTTGGGCAAAACTCTATGGTTAAGCATGCTTGAGCTAGAGTAGTATTGGGATGGGTGACCTCCTAGGAAGGCCCAATGCTTCACCTTTTTGAGTATCACCTAAATGCAATGAGTGCTAAGTGGACCATTCACTATCATGAGAGATGGGTTCTTGTGAACCACTACTCATGAAACATGGCTCAATGAGTTTGATTTATAAAACTACAAAGTTGAATCAAGATAGCAATATCATAATTTGACACGCTGTGGAAAATGCCTCCTACTTATCAATTGATGAGCTAAAGGGGATCTATAATGAATGGTTCATAAGACACAACACTTTCTGAAGGTTTGTAAATGGGGTTGCAAGATAAGTGACCTTAACCTTGGGGAAAACTCTGTGGTTAAGCGTGCTTGAGCTGGAGTAGTACTAGGATTGGTGACCTCCCAGGAAAGCCCAGTGCTTCACCTCTATGAACATCACCTAGATGCAATGAGTGCTAAGTTGTCCATTCACTATCATGAGAGATGGGTTCTTGTGAATCACTACTCATGAAACATGGGTCAATGAGTTGGACTTGTAAAACTACATGGTTGAATCCTAATAGCAATACCATAATTTGAAATGTTGTGGAAAATAACTCCTACTTATCAATTGATGAGATAAAGGGGCTCTATAATGAATGGTTCATAAGACACAACACTTGTAGAAGGTTTTACAAATGGGGTTACAAGCTAAGTGGCCTTAACCTTGGGGAAAACTCTGAGGTTAAGTGTTCTTGAGCTGGAGTAGTATTGAGATGGGTGACCTCTTGGGAAGGGCCGGTGCTTCACATATGAGCATCACCTAGATTCAATTAGTGCTAAGTGGACCATTCACTATCATGAGAGATGGGTTCTTGTGAACCACTACTCATAAAACATGGGTCAATGAGTTTGACTCATAAAACTACATGGTTGAATCTTGATAGCAATATCATAATTTGACATGATGTGGAAAATACCTCCTACTTATTTAACCATTCACTATTTTGGAAACACAGGATATCAAGGTGTTTATGGACTTATAAGGATCCTACCAATTTGTGCCCATTTTGATAATATTATGTCCATATGTGTGGAAGATATCATTAGTTTATTTTTGGGTTAGTTTTATGTACTCCAATTTCTCTATCACAAATCTATTGAAGGGGAGTGGCAATGAAATACATTCAAATTCAAAGAGAAAAATATTGAAATTAATAGAGAAAATAATATGGAATATGAAATATGAAGTTTAAAATTTTATTTATGGCCTCTTATGGTAATGACATTGGTCAGTTAAATTAAGAAGCATGCAAGATGTGTAAACTAAGATTATTGCTTATTTTAATCCCCAAATAATATTTGAATAAAAGACCATTATTTCACATCACCGTGATGTTTATGATGTGAGGAATAGAATCAGTGAAAGGGTTTTAGGTTGATATGTTGACATTAGCTTACTAGAAAAATTAAAAAATATTAAAAAATTATTTCATGATTTTTAAAATAAAAATAGTAAGAAAATAAAAATTATAACATTGATTTACCAATATGAATAATAAAATGTCGATTAGATCCAAAATTGGTATTTCCATGAACTTCTCGACTCAAAAACATACTATTTCAATGCAATGCCTTTGGAATAAAAAAAATAGTAACACAAGTCTAAAATTCTTGGTTCTGAATTTTGTTTCATTTTACTTTTGAGGCTATTTAAAATAATATTTTGGTTTCAATAGTTAATTCATCAATGATCTCATTTTAAGACGCGTTGTTTAATAATGGTTAAAGAGTTTATAATGTTAGAAATTATTTATTTATAGTAATATTCATATGTATAAAATAACAATAAAAAAAAGAGATTTGTGTTAATTTCAAAGTGACATCATCTAATAATAAATCAAAGTTTGTCTTATTTTTAATATGTTTGAGATAATTTTATTTAGAAAACTTATCATAAAGCCACATAAAATGGGCATGTGGAGCACTAGTGATATTCTTATTGAATTCACTTTATAAGCTTGACATCTCTCCATCCAAATCATTTGTAAATACAAGATTGCATGTAATAATGAGGAAGCAACATTTAAAATAATGTTAAATGATCTGAGTGTTTTTTGGACTATAAGACATAAATTTTAAATGTATTCAATTTTTTTAAATGTGTTTATTGTTATTTTATTTTTAAATACCTGTATCTAATTAACAAGGATTCCTCCATCATTGTGATCTATCACATCCATACATAATACTTGCTATATTTTATTTACTTGTATTTTCATAATTCAGTACTTTTAACGTGCACTTTGATCATTTTAATAGGTAGATAGATAATAACCTATGTTGAATTTGTTCACTTAGATTTTCTTAACCATTCTTTCTTGTATTTTTGTATTGTATACAAGGTTGGGTGAGACATGAACTACGTACATGTGATTTACATTCATATTAATTTATGTAGCTACACCAAATGTCAAAAAAGAACCCCATTTATTTTTAGTGTTCATTCCCTAGCAATTAAACTTTAATAACAATACCTAAATTCCATTAAACGAATGCAAAATTCACATACTATATTCAATAATTTAATTTAATTTGTGTTAATGTCTATAAAATCCCAAAATTGGTCTATGGGACTCAAATAGGTACAATACATAGATGAGAATAGGAGTGTAAAGCATATTCCAACAAAAATTTAAAGACATATAGTGAACAATGCAAGAAATGAAAATAAGGTTCCATAGACAAACATTAAAGGGAATGGATAACACTCTCAGTTCATTCAAGACCGAAAAAGGAGTGAATAATTCCATGAGGATCACTAAGCTTATAATGCCTTGTAAATCTATTGTATGAACTTAGAAGTTAGCTAAGGTGCCTCTTCATGTTGAAGTTCAAGAGGACCTAAAAGAGAATGTAATCAATCTAGTATGAGCCTATTTCATTGATGTACCTTTATAAATTCATTAGTGAAGGTCAAAAATATCTCACAATAAGAGAAAAATATATATCTAGTCCTTATGAATCATGGGATCTTGAGAAGAACCTTGTAAGTGAATATATACTAGGTCAGAAAATGTATCCTCTAATCACATAGTAAGGAAGAATGTTTGAATATAGAATATTTATTGGTCTCTACTTGTAATGAGCATATCTAGAAAATACAATGGTCTTGAGGAATATGGAGGTGCATCTTAATGAAATGTTGGTGGATCATAAAGACAATATTAGAGAAAATCATAATATTGTAGTCTTGAGGAATATGGAGGTACATCTTAAAATATTAGAGAAAATCATATATTTAGTATATACATAGAGAAATGAATATCAACATGAGCTCCAAAAGAATGAAGAGCTTAAACAATTATCACATTATTTTTTATTTTAGATCTCAAAGTTTTCTTAACATTCAAATTAACAAACAAAATACACGCTATTTACTTATGATTTGTAAAAAAGAAATAAATTTCTATCTTTTAGAAAACTTAGCAAAATTTCAATAAAAAACATATAATTTCTAAGAGAATTTTAAATCGATTCTAGACTAATCCTCCAACAAATTATATAACAAAAAAATTCTAAATCTATGAAACATTAAAAAATTGTGAATCCACTTCCAAAAAAAATTTCATTTAAATAAAAGAAAAGAATTCCACAAATGGGCCTTTATAAACTAAACAAAAGTATTTAATAAAATCTAGAATAAATGGAAACAGTACTTTTCAGGCTTCACCCAGATCTTATACCGTGAATTGGAATTTGTTTTGCTTCTATCCATTAATAAAACCTGCAGTAAGCAAACGGCCGTTTCAAAACTCAACTGCATCAAATTAATCAAATTAATTAACAGAACCTGAATCTTAATAAAGAACCTTTGTTCGCCTGTATAAACTCTTTCTGTATTGTTAACAAATCTGTACAGAACTCTATAAACCTGCAAAACACTCAAATATCTTTAATGAAAGATATATAAGAAACATGATCTGAATATGGAATTCTGTGCTTCTTGGCAGTCTTGCAAGCTGCACAAGGAGATGTATATACACTGCACAAGAAGATGTATATACAGTGCATGCATTTCCTTGTGCAGCTTGCAAGATGCAAAGAAGCTCAGAAAGACAATCTGGTCATAGCTAAGCCTCCTCCCTCTATATATAATGAGAAAAATACGTCCCAGCTGAAGCACGTGGAGCTTTGTTTAAGTAAATTATTTGTACCATGAGATAAAATTTGTGGAAGGGTGCCGACTTGATTGTACATTGTGTTTAATTGAACACAGCTGTTTCCAAGTGATTGTTGATCATGTACGTTAATGGGAACTTATTAAAAGATTTCATAATTTCTAATGGATTATGTGTTGTTTAATTACAATTGGTTTGGGTCTATTTTATTGGATTTATTACAAACATGTATTTAATGATTAATCTTAATTGGAATAAGTTATTATTGATCTAAGACTAATAAGAATGTAATTAGGAGAACATATCTAGAGTTTTGCAAGAGGATAAAAAGAACCTACATTAACATTGTATCATTCTAAAATTGATGGATGTTTGCTTGTTGACCTTAATATTTTTATCTGATGTCATAGATCTAGTTTAGGGTCTAATAGATAAGAACATGACCTATGTGATTTGATAGATTCCTAAAATGTGTTGAAAAGTTTTCCATGTCCTTACCAAACTAAAATAATATACAATGATACAAAACATGTTGTAAACTATTAGGATTTACCAAATCATCTCCATGAATTATAGGTTCGCACATGTGCATCATTTTCAAGTCTACACGTCAAGAGATCAATTTTACATAGACAAATATGAACCCAAAAATAATATAGTCAAATTTATAAGTCATCAATGGAGTGCAAAATTCAATAACCTTGGCAAATACATTTCAAACACCTAGATACAGATCACTCAAAAAACATCAAATTAAGTATCAAGTAATTTATTTATTTAATATCTAGGGTATTTAATTAAGCATTTAATTTCCATGAATTTCGAATAATAGTCCTAGGTCATTTAGTCTACAATAATTGGTTACATTTATTTAATCATTCTAGATCATTTTATGTAGAGGTCTATTTTTAGCTCTACATTTTGGTGAATTTAACATTCATACATGGCCTTAGATTTAACCTTACAAATTATCCATCATCCTCATTAGGGTTTTCAGATGTAATTTTCCTCATATTTGATTAAGTTATGGACCCACCCTTGTTTGTGTCCTCCAATCATATCTTAACTAGGGTTTGAACTTACATAGTAGTATATATATTTGATCAAACTCACCCACCCTTGGATATTCCATCACCATGGATTTCATAGGTCATTTTTTACAACAAATTTACACACATATATTTATGATTTTTGACATGTTCCTATTTTTTGTGTTTTCTAATCCTTCAATCCTCAATGCATTCATAAACTTTTGGGCTAGGATGATGATGTATTTTATATAGGTATTGTTTTATCATGCACTTATTTTCCCCCCATTTTCTAATTTTGTTAGCACCTATCCTTTCCTTCTAGATTTGTTTATCTCACTTTTTTGTGGCCTTTGTATTGATCATATTTTTCGTAATGGCTTATAGTGGTGGTGAGCATACAAGTGGTGATGTTTCACCTTACGAGGATGTTACACTTTGTGTAAAGGATATAGATGATGTTGTACCTTCCTTACCTATTCACCACATTGTTCTTTTATCGATAAGAATGGATTTTTTAAACCTACCTTGTACTAGATGAAGGCCACAAACGGGGGACCTCCTCCTCGACATGAACATAGTTGAACAGTCCAATCATCAACAGCCTCAATGCTACGGGTCAAGCCTATAAGCACATTGGATCAACGAAGGCATGGTTCCTACAATCATAATGACCCAATGGAGGTTTGAACCCTGGTGGACACAATAACAACACCACTAATTAACCATTGCACTATTGGATGAAGCCCTATTCATCACATTGTTATACCTTGAATGTAATAACTAGTATATTTCATGTCATGATATCCATGTGCCTCTAGCCATGGATTCAAATTACTTAGATGAAGTACCTTGTTTCACACATGGGGATGTGTTTTGTGATGAGCAATATTTTAGATCTCATATGAGTCATTTGGATATCAATGATATTATTTTACCTAGTGATACCTCCTATGATGACAACTCCTTAACTTTTCCTAGATGAATGTAAGTAACTCTTCCTTACCTCCTTCATTACATGATCATATCATTGATATTAATGGGGATTTGATGTGTGAAAATTATGATGGTTCTTTTGATGTATATTTAAATGGGAAACATTTCTTCCTTGCTAATTACAAGTATTTAATGTTGATGATGTTTTATTGATTAGCATTTTTAAGATATATTTAAGTGGTAGAGCATTACAATGGTTTAATTTATCTATCTTATGTTCTCATTCACTTGTGGAAATAACACATGGTTTATTATTTATTTTCATTCTCATTGTTTCTTGAAGGTAGTATGAGCATATTTGAGTCTTCTCATGATCAATATCTCAATATCGGTTCTCCCCATTCTCCTACTATATATAGATTATACTCATCTCACCTTCCATTCAATTTCATCTTCATCTAATAATATACCTACTTTAATGCTAAGGATGCTTCAAAAATTTATCAGATAGATGGACATCCACATAATAAGGTAGTTAGAAGTCAAAATGTTCCAATCTAACATCTAATTTTACCATCTATTATAGTTGGCCATCCTCCTACACCTAAGCTTGTATGTATGTATGTATGTATACATACATACATACACACACACACACACCTAAGATATGTATACATACATATATATATACACACACACAAACACACACACACATATATTGTGACACACACACACACACACACACACACACACACATATTGTGACATAATTCGACCATTATAAAACACACAAGATAATATCTATTTGAGATGCAATATGGACATCACCTTTTTATAAGGATATCATGAGAAAATCTCTAGAAAATATTCAAATAAATTATGGTTCTACTCCATAATTAGTGACCTCATTAATAGATTCTATTGGCCATAAGGATCATCATACAGTTTCATTTAACGACATAGAATCCAAGATTATTTAATTATTAATAGATTATTTCCTTTACAAATAAGGGCAATATTTGGTATATTCACATAAAATATGTTTTAGTTATTGGTGGCTCTAGCTTGAACGTTTACATTGAGGATATCTTGAAATAATTTAAGTTAGATTCATCAAACCTACAAACATCAAATTATATTATTACACTTTCATAATATTGGAAAACATCATTTAGGTACTATTAAGTACTCTTTGTATCATAGTTTTCCAATGTACTTTATACATGTGTTCAATGTGATGTCATGAAAGCTATCTTGTCATATTTTATTAGAGCATTCATGGTTGCATATTTTGAGAGTGAGACTTCTATCTTACATAAATGGTTTAATTTTACAAATAATGGTTAAAAATGTCACACTTTAACTTTACTCAACCATTTATTCTTTACCTAAATTATAGATAATTCCAAATATTTTATTACAAAAAATTAACCCTTTAAAGATAAACCTACAAAATAAGATTAATTGTCCAATGTTGATGCATTAATATATATGATTAAGGACCATTAGATTTTACACCTTATATTGTTGGAGAATTATAGGTTACTAGTTTTTAAATTATACTAAACACTAGATATAATAATACACTTAGGAAATGTATACAATGTAGACAAACTAAAAAAAGTTACAAGAAAATAAACAATGCCATGAGATTGGGCATGCGAGTATAGTGACATGAAACAATAGTTAGAAGAGCATAAATATATAGGAAAACAACCTTTAGTATCTTTGATTCACAATGAATTAAAATTTAGTGAAATATCTTGATCTTATTTATTCATATAAGGTACATTTGATCATAATTATGCTTGCTTTAGTTAATTAATTAATTTATTTTATAACAATTCAATAGTAACACATAGTTCTCATTGATCAATAAATTAAAAAATATATTTTATTATTAATTTCATATAACATGTATACACAAGGTATCACCTCCAACTGTTTGGGAGATCAAGATGGCTAAATCCTAGAAAATTGAGATTGGTATTGATTCCTTTGACAACTCCAAATCTCTTGCTAGGAAAAACACCGTTTGGAAACCTCTGATTGTGGGTTGGTTTAAACTGAATTTTGATGGTGTGGCCAAGGGGAAACCTAGTCCAGCTAGTATAGGTGGGATTATAAGAGACTGTTAGGGCAACTTGGTTGTTGGGTATACTGGTGGTATCAATATTCACTCTTCTATGGTGGAAAAGTCTCGTGTGCTTCTCAAGGGTGTTGAGTTTGATGTCACTCTAGGCATTAAGAATCTAGAGATTGAAGGGGATTCTATAAATGTGATAAACTCTATCGATTTGGATCGTATGCTTGGTTGGAACTTAAGGGATATTATTTTGGATATTAATATCTTAATCTCTAAATTCGAAAGGTATCACCTATCTCATATCTTTCAGGAAGGTAACCAGGCGGCTGACGGCTTTGCCAACTTGGGGTCCACCTAGAAAATTTGCAAATTTTGGAAAAAGATTAAATTTATGTTGACGTCTATTCAAAGGTTAATCCTCTTGGAGTGAAGGAATTACTCTATTAATAATGATTAATCTGTCATTCTTTTATAGGTACAAGTGACATTCCTTGACAAATCATTGGTTGGTTTGGTCTTGGATGAGTAAGGTGTCTGGGCTCAAGTGGGTGGCCATGTGGGTTTTTTATCTTATGGTCATTTTTGGTGAGGCCCCTAACCTTTATGGGCTGCCTTTTCAATGGTATAGTAGATCATATCAAATCTCTTGGAGTTCATGTAAAAGGATGTACTCTTCCATCTTATTTAATAATTCCAAACTAAGGCATCTCTTGATTCACCTTAGATTTTATCAGATGTACTTGAAAATCTCTAATCTTCCCCTTGCATTCATATGGCTTTGGGAAGTGTGTAAACTCTTTAAGTCGATGAGCTCTTTAGATTTAAATCTAGATCCCATTATTATTTCTATTTGTTTTAATTTTGGGTTTCCTTGTGATGATGATGGGCCAGTGTGGCGGTTGTCATTGAAAATGATCATCGAAGTGTGTAAATGTCACTCTTCCTTTATTATGCCTTTTCATCCTAGCTGGCATTGTAAAGTTTATTTATGCAATGGTAATCTCTTTAGTGATCATTTTGTTTTCTGGAAAAAAAATTTCAGCTACTATGTGATGTGGGTCACGATGGGCAGAGATAGAGTTAGGAATGATACAAACAATTGTGAGGAGTTTCACCAAGACCCCCTGGCTTGGCATATATGTTTGGAAGGTGGGATTGCGCCACTTATATAAAATCTTATGGGCCATGAGGAGATGATTTCAACCTGGTTTACTAGTTCTTGGAAGGATAGGTGGGTCACCATGGGTGGCATAGCTTTTGACATGGATGAAGAGGTGATTGGTAAGGCTGTTGGCCTTTCTTGTGAGGGAATGAAATATAAAAAACACAACAAAACATAGGACATGGTGAGTCTAAATGCGTTCTTTAAGGGTAATGAGAAGCCAGTGAAAAAGCAGTTGGGTTTCGACCGTGAAGCACTTCCTAAACCCTAGGATAAGGTCTACCTCACCATCATGAAATACATTACCCTCGAGGGTAGATTCAAAGTATTTTATTTTTACCACTTACCACTATTAAATCACTTAAGGCATAAGATATTTCTTAGCTTCCCTTTCTTTTTGCTTTCTTCTCTAGAAAGTTTCATCAAAGAATCCCAAGAAATTGCCACTCTTAACCCTGATTCTCCACCTTCTTTACCATTGCACCAAGGCCTAATCCATAGGCTCTACCAATTCTATTCGGCTTTGGTCCCTCCCAAACCCATCTCGACTGTGAGAGTGGAAGAGTTGGAACCCCCATAAATTAACCCTGAAAACCCATCCCCTACTATCTCAGAGGGCTCAAAGAAGAAATCCCCCATCCCTAAGAATGATCCTGGAATTGATACTTTAGCCACTTCTCTCCCGAAGAAAAAGAAAAATGTGGTTGGGTTGATCTAGTCGAGTGCTGCAGTTGGGATCTATGAGCTGAAACACAAGAAGGTCAAAAAATTGGCTACTAATAAGAAAGGGAAAAATGTTCCTCAGCTTCTGAGGGTTCTTCTAGTCACCAAGGAAGGTAAATATGTAGAGGAAAAATATTCTAAGGGTGATACTGTGGTGGGCACTAGCTTTGAGATGGGGACATAACAAATGAGTGTGAGAAGATACCACAGGTTGGCGAAACACAAGAAAGGGGCCCCTGTTGATGATATCTCCAATGACTACTAATTCTGGTGGAAAAATTAAAGGCACTAAAGCTACTAAGAAGATGAAGGATAAAGGTCCCATTGAAGACCCTAGTCACTTCTCCAATTTGAACCAAATGCTTTAGGAGGACTCTACCAATTCCTCGAATACTAGGGTTTGCTGATGTGGAGATCCAAAGCAAGGAAGAAAAAGTGAATGATCTCAGAGTGTTGCAGGAGTAGGTGGCTAATCCAAATTGTAAATTTAACTGCCTTGCTTGATTCACTATCAAAATGATTCACATGTCAACTCTCACTCTCTTGGATGTCATCAAGGAGGAAATGGACAAGAACACCATAGATGAATGCCTCAACTGGATTGGAGATGATGTGTTAAACCTCCTGGTCAAGAAATGAGAGAGAGTGAACAATTAGTGGTTGGGTTTGTGTTGTGTTGTGTCTTTGCTATTACTAGGTTGTGTCTATGTCTGTCGTATACTGTTACTATAATATTTTTTGATCTTTAATGGTTTTTCTCTTGTTTGGCCCTTTGGGCTCATCGTGTAAAGGGTACACACCCTATAAATGTTTCTTATATTATAAAAAACATGTATACATGTGTACCCAAATACAAATAATAAAACATATAGAAGAAAATATTACAAAGTGTAAATAAAACCATATATATAATGAAAAAAGTATATAACATCAATTGAATGAAAAGAGAGTTCACCGCTACATGTCATAGAGTCCTACTAATAAACATCATCATCTTAACATAATTAATATATGAATCACTATGTGTGTTTCCTCATTGTGTGGTATGACTTGTCTTATATGGTTTGCTATTAGTCTCTTGTCATTTAGCTTATGTTTAACTAAAGTTTGATTGGATGTTTAAATGTTTCAAGTCCCTTAAAATCCTTCTTTTACCTCTTAATAAAAAAAGTAATCACATGATGAGAGGATACCTAAAGTCTCCTTCCCCATTTTACTTTAAGTCTAATTTCATGTGTCCTCATCAAGGATATAGATATTGAACCCAATTATTCCTAAAATTTTAATTTCATCCCTTGAAACTAACTAATATCATCTTGTATATTTTCTCTCTCCTTAATCTAGGTTTAATATTGTGCTAGTTCTTTTAAGACCACATCATTCATAGCATCTCTTCCTAGTGTGAGAATTATTTCGTATGCCTTAAATTGTCTTATCTTAGACAAGATTAAATCTTTCCCTCTATGGATGAATAATATCCTAAGTAATGATTTTCAGCATGCCTTTGCAATCACTCTCTCAAGCTAATATAAATTTCAAATGATGCCTTCCCACCTTATTCTTAAACCCCTTGTGACCTTTGTCTTCCACTCAATATGGCCTCTAACATTGGTTTTGTGGTTAGTTCCACATAGGGGTTAGCTAACACAACACACAACAACATAGATTTATCATGGGAAAATATGAATGTTATTTTATTGAGCTAAAAAAATTACATTATAGAAATGAGAAACAAAAATAGATGATCAAATCCTCAACAACTTGCAACACACTACAACTTCATTCCCTAGTTTTTTGAGCCATTTACCTATTTGTAGCTTCCAATCTAATTATCTCTTCCTTCTTCTCACCTTTCTCATGAATTACCACTTCCCCTCCTTTGTTGAATAAGTTCTTAAAAATGAAAAAAATGGTCATAAATAGCCTTAGGTTCCTCCAATCATAATTTAAATTTATAACTCTCAACTCCCAAAAAATAGGCCAACTTTTGACAGTCATATAACTTTTGATCTGGATACCCTATTGATCCCTTTTATTTAAACTAAAGATCTCAAAGTGCTTTATGTGATGCAAGCTCTAGATGAAGAATCGATCAGAGCCCCACTCAATCATTTAAAAGTCCAATATTCAAATTTAATATTTTATAAGATTTGTGGACCTTGAAACTTTAATATCTCACTATCTCCAAATGGTTTTTAGCTATTTTTTTTTACCATAGGTTAATATTTATAATTTCAAAGATCTATGTAAATTCTTAGGTCCATACATGCTCAAATGAAAACTTTTTAAAAATAGTAGGTTACTATTTTTAGCCTTTTGGAAAACATGACTATCCTAAACAATTTTAGAGCACTTCTTCTAGAGGAAATAATCTTCATGGGTATTCTAACAGATAGGGATTTCAACATAAGATCCAATAGAACTAAATAATATTGCAAAACCAAAATTAAATATTTTTTCTAGTTGATGCAAGATTTTTTTTACAGCTTTGGATGCTCCCACATTATTTCCTTTACTAACTACAATCTAGTGGTGGATTTGGGGATGCAAGCTATATTGTTTGCACATGAATGGTTATCTCTTTCCATTATAGGAAAATGATAATCACATGGTATTTGACTCCTTATCTCTTGTTAGTGTCTCTAATCCTAACATGCCATCTAATATAGGGCTTGTGACTAGTGGTACTATTTGTATTGTGAAGTAGTTTTGGACAGGATGTGATGGATAGTGAAAAATATTATGACACTAATGGATTGATCATAAATTTTAACTATTTTTGGTCTTCTCTTAATAATTTAAACAAGTAGACTTTATATTTTTTGGGACCCCTCACAATTGAGTTATAACCATGTGCTAAGTGATTTTTTAATACAAAAAATTAATCATTTAAAAGTAAGGAGGTGGTGTTGGATGGTGGTTTATGGATGTGGATTTATCATTCCCTATCACTTAGTCCTTAGTTTCATTCCTTCAATTTCCTTTTTCAACCCCTAAATATTCTTCCCACTTGAGTTAAACTTCCTAATCTTCCTCTCTATTTTTTGAGTGACTCCTATTTTGAAGTGTTTGACAATGTTAATGGTCATTTCTTGTAGGTGGACTCTATATCTTCAAATTTGAGCCATACTACTTATGCCTAAATTTTTTTCAAGCTAAAAATATCCAAGGATCTTCCTTGAGATGTTTTTTAATGGTGGAATAAAAGCTTTAGAGTCAACCAATCAATTATGAGGGTCTTATCTTCCATTAAAAATGGTGCTTTCTATTGTACAATTTTGGTTCTCCAACTTGCATTCATTAATCCCTAAGAGGTTGTGAAGATCTATGCTTAGAATTCATAAGGTTTTACAATAGATAGGATATGTATATAGATCTCTACTACACTTTAGTAATGCAAAACCAAGGGGGAGTTCCATTATAATCTGTAAACTAGGTTCTATATCAATCATAGTATGTTTACCATAGTGATTGGATAGGATATTCATGTAAATGGAGAAAGGATATCAAAAAATATTTATGTTATAATGTTTCACTTTTGATGAAGGGTACTCCCCTTACAATCTAAAACTCACAAAAAAACAATAGATAATGAAACACACAAAATGCAAGAAGGAAAGCAAATACTTTCTATTATCATTGAATTGAAAATGAAATTACAACATTATATTTTCCATCACATGGGCTTTTTGATTACATAAATTTGAAAATTTTCAAATCGGAGCCACCATCTACACTGCTCTCTCCCTCTCTTTTGTAGTCCCCCTTTACATCCTTTATTTGGAAGGTGTAACCACCCTAGAATCTTCTAGAAAGTGTAACTTCCTCAAGAAGTTATTTTGAAATTTTATTAATTTTGGTATTACAACTTTGTGGTGTCATAACTTTCAATCCGACCGTCGGATTTTCTATTATAATAACTTTTCGGTAAGCTCTTGAGAAATTTTCAGCCAAAAAGTAGGGCTTGAAGGTGAACTACTTTCATTTTCCACCAATTTTCAGGTCCATCCAGAGCCTCTAAGTGCGTCAAAATTGACTTTGAAGATTTTACTACGATTTTTGAAAATTAAAATTTTAATCTCTCAAATGACAAATGGTATTGAAGTGATTTCTTCATCATTGGCTTCAATTTACCATTCTGGAGGTTTGTGTAAGATTTCATGTCCAATTGTGCATAAATGCAAACTTACAAAAATAGTAACCATGCCAAATTTAGCCCTTATTGAAAATAAACAACATTTTTTTTGGGTGATGCAAGATTGCTCTTACACCCTGGATGCTCCTACATCAACTTTTTCCTTTAATATTTAATCATGAATCATATAAATTACAAGCTAACTTACATCTCTAAGGATATTCATTTCAAGGATTGATGGGTTAGAAGGATCTTAAGGATAGGCCAATGCCTATTCAAGGAAAATAGATTCATCATATAGTATTTCCATTTTTCCCTGACAACAACATTCTTGGTAGCTAGAAATATAAACCACTACATCACAATGAAAAAATCACAGATTATGGCTTATTTGACAATACTTCTACTTGATAATCCATCTTGAATATTGTAATTCCCATTGTCTTTCAAGCAAGGCTTGTGATACTCCTTAAGTATCTACTAACTTAAATAAATAACTCAATACCACAAACATGTATGAATGAAATTAACAACTCTTGGCTACTAATTTTAAAGAAACAGTAATATAGTATGGGAGAGAACCATAGAAGTAATATTTCATTCATATAATAACCAAGACAAATAATCATTAAAAAATGGGTGAATAACATATGATCATATTTATTTCTTTTACAATAAAATATATAATATTTAGGGCTTATTTGAACCTCAATATTCCAACCTCTTTAAGAATAATAGAATAGAACCATTTATAAAAGGGAGAAAAATATTAATTGATTTATATAAATGACACTTAGTCCATCTATGATTACAAGATATAAAACTGATCAAAATAGAATAATGGGAATAACAAAGAATTTACATGATTCATGTGAAAAACTCGCATTCCCTCTCAATTAGTTACAATCGCTAGAAATAAACAATGTTGCCTACATCCATATGCCAAATTGAAGTCATTGTTAGAGTTGGTGATGTGGAATAAGAAGACAAAAATGAGTAGAGAAGAAGCTAGCAGTCAAAGTCAATCAGATTGAAATGGATAGTTCATAGGTGATTGGTGGGATGGGCTACTAAGAGTAGTGGAACCCATAAAATTTTAACTAAGTTAGAGGTCAAGTAACCATTATATCTGTAGTGGATGAAATTTGACTCTTATTAAAGGAAAATCAAATTCCTTTGAGTGTAATTTCAACTATTACATTCAAATTAACTAGTAGCATTTGTGTTAAATAAATTTACAATTTGGACTTATGTTGGTAATCCTTTTAAAATTTTAAGCTTAATTAGAAATGAAATTGATTATACTAAAATTATTAAAGGAAGCAAATTGGTGAAAATATCTTGAAATTAAGAAATTAAAGTAACTTTTTGACTACAAAAATAAAAAATATAAACAATACGGAACTTGGAGCATAAATTCAGAAGTCTTTGCCTATGAACCCAACATGGCGTGAGGACATTTATGCAATTTTTTCATCATATATGAGTAGAAAACTAAACATATAGTGCAGTTCGAGAAACCTCCCTATATACATAGAAACCAAGATTTTTTGAAAGGGATGGAATAATAGAAGTAACATGAATAAATATACTAAAATCACTATTGTTCTCAAAATATGAAAAGAAAACAAGATTAATATTAAACAAAGGGTTTAAGAAAGATATCATTGAATATATATGGCAAAAAGATGGCATATAATTATAACTACAAAAATTGTAATAGAAAAAAATGTTTTTGGTGGCTACTTTAGGGGCTTACCTCAATTAGACCTCATATAGGTCTTTCTATCTCCATGGACAACCTTTATTTTTTAATTTATTTTTAGAATATAAGTGATAAATACAATTGATGCAGGAGCATCCATGGTGAAGGGCAATCCTCTTCAAGCAAAAAGAGGGAATTTTATTTTAGTTTTTTTAAGGTTTGATATTTTATGTTGTAGGATAAATAAATTGTAATTTTAGACCAAAATAATGTATTAAAATAATTGGTCATTTAATGTTGCAAATTTTGGTGTGGGCACTAGTCTAAATGGGAGTTTTGAATTTCAATTTTATTTTTCCAACCTTGGTGTGGGATTTTGGGAGGAGTTGTAAGTTATGACAGCCCACTAGTTGCTCCTAAAAATGGCCTTGAAGAATCTAGGCACCCATGTTGAATTGACCATTTCATTTGCCAAGTTGGGTTCCTATGCATGGAGAGTGTGAATGGGTAAGTGCAAGAAGTTGTGTCCATGAAACGTGGAAGTTTTTTGCCTTAACCAAAAAATTGAAATTGGCATCGAACAAACGGGATCCCGATTTCATAAACGGGATCCCGATTTTTAAAAATCGGGATCCCGTTATGGTTCGGGATCCCGAGCCTGAGACCAAATGGGATCCTGCTTTTTAAAAATCGAGATCTCATTTCCCGTCGGACTCCAAAGCAATGGAGACGGAACGGGATCCCGATTTAATACAAACGGGATCCCGATTTATAAAATACGGGATCCCAATTTATAAATAACGGGATCCCAAGTTGTATAAATCGGGATCCCGTTTTATACTGTTATTTTTTTTTTTTAAAAGAACAGTTTTCACTTCTGCGAACGGGAACCCGAGTGATTATTGGCGACAGCGACCCCACGACCAGCTACAGGTACCCCACCTAAACACCATTTCTTTGCATTTTTTTAGTTTGAATTGAAATTTATAAAGAAATACGTTAATTTAGCATGTATTCTTTTTAATTTATGTCACATTTTAATCATTTTTTTAATTGTTATTGTAGAATTCATTAACTGTCAAAATAGATGAAAACTTGCAATGAAACTTAAATGTTTTTTAATAAAAATGAAAAAAAAAACCTTGAATTGTGTTTTAGAAACAAAATTTAACTTTTAAATCTTAAATTGTTCGATTAAACCCAAAAAAATTGATTTTGAAAACCCTAATTGAAACAAAACAAAAAAAATTGCATATCAAAACCCTAGAGATTGAAATGAAATAAAACATCGCATTTACAAATCCAAATCAAGCTTTTTGAAACCCTGAATTCAAATCAAACGAAAAAAATTGAATTTGAAAACCCTAGTTTGAATTTAAATGAAAAAATTTCATTAAAAACTCTAATTGTTTAAAACTAAAACCCTAAATTGAATT
>VDFB02058242.1:736445556-736608966 GCA_007258455.2 Sequoia sempervirens | reverse complement strand
ATAAATTTTAAAAATGATGAATATGGTGCTCAATCCAAAGGAAAATTAATTTCATCATTGTTTCCCCCATTTAGAATATCATGATTGTGTGTAGTGTATGAAAAAATGAATAAGAAGTCTTGCCTCCATGTGTCAAATAACAAGAAAAAAATAGAATATCACAAATTATGTACATAAGAAATAGAAATATGACCCACAAAATTTTCTCTCGCGGAATTAAGGTTAGGCTATAGGACAAAACCCTAGTAAAGGTTAGGATTAGGACACAACTAGAGTTAGGGTTAGGTTTCACCAGGGTCGACAAGGCTTAGGATAGGGACCAATTTGTAATGTGGTAAGGGTTCAATAAGGGTTGGGTCTCACTGGGGCCAGGGTTAGGGTTCACTAGTACACAGCTTAGAATTAGGGTTCACTCTAACCCCCACTAGGCTAATTAAGGGATGCCCAAAAGGGTCATGTAATAGAATGTCTTAAGGGATGCCTAAAAGGGGTCTTGGCGGGGATGTCTAAAGGCCACAATAGAACGTGTTAATTAAGGGATGTCTTAAGGGTCTTAAGGGATGTCTAAAGGGGTCATAATAACATGTTATTTAAGGGACGCCTAAAGGGTCATAATAGAACGCCTTAAGGGGATGTCTTAAGGGGTTATAATATGTCTTAAGGGGATGTCTAAAGGGGTCATAATAGAACGTGTTAATTAAAGGGATGTCTTAAGGGGTCTTAAGGGGATGTCTAAAGGGGTCATAATAGAACATGTTAATTAAGGGGATGTCTTTAAGGGGATGTCTAAAGGGGTAATAATAGAATGTGTTAATTAAGGGGATGTCTAAAGGGGTCATAATAGAACATGTTAATTAAGGGGATGTCTAAAAGGGTCATAATAGAACGTCCTAATGGGATGTCTTAAGGGGTCATAATAGAATTTCTTAATGGGATGTATTAAGGGTTCATAATACGTCTTAAGGGGATGTCTAAAGGGGTCATAATATATCTTAAGGAGATGTCTAAAGGGGTCATAATACAACATCTAAAGGGGATGTCTTAAGGGGTCATAATAGAATTTCTTAAGGGGATGTATTAAGGGGTCATAATACAGTGTCTTAAGGATATAATTGATTTAACAATAATGTATGCATGACATTTAGTGATTATACAATTAGACATAAAGTTTCAAAGTAGGAAAACATGCACATTTAACAAAAAAAAAATATAGAATATATATTTGATACATAGAAGTACATAGAATATTTTTAATTCTGTAAGTATGTATGTACATATATGTCATCTCAAAACAATGTTTACAAAATTTAGATATGCCATCTCAAGAACATCTCAAACTCGTGCCTAGAATGTAGTAGGTCTTCACACCACCTGATATCAAAAAGGTACAAGCAATATCAATGAAATCATCAAAACATACATATTTTAATTTATATAAAACTATCTATATGTACATAACTCAAGTACATGCATTTAAAAGTATTCGAGGTTGAATGCAGGCATCCTCTCCTTTTTGTTTTAAAGTATGAGATCAATGCAATGATGGCTTTACGATACAAAAAATGACAATAAATCAATTTTAACTATTTATGTCCAAGCAATATCAATATGTAATCAAAACATGTATTTAAATATAGTTTAACTGATAATTACCTATTTTTGTAGCCCCGCTAAGGGACCAAGTGGATTAACACAAAAGACCATCAACACCAAGCCAATTTTTTTTTAAAGAAACTAAAGTAACACTAACTAATGCAACTCAACCAATTAATATGAATGACATCATTACATTAACATGATATTATAATCTAAAAGTAATATTGCACATAACCCATTTGCACACCTATCCACCATGGTCCCCTAACGTCGCTACTAAAATACACCTACACTAATTAAGCTTAAAGAACATATTTGAAATACTATGACCATATTTTATTAACACTTGAATGTAAATAAATCTCATACATCAAATTATATGATAACATATCAAAATTATCTTCAAACCACAAATAACACTATGCTAATATAAATCTATTCTCAATCAATGTTATAAAATAAGTACATAAAGATATATTATATCTACTGCTTAATTAAACTCGTGCATTATAGATACAACATTTTTATATTAAGCTTCTCTATTACATACTAAATAATACTAAAAATATGTATAATCAAGATTATAACAATTCACTCACTTTTCTTATACAAGAATGCTACCATGAATACGATTCATAAATCTAAGAGGTACATATGTACAAGATACACTAAACATAATTTTTTAATAAAAATATCACTTGCACATAAATTCAACTATAGAATGAAGCGAAAGGAAAGACTCTCCACATTGCGCACGAATTGCACCACCTAAATCCCAATGGATGGTTCGGAAATACCACCCTACCACGTGGAACCCTGAGGCCCACTCCCTCCATGCTAGGAGACAACACTAGGCCCCACAAATAAGCAAACAACATAACAGAAACCACAAGTGGCTGACACTAAACATTCAAGAAGACTACCAAAATAAGAATCAACTGAAAATTACAGTAACTTCACAAATACTTCTAGGTACTTCTATAGACTCATTCACATAACACAAATGGATAGAAAAATAAAAAGCTTATCATTAAACCACAACACTACAATAAAGTATATTACATCAATCTCATAATCTTATAACATAATAACTCACTTTAGTTTAGCAATTCACAATCAAGACCAACAATGCACATCCCTGACATAATTGATCTTTACAAATACAAAAGCTTCAATACAAGATCTCACAAATATGAAGGGATTTATAACATAAAAATAGTAAACACAATTAAATAAAAATGGTACAACATAATACAGATCAAAGAATATAGTTATACCCTCAAATACAACTTTTAAAACTAAACTAATTCTCACTTGACAACAGTCAAATCTGTTAACAATAAAATAGCCATAAAATAGTCATATCAACTCGAAATCAAAATCTGTAAAATACCCATTTCAAATTTAGTCGTCAACTACTCAGCAGCGTGGAAGAATTTGACTAAAAATGAATAATAATTTCATAAAATGCAAAACAACAAACGGATTCTATAAAACCCTCTTTTCGACAATACTCGATTATAGTCAAATGATAAAATGAATAACTCAATAATCAGATTTCATAAAAGAAAAATTTTAAAAATTAATTTAAACTATTTCAAACCCCTATAAATTTAAAATCTCAATCTTCCTTTAGCTAGTTACAGGGAGAAATAAAAATATTTTCAATCATAGAGAGCAACTTGATAGCAGTCTCATGTTTCAACTATATCTCACAATCTATGATCTGTGTTTCTGAGATTTTTGGACAGGATTTAAACGACAACGAGATAAAAAAACCCATGAAAAATCTCACTAACCCAGTTCGTAAAAATAGAGTTATGAGGGACACACTCAGACCTTTTACTATGAATAACAGAAAATATTAAACAGATATTCACTTTTATTTTAGAATAAACAAATATTTTATTCATACACAAAATAAAACTATCCAATATTTATTTTCAAAAATAAAAAAAAATCAATCAATCAACTCATTCATGCATACGAAAGAAAAATTTAACACAAGATCTAAAAATCCAACCTGAATCAAACGCTTGGTAACGACAAAAATTTGATGCTGAGCTCCAAAGTTTTCAACCTTCAAAACCCTCAAATTGCAACAAATTTCTCATTGCTCTTTCATCTTTGCAAGCATGGAAAAATCTCTCATGAAAAGAATCCAAATCTAATATGCACTCTCAAAAGAATAACCCAACCGAGAGAAACCATTTTTTTTTTCTCCTCCCAAATAAAAAGAACACTTCCAGAACCCAAAAGACCAAAAGACAACCTCCCAGCCACCCTTTCAACTTCTATTTTCGTCACTTTTCATAATGGAGTAATTAAGGTGGGTTTTGGACTCAAAAAAATATAATTTTATAAAATAAAAATACCTCTCACCCATAAAGCTATCACATAGGAAACATTTTTAAATCATTAAAACCACATAAAGACTCCATAAAACATAAATTTAGTGACTATTTTAATAAAATGAATCAAGAGACTAATAATACAAAAATTATATCCAAACAAAAGTAAAATAAATATTACTCAATAAACAATAACCAAATACCAAATAATGATAATAATAAACAATAATTAAATAATTATTCCTCAAAATAATAACATACATAAATGTCACTTATAGATAATATTATATCACACCTCAAACATATTAATAAAAATCATAACAATAAATATGATAGATTCAATATCTAACTTCACTCAAATAATTCACAAAGTAAGGTAAAATATAAATCATAAAATAACTTCATATGAAATAGCAACATTCACATCAAAAGATAAATAACACTAATCACAATCATAACAACACAACTAACCACGGGGTTTAACACCAACAGGTTGGGATTCAAAACTAAGGCTAGACAACAAAATCAAACAATCACATATCACATAAGAAACAATCGAATAAATGCAACACTCCAACATAAGGTAAAGAAGATCGGACATTGTCTCATGACAACCCGAAAAAAGTTAACACATTCTTCATCAATTGTCTCTAATTGAGAACAATGGTTAGGGTTGGGTTATAATTTGGGCCTAGATGTTATCTCCTCAACCACCATTGGGATTCGAGGCACGCTCAGACCTGCTAATTTAGGTAGAGACATAGTCTAGTACCTGTTCACTTAAACATACAAATTAGAGCACATGTGCATAATAGTCGAAGCACTAGAAAAGAAGCTCTAGCAATCATATCTCATTCCCGTATGTCTCTCATACGTCCAATGGTACGATGCCGCCCTTTCCACTTATCCTAACAAACATACTACTGTATCACTCAATTATCCAAGTAAATCTCTGCATAATAACAATAACATAACAATATGCATCATACTCACCAAAACACTAATAGAAGCTCATGCCCCATCTTGCAACCACAAAGCTTGAACACAAATCACTATATTTTATGATAATAAAAATAACTATAATCAAAATCATAATAATATGACAACACAATAATAATATATTAGAATCAAGTGAAAACCCCAAAAGTAACAAAACACTTTCATCACATCAATATGTCAATAACATACATCATAGTAATGGTCATGTCTGAACACACACACATCATGATAAATATATCCTTAAACACATATAATAAATCATTTCCTAACCTTTTACTTAGTCCATAAATTCATGATATACAATATCATTTGTTTAACATCATTAGCACATACCTTTAAATGTCTCTATTATTTTACTTTCATCTCCAAGTTCCAAAGCCAAACTTCCTGCACATCCACTATGAGAATGGAGGGGCACTACAGTTTTTACCAAGTATTCCATGTTGTCTAGGTTGAATTTGCATAGACTAGATCATTTTTGTGATTATGCCTTAAGGATATATAAAAGAACAATTTAAATCAATTTCAACTAATAACACACTTGACCAATATTGAAACATGTATTTAATGTATTTAAAAGGTCAAAATAAAACCAAAACTAAGGTCAAAATAAAACCAAAACTATATTTACCTGTATTTACTTAGTCCATTGTACCATTTGCATCCTCTCTTTTTTGCAATGCATCTATGATTGCCTCATACTCTTCCATAGAAATTGACCATAGTAATTTTTTTGAAGGTCTTCCACGATAGCGCTCTAGTTTTATATTTGTTGCCACCACCAAATGTGAATAATGCATAATCTTTTTATGTGTTTCATAGTCTTAGTCTTGAGGAGTGGAGCCATTCTTTTCTTCTCAAGTATTTTTGTGTAAGTTCAACCACCACTTAGATCCTATTGGAAAACATGTTGAAACCACCATCAAATACTTCTCAAAATTTGCTTAAGGGGATCAAAGAGACTTGTTCTAAAATTGCTTAAGGGGATCTAAAATTTGTTATCAAAATTTGCTTAAGGAGGTGTCTTAAAGGGGATCACCATTACTGTTGGATAATAGAAAGCCATCATCATCTTCTAGAAGTGTTAACAACATGTTGGTTCCACACACAATGAGCCAACCAATACATTTGCTCTTCATTTCCCCTTAGGTCTGTCTTGCAAACACATATCCTGCTCAATAAATTTGATTTAATAACTTGTGCATATCAATATAACTAATTTAGTATTAAAAAATAACTTAATAAAGAAAAATAAAATGAAATAAATTAAATTAAAATTACCTTCTTGTACAAGGTCTGAAACATGATCATAATCTTCAGATGCAAACAATTGATCATTTTCTTCAATAGTTATTTCATATTGATTATGTGCTTCTACAGGTGTCAACGATCTTTGCTACCACTGTTCAACCCATTCTATATTTTCACAAGCTTCCCAATTTCTTGAGATACAAAAATCGCAAAAACATGCAAGCTCCCTTGTCCAAATAGTCCATGTGCTTGCTGTAGCACTCCTAAATGAATGCCATTTAGTAGATCCACTAATTGTCTCACAATCAACTCTAGATACAATGTTTTCTTCTTCCACCAACCAAAAGAATTGATGGGCTAGGTAATCCACTCAAACCGGAGTGCATATAATCTTCTATTACACCAATCCACAATCATGTGCATTTTTAAATTTTATTGAATCTCCAATTTTAATTGTTCTCTAGTAGAATTCTTTTGACACTGCCTTTCCAGCTCCATCATGTTCTCCTTTACCATGCCCAACTTCAAAAACTCCATATATGTTGGACATTAAGTTCCTTCATAGAACCCTACTTATTAATAGAACATTCTAGCATTTTTGAATTGCCCTGTACAATTATCTGACCATATGGGGTGTTCTTTCATATGGATTCCTCTTTCTCTTAAATTTCTATAAAATATACTAAAACAATATTGAACAAACTCTAATGAGTGTAACCGATTGTCACTCAAATAAAAATGATACTCCCTCAAAACTTTTCTATCATCCTCAGTGCTATCATCTGCATGTCTATAAACAATATGGAAAAACATAGCTACTTGCACAAAATTATAATATTGAGATTGAATTTCCTCTTGCGGAGCGAGAGTATAATTCTCCGCAAAATCAACCACTGAAAGTATAGTACCAATTGGAAATGTGTTTCTACATGTGCGAAATTGGCCATCAAGCCATCGAGCATGTTCAAAGTGCATAACATATTTTGGTACAATTTTATTATTAAATTCACTCATAAATGCATGCACACTAACTTTTTCTGTAACTAAATCACAACGCTTTCCTATTTTTCCATCCTTTAAAGAATACTGAACATTCCTAAATCTTTTGGCGTCTACTAATTGTTGTCCAAAATCATGATCAACACTTTCATGCAAACAATTTCTTAAAAATGAAAGATTTCCGCAGTTAATTCATTGTCCAGAAATACAAGAACTTAAATAAAATAATCTATCATTAGATTTTCACAAAAAAAACACAGAAATAAACTCTCTTATTGATTGGTGGCATATCAATACCACAATCTGTATAATCATGTTAGAATGCAAGGTACAAGCATTATATGTCGAAAACATCCTTAAAAATAATGAAATTGAATGTATTTTACAACAACAAGATGTTAGATTGCTTATTAATTTTTACATACCGGGGTTTTACATTTTCAAAGACCTTTGACATTTTAATATTACCGGTAACCTTTGAATCTATTTCACAAAATTTTCTATAAAATTAGGTTTGTGTTGTATCTAATAGGTGTTTTGGGTGAGGTCATGGTTTGGGCCCCACCTTAATTTTAAAACATCTCTAGCGATAGATGAAACCCTAGTATTATCATGCCAAAATTTAGATCAAGATTTAATTTCAACACTCAATTTTATGTCGGACCTGCGGTGAGTAGATCCTTGAAACTCCAACATTGATTGATAGGATCATTTTCTATACTTTCTCTTCTTTTTCTTTGCTCTTAGTAATGTTTTAGGATGCATTTTAAAAACTTCACTAATATTGCTTACCATTCTTTTATTCAAAGTTGTTTTATTGACTATAGCAGTAGTTATAGCTCTTCTTGCTGCGTTTTTATCTTTAGATTGACTATTTTTGCCAATAGATTGAATGGCACTAGCAGTAGACATGGCATGTTTTAATGATTGATCTTTTCTTTTGGTTTAACATAAAAGCTAACCTTTTCATTACTTTCCTCATTTTTGCATTCTCATCAATTGCATCATTAGTTGACATTGAATGCAATTTTTCGATAAAAGATTAGGTGTATATTCTGTTGCATGTGTTCTTATTTGCCTCCAGAAATTTGATCCGGAAGATTGGTAAAGCTTACTACTTCCAATTTTGAAAAAGTATTTTCACGTGCAAATTCAACATCACATTCTAGATTTTCATCTTCATTTTTTCATCAACAAAGCGATTTTTCATTTTTCATTTTCATTTCATTTTCATCAAAAAGCGGTTTTCATTTTCATTTTCATCTTCATTTTCATTAACAAAGCGGTTCTCATTTTCATTTTCATCAACAAAACGGTTTTCATTTTCATTTTCATTTTCATCAAAAATATAGGTTTTGTTTTCATTTTCAAGAAAATGATCATTTTGATTTTCATTTGCAACAAAAGATTTTTCTTTTTTGTTTTCAACAAATTCTATAAAAGTTTCATCTCTTTGAATATAGTCAATGTCAACATCATTATATCCAACATCTTGTAAATCTTCTACAAACAAATTTACCATTTCACTAACATGTGGATTTGAAGACGTACCTGGATTTGTGTATATTGAAACATTCTCCATAGCATTCAAAGAGGGATTTGAAGACATAGTAGGACTTGTTTGTATAATCATATTATTCTCCAAATTGACTCCTTGCAAATTAGCTTCATCTACAACTATGGGTATCTTCAATGTTTTCATCTTCAATAGTTGTTGAATTGGTTTGCTCCACCATCGTTCATTGATTTTTTTCTCATTCTTCTTTCTCTTTGTCTTTGTCTCTCTCTTTTTCTTTATTTGCTTCCAACTTCTTGAAATTAGATGTCTTTTCTTCTCTTATTATGAAATTTATCTCCCATAATTATAAAATTCTCAAGCACAAATGAATGTTAATAGTGAAATACTTCAAAATATTGAATCCAAATTGGAAGCTGAATACCTATTACGGCAAAATTCTTCCTCTTGTGTTCCTCAAAACAAATAGAAAACTATCACAATTCCACTTTAAAAATTATTTTCTTCATGCTTCCTTTGAAAAATTCAATCCATATTGCAAATTTCACTTCAAAAATGGTGTAGATGATGCTCCCTTTGATAAAATCAACAAAAAATCAAATTGACCACCTGCAAATACAATAACTTATGAAAAATAATTCATTTTTAGTGCTCTCGGCCGTACATGTGAAGTTGTAAAGTTGCAGACTTGACAGTAATTGTGCACAGTGTTTTTAAATAATATAAACGGGATCCCGTCTATAAAACGGGATCTCGCTTATAATTAAACGGGATCCCGATTACGAAACGGGATCCCATTTACTAATAAACGGGATCCCATCTTATAAATGGGATCCCGTTACCTTTACAACGATCGAAATGGAAATAGGATCCCGATTATAGCATGGGATCCCGCTTATTACTAAACGGGATCCCGTTTTATAATTAGGATCACGTTTTTTTAAATTTGAATTTTGTTTTGCATTGTGGGTGGGTTTTTGCCAAGGTTTTCGGTTAGGGAAAAGCTTTGGAAAAGCTTTGGAAGTCCGAACCTAAGCCTTCAACCTGGTTTGACCTGCAAATTGAAGGCCCTAACAATGTCAAAGAAAAATATCGACTTTGGACATATGGCTGACGACCTTTTTTTGAAAATTTTCTGACGAAAATAAAACCCATTTTAGATCAAACAATGCAGATTCTAAATATGTAATTTTTTTGCAATTGAATTATTTTTTCTATTTTTCAATTAATTTCTAATAAAATTGGTCCATAAACTTTAAATATTAGAGTTTTTTACTATTTTAATAACTTTTTATCAACATAACATTTTGATAAACGAATTGCAGGAGAGCAAAATTGGACAATTCTTTTCAATTTGAAAAATAAAATTAAAAAATGATAAGTTTAGGTCATCTTATGCATGTCGTACATGACAATTTTTCAAAATGACAAATCTGCCTAATAAAAATTAACAAAAAAAATATTCAATAAAATTACAAAAATATCAAGAGCAAGGTTCAGTGAGTCATAAAACTTTTCCCAAAAGGATTTAGAAAAATACGATAATTTAAGTCAAAATATGGATGTCGTACACGTGCATGGTATGGTAAAAAAAAAAGACTTTTAAACGGTGGATTATTGAAATGCCTATTGAAACTCAATTTGTACAATCTGGGTATTGAAATAAATTACATATTTGGAAACTAGACTCCGAGCACTACATTTTATGATCAGTGACTTTTTTAAAAATTTCATCTCTAAGTGCTTCAAATTTTAAGGTCAAATGTGTCAAATACTAAAAATCAGGGAAAACACCCACTTTTTGGCCAAAAAGTGGACTCAACTTCTTGCACACACCCGAATCTGAGTTGTCATCTATTTTGAGAAAATTATGGGGCTCGTGGTTATGAAGATGATTTTTGGAGTATATAATATTTATTTTAATTTATTTTATGCATTATCCAAAGATAGGTGTGGGGTTTTTGTAGGAGGAATTGGTTGGTGGTTTTGGTAAAACACAATGGTTTTCCTCTCTCACAAACTCACATTTATTGATGCCTTGTTTTGAGGTGGATAGTTTTTTAGTATAGCTCTTGGGGAAGAGGCCCAAAACTCCATTATTATTGTAGGATTATGAGGTGATATGCAACAAAAAATAGAGTTAAATATTGCAGGTTAAATTGCAGTAATGGTTGACAGAGTGAAGAATACAGATTAGAGAGCTTATTTCACAGTGCAAGGAGTTGATTTGAGGAAAGAGGATTTGCATATTGTATGTGATGTTGTTTGTTGTTTTATTGCAATTTTAAACCTATTATTTGATAGTTTATCATCATCCCATAATTTGATTTCAATAAGTTGAGAAGCATTTGATGCATATTTAAATAGTGAAGTTTAAGATTGTGGAAATAGATTTTTGTGTTTATTTCAATCATATTCCAGGTCCTTAAATGTTGTGAGTTTTTTTGAGTTTTGTTGAAATCCCACTACATCAATGGTATTAGAGAGGGAGTTCTTGAGTATGTAGGCATAAGTGTCAATGTGAGGCAGTTTGCACCAGGACCTGCAGGTGGAGAATGAAGTTGGAGGATTAGACTATGTACAAAGATCACCGAGCGTGAGGTAGTATATACTAGAGAGGATGGTATGGGTCATGAGGAGGCCCATAAGAATTATTTTTAGGAACATTATTAGGAAGAAGTGGAAAATATGAAGCATCATGAAGAGTTTGAAAAGCTCCAGGCTAAAGTAAATATATTGGAAAAGAAGAGTAAGGAGGAAGTGAGAATACATGAAGAGAGATATGAGAAGAAGAACATTCTCTTGAAAGAGGATAGTGAAAAGAAAATAATCATAAAGAAATAATGGAGAAAGAAACAAGAGAAAATGATCACTATGGATCATAAATTTAATGGTGATTTTAATGATTTTGTTTTATTTGAAGATGCTTTGTTTTTAGTATTTAGTAGAGATAAAGAAAGCAGTGAAAATGAGAAGGATACAACAACAACAAAAGAGGTATTATTTAATTATATTAATGATTATTTGCATGCCAAAGGAGTAGATGAAGTCATGGATGAAGTTGCAACAATTCAAAAAATGGACTTTGATAGTCCTATATGCAAAATAGTCACAATAAAACACACAGTAACCAAAATTGGAGAGCAAAAACACATAGAAAACATAGAGACATATGTCTGGTGAAAATATGAGCCAAAACTAGATGAATTCATGGATGAAGTTGCAACAATTCAAAAAATGGACTTTGATAGTCCTAGATGTAAAACAGTCACAATAAAACACACAATAACCAAAATTCGAGAGAAAAACATATCTAGACATACGTTTGGTGAAAATTTGAGCCAAAACTAGCCAGACAAGGGTGCCCAAGGTGCCTTTGTTTGGTAAAGTTTTTTGCTAATTTCAAAGTTTGAGTGTTTCTAATATTTTCTAATGCTTCTATTTTATAGCTATGTATGCTTAAAAGTAGGCTTAAAAGTGAATAATTTTTTAGAATTTTTCTAATTTTTTATTATGAAATAGAAAATCCAAGTGTGCAAAAAATTTAAAAATGTTCAAGCTATAAAATGTAATTCTAACTACAATTGTCAGATATAACATTCAACAATTAACTAATCCTAATGTGTAAAATCTAAAAAATGATGATCTTGATATCTTTTTACAACAAAACAATACATGTTTTCACCTTTTTTACTATATGCAAGATGCCTAAATGAATGCAATAAACACTTTCAGATATGATCTCAACTCTAAAATGAGCGAATGCAACTTTTTAAATGTAATTAAGATGTAGATTTAACCTATGATGACTGAAATTAACCCTATTGTAACCTATGATGCAATATGATATGCAATTTTTTTTATGCTTTTTTGATGCAATAAAGGATGCGTAAATGATGAATGCAAAATAATGCAATGATAACCCTAGATCTAGGATGACATGCTTCGTATTTTAGAAGGTTTATAATGTTAATGTGCTAGGTTCACCAAAATGATAAATAGGAAAAGTGAAACCCTAGGACTTTACCCTAGGATTTCAAGGACTTTTCTTCATGTGGTTTATCATTAAAATTCAAGATCAACCAGGTTACAAGAGATTGACTTGCAACCTGAAAGGTGAGTCAACCAATCCTAGGATCTAAATTGGAATGCTTTAGAATGGATTTTGTATGAATTCAATGATGCAACTAGACAACAATGAAAATGCACTATTCTAATAAAAATAGTAAATCGAGAGAGTCACAGACAAATTTGGTATTGAAAAAAAGACTGAGCAAACTTGTGTGCACCTGTCATATAAATTTGGATCTAAATTTGCAAGACCAAGTTGCCCAGAGAACCTATGTCCTTGTAACTAAAATTAAAATATGTCTTTGTAGTCCTTAGGCTTTTGATCAAAAACTTCTTCCTTCTGGATCCAACTATCAAATCTTCATCGGGTGCTGAGATAATTGAGTTTATATATCTTGCCAAGTTGTAGGGTTTGAATGCAACAACAATAAAAATATCTTTAATCTTCCTCCACTCTTCTTCAAATCTAGAACCTACACATTCAAAGAGAGAGGAAGGGTTGTGCCATATAGGGGCTTTCCTTGATCAAACCCTGTGTTGGTGTTTCCACCTCCACAATGGAAAATTTTGATAAAAGAGAGCTTATCCTTTTGAGAGATAGAGGTTAAATGAAAAAAAAATGATGAATCAACAATTGGATGTAACTCACCACTCATATCTAATTCCTTGAAGGATTGAATTCATGCAAATCTCCTCAAGGCTTGATTTCAAATTAGCTTGGATTACTTTGAAGACCTACAAGGGTTAGTCCTCACAAACAAAATGTATGCATAAACATGAAAAAAATCACATAAAACTCAATATGATGCTTTGACAATAAAATGATACAATGATCTTGCTCTTGACTTGAACTTGAAGTATTACAATTGCTCTCTTTTTGTTAATTCTCCTTGTTCCTTTTCAAATGGTGTAATGACTAGGTATTTATACACAATAGATGATAATTTCCCAAAACTTAAATTCCAATGGCTAACATTTGACATTAAAAATCTAAATAATAAAATGCCAACTCTAATATATTAAAAATTGGAACCAAAATAGGGGGATCAAATCACTTAGGGTGCCATTGTCCCAGCCCTATTTTGTGGGGTGTAAAGTGTTGGGAGAAAAATATTAAATGTCTACTTCAATTTTATGCATTTGATTCATTGATAAATGTTAAAACGTGACATATAATGCATAATTTAGGAAATTAGGAACATAATTAGGTCCATGCACATATGAGGGAGAAAAACATAGTGTGAAATTGTCAAGGGTGACAATTTATGATTCTACAAAAGTAAATGAAAAAAATATAAAGTAAGTGAAATGCTAGTGTAGAGGATGCAAAGTCTTCAAATGAGTATATATTCCCCTAGATAGATGACCTATAAAATCGATCTATAAATATCCTTACACATGACACAAAAATTAAATAAAATTATGCAAAACAAATAAATTAGCCAATTTCTAGGCTAGCTAGAAAAAACATCACATACAAAAATAAAAAACAATATGAACAATCATACAAAACAAATATTCAACAATAAGAACTCAAGATAAGGAGATAAAGGATTGAGGGAAAGATATATAAAATAGGCATTTTCTAGCAATGTGTCTTCAAGAGGAACAACAAGTATGGTTAGTAGTCCACATTATACTAAAGTGAATCCAATAGATTTTAATAAAACATGGATACTACAAGAAAGTGATAAAAGAAGGTAGGACATATGAGGAACCATAGCATAGAAAGTTGCATTATGCTAAGTGGCTCATATGCTACCAATGTTGTGGAGAATGTAAAAATAACCCATGCCATGGAGGAAAATTCTTCAAAGAGAATAAATGAGTAGTGTGTGCCATTAGATACCCCATTAAAGTAACTACATAATGTAAAAAATATAAATTATTTTAAGGTAGAGAAGGGGAAATAAATATTTTAAAAAATGAGACAACAAGGATCTTGTAAGCATGAAACACATGACATTATGCTCATGGTATGAGATCATGCAATATTTTAGGGATGTCAAATGGAAACAAAAAAAAAATACTTGCAAAGACACACTAAAGGATCTATGACTTTGGGTTAGTATAAATATTTAAGATTCATCATAATCATGTGTATCATATAAGAGGAAGGTGTAACGCCCGCCACGAAACCCTAGAGAATGTTACACACAAAACGGAAGAGAACAATTTTTTTTTTAAATGTAATTAAACAAGTAAAGTGAACTACACTTATACAAACATTCTCTAAGGTACGAGATGACGCTTATTACAATACCCATTACTAACAAGAGTTACTAAACATAACATAAGATTATAACTCAAGAATTAAAAATCATACATCCCAAACATTAAAATACATCACTTAAGATATAAAGTACCATAATGATTTGTTCTAACATTGCATTCATTCAATATTACAAATACAACTCTCATTTCCAAATGAGATAGTTTATTCAAAAGTGTTACAATTATATAGTACAAATATTCTCCTCGAATACAATTGAGTGATACAATTACAAATTACAAAGTATCCAATAGATACAAGAGAGAACATGATAGAATAACAAATTCATTGGTACACATGAGCTTTCCAATCATGAAGTACTCATCATCACGAATAAGAACTGGGAACCCAACGGTGTAAGGTGCACATTCCACCCAACCATATGGTACCCAAAGGACCAACCCCTATGCTAGGAGACAGTAAAAAGTTTCCAAGGAAAAACCTACGACCTCTAGACATAGGCAAAACAATACTAATCTACACAAGTACAATACTTAACAAAATGATTACAATGCTTCCAGATACCAAAGATCAACTACGCAATACAAAAAACTGACTTATGGTTGTCATAGAGAGAGTGTAACGCATAATTTGCTATGAATTACCCTGGCTCAACCTTCCTAGGCTACCGGACCCCCATGTTGGGTTACCCTAGCTTGCCTCTACTAGTCGTCAGACCCTCATACACACTATGCTTCTCATCTTATCTCAAGCCTTAATAAGCGCATGAGTCATGAGATGCATTCATTATCTTACTTAGTCTGAAAGTTTTTCATTAATTCATTTTCAAGTTATCATTTACTTAAACCCTAAGTGAATTACCCTAGTGCCCCTTTGTGTGTTAGACCCCCACAAAGAGCCACTCTCCTATGAACAATACACAGTACAAAACCATAATTCAATGGGTAGACTAGATGCACAAAATTGATAACAAATATCAACCTTAAGATGTAAGGTCATACAATCCGTTTGTAGTAATCAGGTATCCATGCCATAACACATTTCCCATTCGTAATAATCGGGAGTTCAAACTGACTATAACCATGTGTACTATCCAAGTAAATTCACAAGACAAACCAACACAAGAAAAACATCTCACCATAGAATAACTCCTCTGGAAGACTTACTAACTCAATTAGCCCATTTTGCCCAACAAACATCATAGGATAAACACAAGTTAAAAGTAACTCAGGCAAATAAAACATTTGATATTCGGATTTCCTAAATCCAATTTAACAATAATACTTTCCTCAATTATTTATAATTCGAGACAATTTTGTTCATAAGATAAGAACAAATCCTAACTAATTGTTTAACTCTATAATTTCCCCAATTACACATTACATGAAAATAACTAGTCTTATCATAAATTCGTTTGCAACTAAATAATATTTAAACTATCATAAAATTGTTTTCTTAAAAAATTTCATTTTATTTAACACGGGTAATCATTTCCCTTAAAATCATTCTCTTATTAAATAACTACTTGGGCATAAACATACATCTCCACTAATTAAATATTCATTTAAATAAGAAAATGTTTCTACATAAATATCCATTTCTCACGTTTAAATATTCATCTATTTAACCATATATAGATTATCCAACTTCCTTAATTACACATACTGATCAAAATCAAATTTTTTTTTTTTAAATCATTTTATTATAAAACTAATATTTACATCTAATAAAATAATCTTAAAATAAATATATGTTTAAACATATAAATATTATTTAAATATATAATTATATTTCAATTTAAATTCCAACTAATCATTTAAATAATATCCAATTATATAAAATATATATTATATATATTAAATAATATATATATAATATATATTATAATATAATATATGAATATTATATATAATATTGAAAAAAATAGATTATAATTTAAAATAAAGGATTTTATAGTTTTAATAAAAAACAAACCCCATTAAATAGGGTAGCGCCCAGCTGTGAGAGGCTGCTACACAACCTTCCCCATAGGGGGTGCCCTGTGAAGGCAGAGACACTGCCTCCACAGTCGCTTCCCTATGCGAGCGGTTGTGGGGTGTGAACCCCCACCCCTCAAAAAAAAACAAGCAACAATTTTTTTTTATACATTTTTTAAAATCAAACAAAATTTCCCTATTTTGGGGAAATTTCTAGAAATTTATTTTTAACAGAATATTTTTTTTTTATAAAATTTTCACAAGAATTCTGTGAAGCAAATGCACAATATTATATTATATATATATAATATAAATTTGAACAAAACTAAATGAGAATTACTAAGATATACACATCATGAGAGTTTTAAATAATTATCTACCAGAAGTATAATTTCCATAAATTCATAAGAGGGTTTTAGTTTTTCTTGGAATTTACACACATCTAACTTCTGTTATTTTCAGTTTGAATTTCCTATTGTAAAAAAAAAATAGAGGATCTTAAGCTTTCTCAAATTTTCTACAAAATTTTCATAGCTTTCTATAGAAATTTCTAAAAATTCACAGCAATATCTCAAGCAATCTTTTAGAATTTACAATCAAAACTTTTAAACAATTCAGCCATAGAAGAACTTGTTTTTGAAGCTTGAAGACAATGAGATTTGGAGTTGAGCTTTCCTACAAGATCTAGATTTTCCTTCCTTCCAAGATCTCCACTTTCAAAATCCAAAATAGATGAAAAAAATCCTAGAAAACCCTCTTCTATTTTTGCAACCCAAAACAAAAAAAATTCAAATATATATATTTTTTTCACACTTAGTCAACATTTTCCAAAATATCTCCCTTTCAACCAACATAGATATTTTCATGCATTCACAAGATATTTTACTTTTTTAAAAATAATTTAAAACAAAATTCATTTCAACTAAATTTAAATCTTTTAATTTATGCATTTTCCAAAACAACTTTAACTATTTAATTTATTTAATCAACAACATAAGTTTAATTAATCAATTTATTTACTCAACAAAATAAATCTAATTAATTAGTTGATTGACTTAATAAAATAAATTTAACCACTAGAATCAAATTACTTTACTAAATGAATAAAATTAAATTAACTAAATTAAATAACCATTTTAATCTAAATACATAGATTAACATTTTCAATCCCTTAAATAATAAATCCCACAACTAATTTCCACCAATAATAAATTATCAAAATACCCAAGATGACATAACTCAACAACATACCAGACACAAATTGATGACACACTATGATAGGGTTGTGGTTTGACAAGGGAAATCTTGTTACTATATCCCAATAAACAATACCGTTGGGATATGGACACACTCAGACCTGTAAAACCAGGTGGAGACAATGTCCTGTACTTGCAATCCTATAGTCAAAATGAATGTCGTACATGGATAATCATAACAGTCACACCGTGAAGAGAGATCATAGAATCACAGGGCACTCACATGCAAGTGATGTAATCTCGTCCCCTTCACCAATACAGTCACATCAAAATTGGGGAAAGTAAAGCATCATTAATCAATAGATAAACATATATCAATATTAACAAGTATGCTAATCAAAAGCATAACATGAAACATAACATCCATATAATGCATCATCCTATCACAAAATAACATCCACATCACTCTAAAGCCAACAATCATAAAACATTAACAAGGTATCAAGGTCTATCATAATAAAGGTACTATCTAACAACATAAACAAATCTAAACACATAAATATAGCAATGAATAGAGGGGCACTAATCCTCCCCCCTAGGATCAGGCTTACTCCTGGAAGCTTGCAAAAACAAAAGGGATAGAGCTCCCTTAGATCCAACTAGACCCTAACCTGCTCAATATCTCGATCCCTAAGGATCAACTCCTGATGCCGAAGGACGAACTGCACCCAAATGCTCGTCCTGACGGTTATCCACCATAGTAAATACCCTATGCGATCTGTCTACATATCCTACTGTCGACTCTGAAGCCGCCGACCTCTGACTAAAACTAGAAGTGCCCTGCTAAGGACACTGTCGAGAAAAGTGGCCTTATTGATCACAAGTGAAACATCTTGTCCCTCTACTAAATCCCTGAACACCTAGAGATACACTAGGTCATGGGAAACCACCTCCACTAAATGTTGATTGAGAACTCTGAGCAAGTTGATCAAAATGATCACAATGAGCTTGCATCCAACTCTGATCTCTCTTCTTTTGTTTCCAACTTCTATCGTGTTGGGACTGAGGATTTTGTTGCCTTGACTACGAAGGTTGTTGTTGCTCACCCATAGTGGGTGTCTGATGCCCCCTAGAAAAGCTTGTAGCCTGAGATCAACCACCCTAAGATCCAACACCAATGGAAGGTGCATTGCCAAACTTAACTCTCATCTGCCCACCTAAAACCAAAGCTAAATTATCCTCCACAATACGAGCCTTATCCATAGCTATCTCCATGGTCTTCGGCTCGAATACCCGAACTCCACCACTAATCTAGGCATTTAAGCCCCTAATAAAATGTTGTAACAACATGCCCTCATCATCACCTATGCCCGTAAACTATTTGAGCTCATAAAAATGACACTCATACTATTCCACTGACATATCCATCTGTCGTAAGGCATGGAACTCATCTCCACGATGTTGACACCAATGATCAGATAGAAATCTGGCCCTGAACCTCTCTAGGAACAAATCCCAAGATACAGTATTGATATCTATATGGAGCTTCTGCTCCTCCATCCTCCATCAGGTAGAAGCAAAATCCCTCAAGTGCATGATTGCACACCTAGCTTTGGTGTTGCTACCATAAGGATGCATAGAAAAACACCTATTCAAATCGATCAACCATGTCTCAGCCTTTGATCAACTACCCAAACCATCAAATGTGGGTGGACAAGCTCTATGAAGGTCTCTCATATGAGCAGCTATGTCTACCTTCGGCTGTACTGGTACCACTCTCTCACTAAAAACATCTTCATCGCTATCCTGCCTAGGACCCATACGAGCAAGAGTCTCCTCTAGCAAGTGACGCAACTGAACGTCCCTGATCCCTAGTAGATCCTGATGCTGATTACCGACCTCTAGTAAAAATTCAAAAGCTTGTTGCTCCTCATGATCTAAAACATGGGGAACAATGGGAGGTGTGTCCTATTGATTACCTCCTCGACTGCCTACATAACCATGACCTCTACCTCGACCTCGCCTAGGTGGCATGATCCTGTACAGATAAACACCACAACATAAGACAAGGTACGCAATCTTAAATCCTATGCAACTAACAACTTAATGGGTTCCACATTATCCTAGAGCACCCAGTGTTTAAACTTGGGCTCTGATACTATGTGTAATGCTCACCATGAAACCCTAGAGAATGTTACACACAAAACGAAAGTGAGCAATTTTTTCTTTTTAAATGTAATTAAACAAGTAAAGTGAACAACACTTATACACACATTCTCTAAGGTATGAGATGACGCTTATTACAATACCCATTACTAACAAGAGTTACTAAACATAACATAAGATTATAACTCAAGAATTAAAAATCATACATCCCAAACATTAAAATACATCACTTAAGATATAAAGTACCATAATGATTCGTTCTAACATTGCATTCATTCAATATTACAAATAAAACTCTCATTTCCAAATGAGATAGTTTATTCAAAAGTGTTACAATTACATAGTACAAAGATTCTCCTCGAATACAATTGAGGAGTGATACAATTAAAAATTACAAAGTATCCAAAAGATACAAAAGAGAACATGATAGACTAACAAATTCACTGGTACACATGAGCTTCCCAATCATGAAGTACTCATCATCACAAAAAAGAACTAGGAACCCAACGGTGTAAACGTTCCACCCAACCATATGGTACCCGAAGGACCAACCCCCATGCTAGGAGATAGTAAAAATTTTCCAAGGAAAAACCTACAACCTCTAGAAATAGGAAAAACAATACTAAACTGCACAAGTACAATACTTAACAAAATGATTACAATGCTTCTAGATACCAAAGATCAACTACACAATACAACAAAATGACTTATGGTTGTCATAGAGAGAGTGTCACACATAGTTTTCTATGAGTTACCCTGGCTCAACCTTCCTAGGCTACCAGACCCCCATCTTGGGTTACCCTGGATTACCTCTACCAGCCGCCGGACCCTCATACAAACTATGCTTCTTGTCTTATCTCAAGCCTTAATAAGTGCATGAGTCATGAGAGGCATTCATTATCTTACTTAGTCTGAAAGTTTTTCATTAATTCATTTTCAAGTTATCACTTACTTAAACCCTAAGTGAGTTACCCTAGCACCCCTTTGTGTGTCGTACACCCACAAAGAGCCACTCTCCTATGAACAACACATGGTACAAAAAAATAATTCAATGGGTAGACTAGATGCACAAAACTGACAAAAAATATCAACCTTAAGATGCAAGGTCATACAACCCATTCGTAGTAATCGAGTATCCATACCATAACACATTTCCTGTTTGTAATAACTGGGAGTTCAAACTGACTATAACCACATGTACTACCCAAGTAAATTCAAAAGACAAAACAACACAAGAAAAACATCCCACCATAGAATAACTCCTCTAGAAGACTTACTAACTCAATTAGCCCATTTTTCCCAACAAACATCATAGGATAAACACAAGTTAAAAGTAACTCAGGAAAATAAAACATCTGATATTCAGATTTCCTGAAATATGCTAACCAATTTTTTCTTGAATTATCATAACACAAGCCAACACTACGCCAACTTGATTAGAGTTAGCTCCAAATAGAAAAATGAACTTGAAATGAACTCACACCAAGAATGCACACTCAATCCCAATGAGAGATAGGTGTTGTCATATGGCGGAGGAGCTAAATGAAAAATACTTGAAAGACAACTACTCAACATCAAGAATGTGCACTCAAGATCCCACTGAGGGTGAGGTGCTAACATATGACGGAGTGTTGAATTGAAAACTAGAAACTGATAGGCGGATAACTAGCCATGAAAAGCATTTCCACACTACCACCAAACAGTGGGGGGAAAAGATTACAATTAAAACAATTCGTCCGCTGCGGCGGGCATCCACAGAGTTGTGGGGATTCACCACTTGAGAGTGGGTACAAGAGTAATACAAATCCAATTATCCACACTGGCGGTAAACCATCCAGGGGTACTAATGTGAAATTAAAGAAAGAATTGCAGCAATAAAGGACTGGAACAGTACTACTGTTTACAGTCTTACAATATGGAAAAAGAGCTGCAAATTACATGAAAAATTACAATAGATTCAATGTACCATGATACTGGATGATTCCATGTTAGACATCAACAATAAATGATGAAGAAAGGACTGAAGATTCAAACTTAAACAAGTCTGATGTAAAATAACAATTCTGGAAATTCTGATCAGCAACTGTGAAATTCAAAGAAATATTCACAACTCACTCAAAATACCTCCGTTTTGTGTGAAACGAAAACCAATGAGCTGCTGGAAGATAGGTGCCCAACATTAGATGAAGAAACAGCAACAAAAACTCGTAATTTAATTCTTACACGAATCCCAATGCAGCAAGAATGGTACGACCTTCATGAGGGGCGATTTTGACAAGTAAAAATCAACAACTAAAATTAAAATCTGAAACTCTCCAAAGATGGTCGCCTTGGGTGTAGGAATGGATTGGAAAAGTACCCACAAGCAAATTAAATTCACACAAAAAGTTGTATGCAAAAACCACTTTCAGCTGTGACTGCATTAGCAACTTCAAAACTGGAAATATCATTAAAAACTTCAACTGTTGAGCTCAATCTACTAGTCTGGATGAGAAGCAGCAATGAAAACCAACTAGGTGTTGTATTTCAAACACGAAATTGGATTGAAACTAGGAGGAAAGCATCCCTCGAAGTAAAAACCAAGTTGTCATTTTGACAGCATAACATTAGCATAAATTCATGGATAATCAACTCTTCAAACAACAACAATATATAAGCTTTTGTTGGCAAATGAAGCAACAAGAACTCTTCAAATTCCAATAAGTTGAATCACTTCAACTTCCAAAAAGGATGCCACCTTTTTTCCTTATACTTTTTGAAATAATAAAATATCATTCAACTTCCCCTTTAGGCATCCATTTCATATTGCAACAATAAAGCATTTATTAAATAATTAAATGCTCACTTGACCCCTTTATGTCCCCTTCTTTAAAACAACTTGAAGTCATCACGCCTAGGCATGGGGTACAACTTCAAGACATGAAAATTGACTAAGTCTGAAACTCAGTCCAAGGAGAAAACCAAACCCAAAGCCAAACTAAGACTGATGGATAACAAGATGACTTGAGTTGAACTGATGATGATGCCACTGCCAAAATTAGACTTACTAAAAATATCCATTGCTAAAAATAGTAAGTTTACCTCAAAACCAACAGAAAGCAGAACTGAACTGGAAGCAAGACTTAATGAAAGCTGACAACTGAACCACTGCCAAAATTAGTATTTACTAAAAATAGTAAATACCTAGAAATTCCACAAACCTCCAAGCAAGGAAACCCTAATTTCATTTTTGATCAACCTACGGATTTCCGAAAATAGGCTATCAGTCAAAGAAGAGCGTATGGCCAAAATGGGGACATTACATTTCCTAAATCCAATTTAACAATACTTTGCTCAATTATTTCTAATTCGAGACAATTTTGTTCATAAGATAAGAACAAATCCTAACTAATTGTTTAACTCTATAATTTCCCCAATTACACATTACATGAAAATAACTAGTCTTATCACAAATTCGTTTGAAACCAAATAATATTTAAACTATCATAAAATTGTTTTCTTAAAAAAATTATTTTATTTAACACGGGTAATCATTTCCCTTAAAATCATTCTCTTATTAAATAACTACTTGGGCATAAACATACATCTCCATTAATTAAATATTCATTTAAATAAGAAAACGTTTCTACATAAATTGAATATCCATTTCTCACGTTTAAATATTCATCTATTTAACCATATATATATTATATCCAACTTCCTTAATTACACATACTGATCAAAATCAATTTTGTTTTTTTTTAAATCATTTTATTATAAAACCAATATTTACATCTAATAAAATAATCTTAAATAAATATATGTTTAAACATATAAATATCATTTAAATATATAATTATATTTCAATTTAAATTCCAAATAATCATTTAAATAATATCCAATTATATATATTAAATAATATATATATATTTTTAAAAATATAATATAATATATATTATAATATAATATATGAATATTATATATAATATATACATTATATATAATATAATATATAATATTGAAAAAAAAAGATTATATTTAAAAAAAAAGAATTTTATATTTTTAATAAAAAACAAACCCCATTAAACAAGGCAACGCCTAGCTGTGGGAGGCTGCTACGCAGCCTTCCCCATAGGGGGGTGCATTGTGAAGGCAACACAACTACCTGTGAGGCAGCGATGCTGCCTCCACAGTTGCCTCCCTATGGGGGCGGCTATGGGGGCAGTGACCCCCCCACAAAAAGAAGCAACAATTTTTTTTTTATACATTTTTTTTTAAAATCAAACGAAATTCCCCTATTTTGCGAAAATTTCCATAAATTTATTTTTAACAGATTTTTTTTTTTTTTTATAAAATTTTCACAAGAATTCTGTGAAGCAAATGCACAATATTATATATATATATAATATAAATTTGAACAAAACTAAATGAGAATTACTCATATATACACAGCATGAGAGTTTAAATAATTATCTACTAGAAGTGTAATTTCCATAAATTCATAAGAGGGTTTCAGTTTTTCTTGGAATTTACACACATCTAACTTCTTCTGTTATTTTCAGTTTGAATTTCCTATTGTAAAAATAAAATAAAAAAAATAGAGGATCTTAAGCTTTCTCAAAATTTCTACAAAATTTTCACAGTTTTCTACAGAAATTTCTAAAAATTCACAGCAATATCTCAAGCAATCTTTCAGAATTTACAATCAAAACTTTTAAACAATTAAGCCATAGAAGAACCTGTTTTTGAAGCTTGAAGACAAAATGAGATTTGGAGTTGAGCTTTCTTGCAAGATCTAGATTTTCCTTCCTTCCAAGATCCCCACTTTCAAAATCCAAAATAGATGAAAAAAATCCCAAAAACCCTCTTCTATTTTTGCAACCCAAAACAAAAAAAATCCATATATATATATATATATATATATATATATATATATTTCACACTTAGTCAACATTTTCCAAAATATCTCCCTTTCAACCAACATAGATATTTTCATGCATTCACAAGATATTTTACTTTTTTAAAAAATAATTTAAAATAAAATTCATTTCAACTAAATTTAAATCTTTTAATTTATGCATTTTTCAAAACAACTTTAACTATTTAATTTATTTAATCAACAAAATAAGTTTAATTAATCAATTTATTTACTCAACAAAATAAATCTAATTAATTAGTTGATTGACTTAATAAAATAAATTTAACCACTAGAATTAAATTACTTTACTAAATGAATAAAATTAAATTAACTAAATTAAATAACCATTTTAATCTAAATACATAGATTAACATTTTCAATCCCTTAAATAATAAATCCCACAACTAATTTCCACCAATAATAAATTATCAAAACACCCAAGACGACATAACTCAACAACATACCAAACACAAACTAATGACACACTATGACAGGGTTGTGGTTTGACAAGGGAAATCTCGTTTCTATCTCCCAATAAACAATACCGTTGGGATATGGACACGCTCAAACCTGTAAAACCAGGTGTAGACAAGGTCTTGTACCTACAATCCTGTAGTCAAAATGAATGTCGTACATGGATAATCATAACAGTCACACCGTGAAGAGAGATCACAGAATCACAGGTTGCTCACATACGAGTGATGTAATCCTATCCCCTTCACCAATACAGTCACATCAAAATTGACGAAAGTAAAGCATCATTAATCAACAGATAAAAATATATCAATATTAACAACTATGCTAATCAAAAGCATAACATAAAACATAACATCCATATAATGCATCATCCCATCATAGAATAACATCCACATCACTCTAAGGCCAACGATCATAAAACATTAACAAGGTATCAAGGTCTATCATAGTAAAGGTACTATCTAACAACATAAACAAATCTAAACACATAATAGCAATGATTGGAGGGGCACTACAGAAGGAAATTAAAATTTCACCATTCCCCAAGCCATTGAGAACTATGCGTACGAAGGAGGAAATAAACATGAAGATAAATTTAAAAAATGGGTCAACATGGAAGAGACCTAAATACCCTAATGCTTTGCATCATCCCCAAAAGTGAAAAATAAATATTAATAATATAGAAGAATATGAAAATAGGTTCACCCCCTATATCCATGTACCTACAAGGGAAACATGGGTCCTCTATGGAGAATACCAAACACAAACAACCATATCTATGAAGATAACCAAAAAAAGTACAAACATCTAGTTTCTAAAGAAATAAATTTATTGCTTTATTGGTCATCATAAAACATATCATCCTCCAAATGTTGATCATAGGGGGAGGGAGGATGGGCTTGTAGAGGAAGCACTATTAGAGTAGTATTATTTCGATTGTACACCAATCTTTCAATATTCCTAAAAAATTTACTCTTAAATACTTTTGTAAATCAATATTTGTAGGAATAATTTATGTTTGAATAGGTTGGATTCTTATGTAGATTTTTTTCTAGGAAATTATTAATTTCTATTAAGAGAAAATTTCATTGAGTATATGACCAAACTAGGAGAATATTTATAGAATTTATAATATTTTTTGTTTAAGAATGAATTAAATTGTCAAGAATATTGAAACATTAATGTAATGGATTGTTGGGAAGTGAAAAATTTTCATACATTTTTTCCTTTTTTGTGAGTAATAGTTACTATTGTGTGAATACTAGATCTCTAAATTTTTATTTTCATTATTTTTTGTTAAAAATATAAAATATATTTTATTCAAAATTTTATAATGGTATTTGAAAGGGATTTTATGTATGTGTCAAGATGGATTATGTTGATGCACTCATTTGAGGAATTTTTTTCTTATTGATAAAGTCCATCAATCATGACAACATAAGGAGGTAGCTCAAATTGATTATCACCCATTATAATGATTCAAGGAGAATTATTGATAAAATCACTTTTTGTAATATTATGAAGAGATTCAATGATATGACAAGGACTTTCACTATTAAATAAAATATTTAGACAACTACTTTCTATGAATTAGAACCCATTAAGTAGTCTTCTCCTTCATAGTAGGGTTTTTCTCATGAAAATTATTTGGCTCTTGCTCTTTTTATATTTATTAGCTGTTGAAAATTGGATACATTGGCCAAAAAATTATGGTGAATAATTTTTTTAGTGTTGTCATGGGCCCACCTACCACATCAAAATAAAAAATCAATAAAAATAAATAATTAGTTCCTAATAATTCATGAGTAATATATGCACATGCGTGTAAATAATATAGATAATAGTTACTTTTTGCATTGTCTATGGATATGTAGCCAATTGAAAGGTAGATATGTGTTCTAATAATTTATCACTCACTTCATGTCAACATTGATTATAATTATCACCATGAAAACTAGTTATTTTTAAGGAGAGCCTCCAAAAACTATTTACTTTAATTATTTTTAAAAAATCACACCATATTCAAAGGATGATATAAATTAACTTAGCAAAAAATTGTTGCATGTGTCAATCCTCTAAACATAAAATTAAGGATTATCCCCTCATTATCTCTAAAGATAAACCTAAGAAAAATCCATTAGGGGATACCCCCTATGGAAAGAAAAAAGTATAAACCGCATTATATGAATGTTAAGCTCCTTTCAAAACTTATGGCTATTACAACCTCAAAATTTGAGGAAAAGGGGAAATAAAATACTCTTTCTCAATGAGATTTTTCTAAGGAGGGTAGCCAATCCTAAGTTCACTTGTACTCCTCTTCTAGATTGATGGGCTATTTTATTGTCCCCATTTTCCTATGACTGTTAAAAATAGTTCACATAGTCTAGTGCAGGAGCACCCATAGGTTGTCACAGTTTGGCTAGAAGGTCATGTTTTGGCAATTTGTTTTATGCCAACTTATCATCTTTTCTTGTTCATTTTTTAATGTAAGCCTTAATGGAATTTTTGGTTGGGTTTTGGTCAGATGAAGGTCATGTTGATCATAGGATAGGTGTCTTATGGTTCTAACTCAAAATAAGGTCTTGGATGTTTAGGAATTCTTGCAAAATATGTGAAAATAATACTCAATTAGAGTTTCATATGGCCAAGAAGAGCCCAAGGGAGTGATAAATGAATTGGAGGCCCCATTTATGGAAGGCATCGACATTGGAGTAGTGTTGGAAGCATTTGAAATTGTTGAAGTTTTGAATTCAAGAAGAAACAACTGTGGTTTTTTGAGAATTTTCTGATTTTTGCATTGTAGTGTTGCTTGATGGATTAATCATAGCACTAAAATATATGTAGGATGTAGAGTAATGTTTCTTCAACCTTTGTGTAGCATTAGATAGCTCCTTTGTGCAATTTTAAGATTAGTTTGTAAATAATTTGGTTTCCATACTATTGTTGGTTTGAACCAGGCAGTTGTGAGAAAATGGAGTGTTAGTTCGCTTTCCCACCATACAAATTGTACGGCCCTTAGGGAATAGTGACTAGACTCCATGGTTGTACATATTGTAGAGTTTAGGGTCTTGGAGAGCATGGGAGTTTTTGTGAAAATATTGCCCTAGGTGAGCCAGGAAGAGTCCGGCTAGGGAAGACAGAAAGTGCAGAGCACTTGATTTGCAAGGGTTTCTATTTCCTGACGAATCACAGGGTGGAGAGGGTAGGTAAATGTCTTACCTGGATATAGCATGAAGAAGGAAGCTCCATCAAATCAACTAATGTGAGAAACATTTAACAGTTTGGAAAGAAGCCAAGAAAGGCTAAAAAGACCTAATTCTGCCCATTATCAAGTTAGGGTGTTGTACAGACAGTTGAGACTTAAGACCTCAAAAATATTTGAGAGATGGGAAAATGAACAAGGAATCCCAAGAAAATATTGGGATGTTCTTTGGGAAGATTTGAGAACAAACCTATTTTCTTGGAGGAGGCCTAATTGGGGCTCCTAGGGCTAGTAGCCTTTTTAGGCCTAAAAGAGGGTTTGATGAAAGCGACCTGTAGATGGATTTAGGTGGACCCCTAATACCTTTAATGGGATGGATTGATGATGTGAGAAGTACGTCCACACCCCTACAAAGTTAAATTCAAAATTTGGAGGTTTTGTAGCCTTTAGGGTGGATTAAGGGCTAAGTGTAGAGTTGCAAGTTTGTACCAAAGTGGATTGGGTAGGAAGATTTATGTTGGTAGTTGGGGTTGGCAAGGAAAAACTAGGGGATCCTAAGTAAAGAAAGGTCCTATAGGTTGAAGTGGTGGAGAGAGACACCATAGAAGTCTTCCAACAAGACTTAGAGCATGAAACTATGATTGTTTCATCCAACCTCCCTATCAGATTGGTATTAGAACAGCAAAAGATTTGGGATAAAATTATATATGTTAGAGATTGAGTCTAGTGGTTCTACAGACATGGTGACAAATGTAGAACTGGCCAAGAAGGTCGAAGAACAAGAGGAAGACAATAGGTTATTGAGGGAAAGAATAGCCCAACTTGAGCAAGAAGTGAGTAATGTGTAGTTAGAAGGAAGGGTACCAAAGAAAGAATAGGTTGTAGAGGAAGACAAGATCCCTGAACCTGACCCTATTTTGCAAGAAGAGTCTTTCTTGAAGGCATTGAAGGCTTTGAGTGGAAAATCACTTGAAGGCATACCACTGTTTAGTTGTAAAATGCAAGCTGATCTAGTCATGGATTGGATAGAGGGAATGGAAAACCATTTTGAGTGTGATGCAGTCTCTGAAGCACAGAAGGTAAAGGTGGCCAAATCAAGATTGAGAGGTACTGCCTTGACATGGTGGAAGTTCATTCAGACAGAGGGAGAAAAGGAAGGAAAGAAGCCTATTTCTACTTGGAAGGGAATGGTTGCCAAAGTGAGAGAAGCATACATGCCAGATGATTATGAAATTCAGTTGCACAAGAAAAGAAAGAGCTTGAGACAAAGAGATCAAGATGCGAATTCTTATACTGAGGAGTTTCAAAAATTTTGCATGAGGTCTAATGTAACTGAGGATGAAAGTCTTAAGGTGGCTAGGTATCTTAACAGCTTGAAGTGGAACATTCAAGAGGAGATGACTCTTCTAAGTCCCAAAATAGTGCACCAATGTTATCAATTGGCTATAAAGATTGAAGAAAGGAGTAAGAGGAAACAAGACTAGGCTTCTAAGAATAGAGGTAAAGGCAGAGATCAAAGAGGACATAGAGGTGGATACCAAGGTAGAGGGACTAAACAAAGAAATCAGGGAGAGTCTAAACTCGCAGAGCATGGAGGTGAAACAACTTCTAGAGGAGGCTATGGAAGAGGTAGAGGACCTCAAGGAGGTTCGAATAGAGGAAGAGGAGCAGGCAGAAGTAACTCATACTTTTCTAGTATGAAGTGTTACAACTGTGGTCAAGTAGGTCATCCAGCTTATAGGTGCCCGGAGAAAGCATCTTCTTCAAATACAAAAAAGAGAGTAGCATATGCTCAAGAAGACACTATGAGTGTCAAGTCACTAGAGGTTAGTCACATTGAGTCAGAAATGGGGGAGAACTTGATGTTTAGCAAGGTTCTAATCAGACAACCAATCAAAGCAGAGCCAAAGAAAAGGAGAGCCTTATTCAGGGCAAGATCCAAAATACTTGGAAAGGTGTGCAAGGTTATAGTGGATTCAGGGTCTACTGATAACATAATCTCTGAGGAGGCAGTGAGGAATTTGAAGTTGGAGAAAGTACCCCACACTAACCCTTACAAGGTGACATGGTTGAACAAAGGAAAAAGTGTTCTTGTAAATGAGCAAACAACGGTGGAGTTCTCCATTGGAGGGTACAAGGACAAGTTGATTTGTGATGTGTTTCCCATAGATGCATGCCATCTTCTATTGGGCAGACCATGGCAGTATGACAGAGGAGCCATCTATGATGGAAAGGAAAACACTATCTCATTCTAGAAGGATGGAAAGACATTCAAAATATAGTCACTATCAGATGAGGAAGAAGGACAGTCAAAGACCCCTAGTGTCTTGTTAAGTAGTGGCAAAGAGTTTATCAACACCCTACAACAAGGAGGGGGAGGATATGTGGTCATGGTGCAACCCAAGAAGGAAGATAAGACTAAGAAAATAGTCATACCTGGAGTAGTCTAGAAGTTGCTTGAGAAGTTCAAGGACATAGTTAGTGATGGAACACCAACAACCTTACCTCCAAAGAGAGCCATTAGTCATCAAATTGACTTCATACCAGGGGATTCATTGCCAAACAAAGCAGCTTACAAGCTTACACCAGATCAGTACCTAGAAGTAGCTAGACAAGTGCAGGAGTTATTAGACCAAGTACTAATTAGGAAGAGCATTAGTCTGTGTGCAGTACCAGTGGTCTTAGCAACCAAGAAAGGTGGTAAGTGGAGGCTATGCACTGATTCTATGGCTATCAATAGGATTACAATCAGATATAGGTTTCCTATTCCTAGGATAGAGGATTTGATGGACTGTCTTGGAGGAGCACAATATTTTACCAAGTTGGATCTCAAGAGTGGATACCACCAGATTAGAATCAAAGAGGGGGATGAATGGAAGACAACTTTTAAGACAACTGATGGGTTATATGAGTGGAGAGTTATGCCATTTGGCCTCTCAAATGCCCCTAGCACATTCATGAGGCTCATGAATGAAGTGCTTAAGGACTTCACAGGGTTATTTGTGGTGGTATATCTAGATGATATACTCATCTTTAGCAAGATAACAGAAGAACATCTAAAGCATGTGGAGTTGGTTCTTAAAAGATTGCAGGAGGAGAGGTTAGCCATCAATCTAGAAAAGTGTGAGTTCTTCAAGCAAGAGCTTATGTATTTAGGGTTTGTAGTATCCAAAGGATCATTGAAGATGAACCCAAGCAAGGTGGAAGCTATCCTAAATTGGCCTACACCAACCACTGGGACAGAGGTAAGAAGTTTTCATGGGTTAGCTTAGTTTTATAGGAAGTTTATAAGGAACTTTAGTGGCATATGTGCACCAGTACTTGATACAATCAAAGGTGGCCTAAAAACTAGGTTCAAATGGACTCTTGAAGTAGAGAAGGGTTTTGAGAAACTAAAACAAGAAGTAGCAACTCAACCCATCCTTTTGTTACCTATTTTTGATAAGTTATTCACTGTGGAATGTGATGTGAGTGGAATTGTAGTAGGAGTGCTAAGCCAAGAAGGCAGGCCTATAGCTTTCTTTAGTGAAAAGTTCAATGAAGCTAAGACAAAGTATTCTACCTATGACCTAGAACTGTATGCTCTTGTACAGTCACTTAGAAAGTGGAGGCATTATCTCCTACCTAAAGAGTTTGTAGTGTTTACTAATAACTAGGCACTTAGCTAGATCAACACATAGGAAAAGTTGAGTAATAGGCACTTGAAATGGATGGAATACCTCCAAGACTTCACATTTACCATCAAGCACAAGAAGGGACAGTTAAATAAGGTGACAGATGCATTAAGTAGAATGTTGCTGACAGTGCAAGAGATACAAATAAAGAGCATTGGAATAGAGAGTTTCAAGGATCTCTATGGAGAAGATGAAGACTTCTCGGAGGCATATAAGGTATGTTCTGATTTTGAGAATCACTTTCATAGTCAATTCTCAGAGTATACATTGCAGAGTGGACTTTTGTTCAAAGGAAATCAGTTATGTGTTCCAAAAGGTTCAATGAGGGAGAATCTTATCCAGAAGAAGCACAATGGTAGTCTTAGAGGTCATTTTGGTATCAACAAAACAATGGAACTAGTGCAGAGGTTCTATTACTAGCCCAAGTTGCCAAGGGATGTTAGAAGGTATGTGGAGCAGTGTTTAGTTTGTATGAAAGCCAAGAGGGGAGCTAGCAATGCAGGTTTGTATCAACCTCTACCCATTCAAAATAGGCCATGGGAATGTATTAGCATGGACTTTGTGGTAGGACTCCCTAAAACTAAGACAGGGTTTGATAGTGTCTATGTGGTGGTAGATAGGTTTAGAAAAATGAGTCATTTTATTCCTTGCAAGACTAGCCATGATGCTAGCTATATTGCCCAACTCTTCTTCAAAGAGATTGTGAGGATCCATGGATTTCCATTGAGCATTGTCTCAGACAGGGATGTGGAGTTCATGAGTCATTTTTGGAAAACTCTATGGAGCAGATTAGGTACTAACTTGTCTTTTGGATCAACCTACCATCCTCAGACTGATGGAAAAACTGAGGTGGTTAATAGGGTGTTAGGTAACCTTCTAAGGTGCCTCACCAAGGAGTATGGAAAGACATGCGACTTGGTCATATCACAAGCTGAATATGCCTACAATGACAGTGTGAATCAAACCACAGGCAGAAGTCCTTTTGAAATAGTGTATGGAATGCACCCAAGAGGTGTGTGTGAACTTAGAAACCTAGGAACTATGGAGCATAGGAGTGGCCATGCTGAAGATTTCTCTCAGACCATGAAGGAGATTTAGGAGCAAGTGAAGAAGACAATTACAGAGGCTACTCACAAGTTGAAAGCTAAGGTGGATATGTCTAGAAAAGATCTACAATTTGCAGTAGGGGACTATGTCATGGTCCATCTCAACAAATCTAGGTTGCAAAAAGGAATATCAACCAAGTTGTAGATGAAGAGAGTGGGACCATGTCAGGTGTTAGCCAAGTATGGAAAGAATGCTTACAAGGTGGAGTTACCTACAGACTTAGGCATTTCACCAGTATTTAATGTGGCTGATTTGATCAGGTATAAAGGACCAGTCATTGATCTGGAGCAGAAAAGTGTGGATGTCTTGAAGGATGTGAGTAACATAGCCTTACCTCCTAAAGACAAGCTGCAAGTAGAGAGAATCTTAGAATCAAGGATGAAGAAGTCTACCCGGCATAAGGTATATATGGAACATCTCATCAAATGGAAGGACAAACCAAAATCTGAGGCTACATGGGTGGATGAAGCTCAGTTCAAGAAGCAGGGTATTGATTTATCTCTGATCTCTCCCCACATTCCTTAGTGTTTGTGTAGAGGGGGGGAGAATGGTGCAAGAGCACCCATAGGTTATCACAGTTTGGCTAGAAGGTCATGTTTTGGCAATTTGTTTTATGCCAACTTATCATCTTTTCTTGTTCATTTTTTAATGTAATCCTTAATGGAATTTTTGGTTGGGTTTTGGTTAGATGAAGGTCATGTTGATCATAGGATAGGTTTCTTATGGTTCTAACTCAAAACAAGGTCTTGGATGTTTAGGAATTCTTGCAAAATATGTGAAAATAATGCTCAATTAGAGTTTCATACGGCCAAGAAGAGCCCAAGGGAGTGATAACTGAATTGGAGGCCCTATTTATGGAAGGCCTCAACATTGTAGTAGGGTTGGAAGCATTTGAAATTGTTGAAGTTTTGAATTCAAGAAGAAAAAACTATGTTTTTGTGAGAATTTTCTAATTTTTGCATTATAGTGTTGCTTGATGGATTGATCATAGCTCTAAAATCTATGAAGGATGTAGAGTAGTGTTTCTTCAAGCTTTTTGTAGCATTAGATAGCTCCTTTGTGCAATTTTAAGCTTAGTTTGTAAATAATTTGGTTTCCATACTGTTACTGGTCTAAACCAGGCAGTTTGAGAAAATGGAGTGTTAGTTCACTTTCCCACCATAAAAATTGTACAACCCTTTGGGAACAGTGAATAGACTCCATGGTTGTACATATTGTAGAGTTTAGGGTCTTGGAGAGCATGGGAGTTGTTGTGAAAGTCTTGCCCTAGGCGAGCCAGGAAGAGTCCGGCTAGGGAAGACAGAAAGTGCAGAGCACTTGATTTGCAGGGGTGTCTATTTCCTGACAAATCATAGGGTGGAGAGGGTAGGTAAGTGTCTTACCTAGATATAGTATGAAGAAGGAAGCTCCATCAAATCAAATGATGTGAGAAACATTTAACAGTTTGGAAAGAAGCCAAGAAAGGCTAAAAAGACCTAATTCTGCCCATTATCAAGTTAGGGTGTTGTATGGACAGTTGAGACTTAAGACCTCAAAAATATTTGAGAGATGGGAAAATGAACCAGGAATCCTAAGAAAAGATTAGGATGTTCTTTGGGAAGATTTGAGAACAAACCTATTTTCTCGAAGGAGGCCTAATTGGGGCTCCTAGGGCTAGTAGCCTTTTTAGGCCTAAAAGAGGGTTTGATGAAAGTGACCTACAGATGGAGTTAGGTGGACCCCTAATACCTTTATTGGGATGGATTGATGATGTGAGAAGCACCTCCACACCCCTGCAAAGTTAAATTCAAAATTTGGAGGTTTTGTAGCCTTTAGGGTGGATTAAGGGCTAAGTGTAGAGTTGCAAGTTTGTACCAAAGTGGACTTGGTAGGAAGATTTATGTTGGTAGTTGGGGTTGGCAAGGCAAAACTAGGAGATCCTAAGTAAAGAAAGGTCCTATAGGTTGAAGTGGTGGAGAAAGACACCATAGAAGTCTTCCAACAAGACTTAGAGCATGAAACTGTGATTGTTTCATCCAACCTCCCTATCATAGTCTAACTAAACTCCTTGAGGATAAATAATATATGAAGATAAATGGAAAAATTTCAAATCGATTAAATTGAACTAGGAAGTTTCAACTCATCTTTGGAGGATGGTTTTCTATAAAATAGTTGTGTAACTCTAGATTATCATGATAATAGTCTCATTTATTTGGAATTAATTTTATGTCATGGATTTTTTTATGTGTGAAAAACCTCATAAGAAAATATATTGTGTGGGATGTTTGACAAATATTTACAAACCTAGATATTTTTTGTCTATTAGAGGCTAAAATTTTGGTCTTTTTTTCTTTTTTTCTATTTGTCATATCATAAGGCTAACTAGTCATTTTATTTGGAACAACCATTAAGCAAGTTATGGTGGATTTGTCTCCTTTCTCTCTCTTAAATTTTAGCCAAAATTGGTGGATCAAGGATTTAATCCCACTACCAAATAATTAAATCCACACTTGTATATTGATAATTGAATTATTTTAGGATAGTTATATTTATGCTTCCAATGATGTTGATTTATCCATTCTTTGGTGTTGGATTGATAATGCATTTCCTCCAACTACATCTATCATGGGTGGAGAATTTAACATGATTAAGGATGTATCTAGTCAATATGGTACCTTTCCTATGTAGTAGACATCTATCAAAAAAGAGGCTTAGTTTCTCTTAAGAAATAACTTGTGAGTTTTTAATCCCAACATTGGTCACCATCATAACCAATTTGTTTGCTATATGTGGAGTAACCTATGACATTAAAATTTTGAATGGGATCTTAAAATGCTACTAGATAGGGTTATGATGTCAGGTCAACCCTTTTTCTCTTTTGCTAACTTATTTTCCTTTCCATTTGAGACTTTTTAGATATTTTTCTTTGATAACATTTCCCTACTAAATTGTATGTTGAATGGTATTATGTTTTACTGAAAAACCAAAAAACATAATTCTTTTAAATATATCTCTATTGAGTTATCAACTAACCATAACCAAAATCTAATGTGTTTGAAGTCTAGACACACATCCCTTTCTTCAAATAGGGTGGGCTGATTAGTGGAATGATAGATTCAAATCCACCTCTAAATTTTTTAGATATTTGTGGGTGCAATTTGGCTATGCTTGTTCATCAAGCTTATAAATCCACCAACATTTAGCTCTATCAAGACACTACCAATCTTGAAATGGAGAATTTTTCTTCCTCTCCATAACTTTTTGTCTCTACCTTTATCAAGAAAAGGATCTGGTAGATAATGTCTTAGCGAGGTCTTAAATTAATTCTCACATGTGTAAGGACCACTCCTCCTTCTCATGATCACACTCTATTTTGATAGACTTATTATGGCACTCATGGTTATTTTATTATTCTATGTTATTATTATGGAATCAACCCTCAAAAGTAAAAAGATAAACTATTTTTTGTTCATAATTGTCTTTGTTCTAAAATTACTTTTTTATTCATAATTGTCTTTGTTCTAAAATTTCAAATTAATACACACACAATAGTAGTAAATACAATAAATATATATCCCGAGTCATTCTAAATTTGAGTTGCAAATAAATTCTATTGAATGAAGGAATGTAGATTTCAAGAAAATAAAAGAAAAAATTATTGATATAATAAAATAAGATGAATCTAGACAATAATAGATCTTAAAAAATATAATTGATTTAAAATATTGTAAATGTACATATATTTTTTTAGAAAGATTGTTCAAAATAATAAGAAACAATTGATATCATCTAGGATCAAGAAAAATATTTTATTCTCCCTCTAAAAGCCCTAAACCTATAGATGATAATTATGTTCCAAATTTAAAAAATATATTTTAAACAAAGCTACATATATGTAATCTAATCAAATCAAAAGAATAAAATTAAAAAAATTAACAAACAATATAAACTCGTGTATGAAAGGAAAAATAAATAAAATAATAAACTAGTAGCAAACCCATGAGAACTCTAGGGGGAATTTATTCATCCTTGCCCTACCTCTCTAACCCTACAAAATAAAATAAAGTGTATCCAAAGAAGAGATGGGAAAATGGATGAGTTAGAGTAAAAAGGAGTTTTATATGCCTTTTCTAGGTGTGTTTTTAATAATATATTATATTTGTTAAAATGTATTCCTCGGAATTAGTTGAACACTCTCTTATTTTGTGGCATAAACCAAGTGACATGAAATTAAATGGATATTTTTCTATAAGTTAGTATGTATTTTGTTTATAAATTTAAATATATTAAGGATTTTAAATTAGTAAGTATTATTTAATGAAATAGAAAAAAAAGTGTAAAATAATTAGTATGTAAAATACATTAAAATTATTTCTATTATTTATTTTCTCTTGAATTATGGAAATGTGTTAAAATGTTTGTCATTTTTATTAATTCAATTAATATGGTTAATTAATATTGTTATTAAATTACTGTCGTATTTAGACTCATTCTTTCAATTTTATATTTTAAATATGGGATTATTTATTTTTTCGTTTATATTTTAATCATAAAATGGGTTAAATAGGAAATTAAGTAATATTACATGCTTATTTATATCTTATAATTAAAATTAATATATTATTTTGATAAATATAATTTATCTATGCAAGTCACTATAAGGTGACATGAGTTACCAATCTTACTTAGGAACCCTAGAGGGAAAGATTCACATGTGACTTTTTCCCTTGCAATGTCATGCATAGCAACATCAACACCTTGATATATTTCCTTCACTTTTGTATGATGTTGTGGTTCGATTTCCATCACACCTACTAACGTTATTATTTTCACCTTGAGTGACATGCCCTCATTATTTTGTACACACAACAATGGAAAGTGTGCATATACACTACTATGAGTAGTGTACAACCCTTCATATTATAGTGTTGTAAGAAAAAATAGTTGCATCATGTTTATGCATAGGCGATCTTGACAATGTGCACTACCTCAACATTAGAGAGAAAGTTTGTAAACAATGTTTCCTCTTTAAAAGCTTGTCATTCTTTTCAAATAATAAGTGCATCAAATTAAATATCTTAGGTTCATAATGGTCTTTCTTCCATCACCTAAGATTTTGATTGACACCATGAACAAGTTTTCAAAGATTAAGAGTTCTCTAGTGCACTTTAATGCTCTTCAATAATTCATTCACGTTGTTTCCTACAAGGATCCACTTACTCATAGAGTCTTGTGTGAGAAAATTCTCACTTAAGAGGACCTTCCTAGGGAATTTTTTTTATGGCTAATGATTAATCCCCTAAATTTGATTGGTTTCCTAGCAATTTTACATTATTTGGGATATGGTTGGTAATGATCTTTAAAATCTAGAGAACCTTATCATTGAAAATTTCATTAATAAACAATATTAAGTTCATAGCTAAATTTGGATAGCTAGAGGATATTATTGGGGATTAATTACCTTCCTCAATGTCTCATTCAGGATCATTGCAAAGGCTCTTACTCTCAAGTTGTGGTATATTCTTATATTGGTTGTTAGACAAAAGTAGATTAGGTTTATCAAATCTAGATACATTCTTGATAACATCATTATAATTTAGGATGGAACAAAATGGGCTAGCATTCTCTTTAGCAATCCATCTTTATTAAAATTGATTTTTCCAAAGCTTATGGCCACATGGAATGGCTCTTCATTCTTCAACTATGCCTCATGATTTAGGCTTTGACCCCAAATTCCTAATGTTTTTTGAAATTATTTTTGTTAATTCTTCTATCTATATCACTATCAATGCCTCAATCTTCTACATTTGAGCTTTTCCACTCTATACAAAAAAGACGTCCTCTTTCTTTTTCCTTATATGGTATGGTTGCAAAAGGCTTTAAACCTATGTTGGCTCATGTTATTTCACAAAACCTAGTCAAAAGTATCACTCTTCCTAATTCTCCTCAACAACGTGTCACTAGTCATTTTGTTGATGGCTCTTTTCTCACCGGCACTTCAATGTCTAGATACCTTCTACTTAGCCTCTAGTTCAAGTATTTCATACTTAATGTTATAAGTGGTCCCTTTTACCTAAGCCAACATGGCTCAACTAATTTGTTTGGAAGTGGATTAGATCATGGAGACAACTTTAAATTCTTAGACATTCCTTTTCCTTCTAGACTTCTACTCTATAGCAAGTTGTCATTAGTTGGGGGAGGGGAAGAGGGGGGGGGGGGTTTATTTTTCAAGATTGCTCACATCTTCCTAGTGGGTGTCTTCCAATGCTTCTCACCAAAAGCTATAAAAAAATTCTTAGAAACTTCTTATGGGCATCATAAAGAGTCTTCAAATAGAAGCTTGAAATCATAAAATAAAATCTCTTTGTTAGCAATAAAGTATTTCAATAGAATTAAAGTGTATATCACAATTAAAAAAAACATAAAAGATAAAAATATATATATTTAATTTCTTTTTAAATTACATTAAAAATCTACATATAATCTTTTGACTAATTGTATATATTATTAAAATTAACTTAAAAAAATTAAATATATTAATTTTTATTTGTCTAAAATAAAATTTTAAAATTCTTTTACAATATGTCAAAAACTTATAAGTTAAAGATGGAAACATACTAGAAATTGTTACTATTTTTATTACTAATTTGCAATCAAAATATATTTAACCTCTATAATAATTACTCGATTAATAATGATGGTAAGTATATATGCCAAATTAATTTAAACATTCATGTGTACTAAAAATTAACAGAATAGAAAAAGATAAATAATAAAATTCGTAAGCTGCAAATTCTAGTCTTTGGACGGTTAGCTCGTAGTCGTACATTCATGACGGACAATTTGACAGGTTTTTTTTGGACATTTTCACTGTCGAGGCGACTTCAAAACAGTTCGCTATAAACGTCGGTGGGTACTTTCCAGCTCATACAATTGACGCCCACGCCACTCACTTTTCAGTCTTTGGACATGCGTGACAGCTTACCTGTATATCTTTTGTCTCATCGACGTCGTTCTTGAAAGATAATTTGTACTCTCAAAAGAGAGGTCACAAGTTTAAATCCTACAGGGATAAGATACGTACGTCTTGTTTGCAGCACAGTTGCGTGCTTTCTTCATGGAGTGCGAGGTAGTCTCATCTTACTATAACCCATCTGTAGACCCAAAAACAGATCGCCCTGAATCGTGGACTATAAAAGAATCCATTTCTCCACATTTTAAAAGAGTCTTCTATGGTTAAAATTTTTAGTTTTAAATTAATACATTATTGCCTTCCAGGCGACTTCAAAACAGTTCGCTATAAACGTCGGTGGGTACTTTCCAGCTCATACAATTGACGCCCACGCCACTCACTTTTCAGTCTTTGGACATGCGTGACAGCTTACCTGTATATCTTTTGTCTCATCGACGTCGTTCTTGAAAGATAATTTGTACTCTCAAAAGAGAGGTCACAAGTTTAAATCCTACAGGGATAAGATACGTACGTCTTGTTTGCAGCACAGTTGCGTGCTTTCTACATGGAGTGCGAGGTAGTCTCATCTTACTATAACCCATCTGTAGACCCAAAAACAGATCGCCCGGAATCGTGGACTATAAAAGAATCCATTTCTCCACATTTTAAAAGAGTCTTCTATGGTTAAAATTTTTAGTTTTAAATTAATACATTATTGCCTTCCAAACGAACTAGATTAATGGGCTTGTAAGAAAAATATATCTTATTCATAGTTTGTATGAGAAAAAATAATAATCTACAAGTTTATTTTTAAAAATTAAAGTTGAACATTAAAGATAAAGAGTTGTGTTAATGAGTTTTAAGAATGTAGATTTTGTCTTGGGTTATCTCTCTAAAGAATTAGAGTTAAACACCTTTGATCTTCATAATGAATAAGATCTTATCAAGAACCACGATTTTGTCTAAATAGACTATAAATATTGTCATGATTCGCATAATATATTGGACACCTAAATACAAAATGCTTTGTCAATTTGAATTTAGTGTTGTAGAATTTACAAATGCACTCATCTCTCATGATAAAATGCTTTGACTCAATATAAAGGTAACAAAAACATACTAACATCTCTCATGATAAAATGCTTTGACTAAATATAAAGGTAAGGAAAACATACTTATAATTGGCCTAAAGGAAAATATCAAACCAAAAGCAAGCCTAGTGTACTTGGGGGGGGGAATAATATTTTCATCTTCAACTATTGTTGCATTTTTGTTGAGAAGGATTCTATTTGTACTAGCTAAGATGATTTCATGTAGATTGTAGAGATCATCTATAATGCTCCTAAATATCTTTTTTCAATGTGTGGGAGGCATTGATAAGAAAGGTACTATTAATAAGATGTTTGTTATCAATACCAATTCATTGTAGGAAACCCATACATTAGACACACCAAGTGTAAGGTCTAATACCTTGATCGTATAGCTTCATAGATTATTGAAGAGCTTTGAATGGACATTAGTTATGCCTAATTGTTGTATTTCCCATAAATATTAATCTATGAACCAACATCGCTTCATGAAAAATAGTTTAAATATGAAGAGAATGAATGCCAAATTCAACCAAAATAATTACATGTGGAACTAACAATTTTTCTTGCAAGTTTTTGAATAGCATGGAAATAAGAACTCTATCAGCCCAAACACATCTAGAACTATGGAAATGAAGTCCCCAAACCTCATAATCATAAATAGTGTCACTAAAGTTTAGAAGATACACGACTTTTTTGGCATCTTGAAACTAGTGTTGGAAGCACTATCTAGTTTAGGTGTATTAAGTGTAGCATAACCCTTGCATAATCTCTTATAGGGAATGAAGCATATTGAATGGGTGTCCTATACAAGACATGTCAAGGTGGGTATATAACAAGAAACAACTTCAAGAAAATATCCTTTATAAATGAGATTAGTTTCATGTGCTTCTTTCTTAGTTATGTTGAACACTACGGCCTTAACTTCACTCAAGTTCACTTGCAAATCATGAGTATTAAAAAATGAAGTCAATATACCAAGGAATAGTTGTAATCTTGTAGTACTATGTGCCATGAGAATAATATCATTTGAAAATTATAAAATAGTGATGATTATATCATAAATAATGATGCAAGCCACACAAACTCCCATCACCCCCTCACAACCAAGCCTTAGTTAGCCACCACTCAATGCGACAATTTTATTTGTTGATTGAGTTTTAATTTAAAATTTTTGGAACATCAAAAACAATTGGACCATTTTCAATTAATGTTAAAATTACAATCAAACGTTACCATAATAAAATGATCTATTTATAATTCCAATCTAACTTCTTACAATCTATATTCAGAAATTTTTATTTGACACAATTTTACTCTATTTCTGGAGTCTCAACTCTTTCCAATGGATCCACTATCATATACCTCTCCTTGGTATGGTCAAATCTGCACTCTTATATAAAAAATACTTTAAATGTATTTTCAAGTCATGTTGATCAGCAAGAAGGGTGCATGATTTCCTATCTTCCACACTTCTACTACTCTTCCCTATGTTACCTCCTTATTTTCTTCTGATCTCCTTCCCCTTATTGTTGTGCCCACCCATCCCTTTGTTTCCCCACCATTTCACCTTTTAAAAAAAAATTGGTGTTGTATTTCTGATTCTTTTTCTAGATGAACCCTTTCACTTCACATTCTCGTTGGCATATTTTTTACAAACAAATCCTTTCATTTTATTCTTTAATAATAGGCGCCTCCTTACATTAGCTATGTTCATTTATTTTTTTGGTTAAATATGCCCCATCAACAAGTTCAACCCCCTCTTACTCTGTAATGTTTTAATTATTGAAAATGTGGTGCTACTTCTTTTTCCTTGTCTTTATTTTGCTATGAATTTCTCTTTTATCTCCATCAAGCTACATTATCTGTATTTTGCAGACATTGCGAGGAAACTGATCATGAGGTGAAAACTGAATTCTTGAAAATTTGATTATGCAATTTTTTTTCGAAGTGGAGCGATACCAAAACAAAATTCAAACAAACCAAAATTGGAAGAAAAGAAAACCAACAATATTTTTGCTTGGTGTTGATTGCCTATCCACTCATGTGCTCTTGCACCAAACATGTTGGGTAAGTGAAATGTTTCATGAGCTGGAAAACTAGGAACATTGGAAGGTGCATGGGATGGTAATCCCATGTTTATTTTTTATCCATAGTCACTCCTTGTCTATGGGAGCCTTCCCTCTTCTACTCTTCTACCCAACCTCAACACTCGAGCCACCATCATTGATGTTATCTTGTTTCTTTGAACAATTTCCTACTACATGTCCACATCTATGATCACCACATTCTTTTGGGCTTCTAATATTTGCTTCTTTATTGTGCTACTGCAATAAATCAAAATCCAATCTGCCCTTTCCTCTTGAAATATGCCATTTGAATGGTTACAAATCATTGTACTACTATATTTCTCTTCTTCTATTCATTGCCTTAAATCGTACTACAACAAACAATAGAGTTGGATTCTTTCATCTGCTTCTCCTTCTCTTTCAGAGAATTCAACACATAATTTTTTCCATATTTTTGGATAGTATAAACATTCTTTCTACCATCACATATGGCCTCACTATCAAACTTCCATGACCTACCTAACAACATGTGACAAGCAGTCATAGGCATCACGTTGTACAACACCTCATCTCTACAAGAGTCAATCTAAAAATTAACTAAACACTACTCACTCACAGTCATTTTGTGTTCCTTTTGTAACCAAGAAACTTAATATGGACTAGGATGCTTACACCTCTTCAAACCTAGCTTTTCTACCATCTCCTCTAAAAGTAGGTTATTCATACTACCACTATCTACTATAACTTTGCAACACTTACCTCCAGCCTTGCACATAGTTTGAAAGAGACTCCTTTGAGATGGTTCCTCTTCAACCTATTTTGGGTTCACCAACACTCTCCTCATCATGAGAGTTTCACCTTCTTTCGAGTCTTCACCTTTCAGGGATGCATCATGTTCCTCATCCTCTTGTGCCAAGTGGTTTCTTGATGCACCCTTTTTGCTACCTTCTTGTATTTAAGGACACGAGTGAACTCGATGACCAACTTCTCCACATTGGTAACATTTACCTGGTAATCCTCTGTTGCTGCCACCATATCCTCTTGCTTATAACTTTTTTTCTTTTGTGTTTTGGCCCACCTCTTTACTCCATTTGGGCTTGAATTCTTCTTCAATCTAATTTTCTTTGCTACTTCTCACTTGTCCCTTTTCAATTGCAAATCTTCCTCAAGTTTTGGAATTGTTTAATTGCATTTTCATTAATTTCTCCTCAGCATTTAATGTATATTGGTATGCTTCCTCCACCGATGTAATTTTCAGCATACTCATTTCATCCTGAATGTTAAGCCATAATCCATTCACATACTTGGCTACCTTTTCCCTATCGATTTCATGCCTTCCAAATCAAATGGATAGCTTGTAAAACTCCTTCATGTAATCTTTTACACTCATATCTTTTTGCTTTAGATTTTACTACTTCTTGAATAAATCCATTTCATAATCTCCAGGAATGAATTTGTTCTTCAACCTTGTCACCATCTGGTTCCACCTCGTTATCTTGGGATCTCCATTCATTACCCATTCTCTTTGCAACCCTTTCCACCATAATGTAGCATGTCCTTTCAATTTTTTTTGGGCTAACTTTACCCGTTGGGGGTTTCTAATTTCCTCCATTTCAAAATATTCTTCTAGCTCCCCTATCCAATCAATTAGCTCTTCTAGATTTAATGTTCCAGAAAATTTTGGCACATCCATTCTTTATTTTTTTGTAATTATTGAAAGAGCCCTAAAAGATATTTCTTCTTTGAAATCCTCTAACTGTTCTTCTTCTCTTTTTTGTTCTTCCATTCCACTCTCATCTTCTTCTTCACTCATCGAATCTCTTACATTACCAGTAGCTAATCTTACCTCATTTCTTATGTCATTTCTGATATCATCTCTTATCATTTCTTGAAATCATTCTAACACTACCTCTATTTTGGGTTGTAGAAGGTGGCTCCATTAGTGTAGATTGTGGCTTTGAATAATATATTTTGTTTTGAGAGTTGATTTTGGTGTAATGAATCATGCCCATGAGGTTGTAGCATGTAAGTTTTGAATCTGTAATTTCATTTTCTAAAAATAATTAAAAGAGATTTTTCTTTTTTGTTATGCATCTTTTGTGTTGGTATATATTGTTGTGATTTGTGTGGTTTTCAGGTGGTGTGTCCCTCATCAAGTGTTATCAGAGTAGTAGTTCCTAAGTTTGTAACACAACACCAAATGTGAGACAATTGCAACAAGACCTGTGAGTGTGAATTGAGTTCAAGATGCCTCCAAGACTTGCCCAGCATGGCAAAGGTAGAGGCCAAGGTGGTGGAGGAAGAGATCCACCTAGAGATGAAATTAGAGCCCTTAGAAGGCAATTAGAAACCTTGGAGCAAGAGGTTCAAAGAAGAGATGCGCATTGAGAAAGAGATGATAGTGAAGATGAAACATAAGAAGAAATGGAAGAGGAAGAGCAAGATCCAATGGATCCTAGAGAATGAAGATTGTTGTGAGCAATCTCAAGCATTGGGAAAAGACCTAAAATGGAGGTTTCAACTTTTAGTGGAAGTCTGAATCCTAAAGAAATGATTGATTGGATCAATGAAATGAAGGAGTTTTTTGAGTTTGAGGAGATTGAATATCCTCAGAGAGTGAGGCTTGCAAAGAAAAAATTGAAAGGTCATGCCAGTATATGGTGGAAAGAGGTCTAGTTAGAAAGAGGAAGACAAGGGAAAGACAAAATTTCCAGATGGGATAGAATGGTGTCAAAATTGAAGAAACAATTTATTCCATTTGATTACAAATTGGAGTTGCTCAAGAAGATGTAGAGCTTGAGGCAAGGAAAAATGATGGTGAAATAATACATAGAGGAATTTCACAAGGTCTTGATTTAGACAGGACAATTTGAGGCGAATAAAGAGAAAGTTGCTTTTTATATTAATGGGTTGAAGCCAAGCATACATGAAGAATTGGAACTAGTAAGAATGACCGCCATTGAGGACACTTATGAGTTTTCTCTAAAGGTTGAAGAATGACTGAACAAGAGGTTTGAGAATAAACAATGAGGTGGAGGCCATGGAGGTAATACTGGTGGATGGTCATATGGAGGTCAAATTGAAGATCAAAAGAAGAGTGAAGGCTCTAGTAGCAGCCATAACCAGAAAGGAGATAACACCTACCATCCTCGTGATTAGAATAATGGAGACCAAAGAGGAAGAGGAAGATTTGGATGAGGATCAAGAAGAGGAAACTTTCATGGAACCTATTTCCAATGTGGAGAAGAAGAACATAGAGCCTATGAGTGTCCTCAACATCAAGGAAGGACAAATAGAAGACTTGAGGGTAATGCACGAGTTTCACATGTAGATGAAGATGTTGAGTCTTCACATTCTGAGGATGTAGAAAGAGGAGAGGTTCTTATCACTAGAAGAGCCTTGCTGAATGAGGATAAGGAACCAACTCAAAGGAAGAATTTGTTTCACACCATATGTAAGTGTGAAGGTAAATTTTGCAATGTTATTATTGATGGAGGTAGTGCTAATAACCTTGTTTTAGAAGAGATGGTTAGTAAGTTGCGGTTGGAGAGAAGAAGGCATATGAATCCATATCAAAAATTGCTTGGTTGCATAAGGACCATAAGGCTTTGGTATATGAGAAATTTTTGGTAAAGTTCAAGATTGGAAATTACCATGATGAGGTATTGTGTGATATTATGCTTATGGAGGTTTGTCATATGTTGTTAGGAAGACTATGGAAATTTGATCGATGAGCAGTGTAAGGAAGCTAAGGTAGCATAACAACTTCCTACACTAATCTTGAGAGGATAATAATGCAAAAAATTTATAGATCTTTAACATTTACAAAAACTTAGACAAAAATAAACATAAATATCATGCATACCACAACACAGTGATTTATGTGGGGAAAACCCACACTCCAAAAGCTACCCAATATATTATTAAGTAAATCACAAAGGTTACAATATAATTGTAAAGCAAGCTTCTCACATGAATATCACCACTCAGAGACCTAGAGATAACACAATTGCTATTAGACTCTCAAAAATACATCACCATCTCTCTCTATCACAACCATATTACAACACCCTCATAAAATCGAGTTACATTCTAGGGAAAGATAGGCCAACAAAATATCCACCATTAGATCTAAAACCTAATAATTAACGGTCTAGATTTACATTGTATCATTTATCTAACCTATGTCATCCATTTTAGTAGTTTCCTGAAAAAGTTAACAAAAAATTGTTTACACACATCCCACTCTCCCCCTCCTTATGCCATTGTATACACCTATCAACACATAACTAGGAAATATATATATAAATATATATACATCCTATCAATAATAAATCATTATATAATTGTAAGGTTGAGACACATTTTCCCAACAAATATCCCACTTATTGAATACCTTGCAAGAGCAACGGGAGGGAGTAAACATTGCCTCTTAATTGCTAGGGGCCGAAAGGCCCATAGTCTTTGAACACCGTATGAACTTTTCTATGCTCACAGGCTTAGTTAAAGAATCAACAACATTCATCAAAGTCTCTACCTTAACCAACTTCACCCTACCATCTTCGACCATATCTCAAACAAAATGATATTGTACATTAATGTGCTTGGTCCTAGCGTCAAATGTTGGGTTCTTGGCTAGACATCACACTCTGACTATCACAATAAATTTTCATTGCACCTTGTTTTATTCTAATATCTGAACACAATATCTTAAGCCAAATGGCTTCTTTACAAGCATGAGTAGTTGCCATATACTCTGCTTTTGTAGTGGACAAAGCAACCATAGGCAGTCACTTACTCATCCAACTAATTGCACCACTAAATAATGTAAACAAATAAGCACTAGTGGATCGTCTACTATCAATATCACCTACCCAGTTTGAATCCACATAACTATGAATATCAAGGGAAATCTCATCTTCAATCATATTGTAGACACTAAAAATTGTCCTTCGCCTATGAACCCACCTTTTCATATCAATTCCTCCTACTTGCATAATTAAATAATTTTAATTATTTAATTATCTTTTAAGGTCATATTCCTCTATTAATTATTTAATTAATTTATTTTCTCCTTTATTCTTCCCTTGATTAATTAAATAAAATTTGTTTATTTAATTACGTCACTAATTAGCCCCTTCCTTTCTATAATTAAATAAATGCTTATTTATTTAATTATTTACTAATTTGTCATTTTCATCCACTTTTGAATTAAATTATTATTTAATTTAAAAGTCAACATGTCACATGTCTTTTATAATTAAATAATACTTTTATTATTTATTTATTCGCCTTTCCCCCCAAGTTAAATAATTTTATAATTATTTAATTTTCTCCAATAACCTCTTTTTTGTGCCAACCTCATTATCCATTCCATTCGTATCTTCTCTTGTCTCATTCATTTTCCACCCTTGATTGAATTATCTTATAATTCAATCTTGGCCATTAATCTTTATCATTGCCCTAATTTTTCCCTAACCCTATTTCATACTACATCTCTCAATCTTGGCCATTGATTAAGACATCTTATTAACAACTAATCTCAACCATCAATCCAAATCAGACCTTTCCTATAAATTTACCCTCTCATAAGCCATTTGGGGGGTTGATTCTTCAGGTATCCTTATGCTGCCAAAATCATTCTTGAATCATTCATCCATTTCTATCTATCATCATTCATCTATCATCTCCATTTCAATATTATGTTGCTAAATTGAGCAACCAACATAACAAGTCAATGGAATAATTCATCCATCATTGTATCTATTTGAGGTATTGAAGATTTGGATTAGGTAATGCATGTTATTATTTTATGATTTTTATTTTATCCAAAATTTTCATATACATTTTGGTGAACCCAATGTGAACCCCTTAACTAATTTTTGTCTCAATATTTTGACAAATTTTGAGAAATTTTGGAGTTGGATCTTTTTTGTTGCAGGTTTTGTTAGCTTTTTGTTGTAGGTTTCACATCATTTTTGGACAAAACCCTAGTTTTCAAAGATTCGACCATATCTCTCAAATGGCTACATATTTTCTTACAAATTTTTTTCTACAAATTGGGGACAATATCAAGAGCTTTTAGTCTGAAAATAAGATTTTTTACAGCTATTTTTATTTTTAAATTTTTTTTGTTATTTTTCATGAAAAATCAATTTTGAGAGAAAATTAGCAAATTTTTCAAATATTTTTACATTTCTGGAAAGGTCTCTAAATTATAGTACGGTTCTATTCTTTATGTTTTTAATTTGAATGAAAAATAATTAGAAAAAAAATAGATCTTTGAAAATTAGGGTTTTACAAATATTTGCTTATATCTCACAAATGGTTATATATCTTTTCACAAATTTTTTTTGGTAGATTTGGGATGATGTCAGGTGCTTGCAATCCAAAAATTAGAATTTTTGGAGTTGTTTTGAATTTTTATAATTTTTTAATGATTTTTCATAAAAAAATTAATATTGGGTGCAAAACAACAATTTTTTTGGATTTCTTTACATTTTTGGAAAGCTATGGAAATTTCAATAAGGGTCTGTTCTCTATGCTTTTATTTTTTATACCAAAAACACTTCCAAAAATCAGATTTGTCTTGACTAGCTAACCCTCTAATATTAGTGATCAATTATCTTGTTAGGGTTTTGGATTTGTTGTTGGTTTTGTAAATGTGCATAAAAAATAAACACTTCAAAGGAAAAATTGGATCAAGTGGACAAAAATTTGGAGCATAAAAAGTCTAGGTGCACACATTTCATCTTTCATCTCTTAATCTTGTTTGTCACACATTTAGATTTTGAGGTCTAAAATCAATCTTGTTTGTTGTCACATCATTGAAATTGGGCTTAAAAAGAACCATTTTCTTCCATTACACATTTTGGATTTGGGTTAAAAAGAACAAGTTCTTCCATTGTTTTCTTACACACATCTCAATTTTCTAAAGGGAAATTAACAACTGTGAGTGTGAATCAAGTGTGTGTGTCCTCCAAAACACCTCACTTGGTTCACTTTTATCATACCCTTCTTAGGAGGCTTGCTTGGAGCACACACCCATCCAAGGGACAACCTCAATCAAGGTGTGAATCCAAAGACATGCCTCTTTGGGAGTTGAAATCTTGTCACTCTTGGCTAAGCCCCAAAGAACTTTATACCTTTGGGAAGTGAAGGTGAAGGGTGGGTTACCCCTTTCTCCTGGCTATGTGGTAGGATTTTTCTTTCAAATCATCCTTAGACAACCTTATGCATCTAGCTTAAGACCTAATTTTGCACACCCACTTGACCAACATTAGGCTTGTTGTGTATTCAAGTGTTTGCTTAATCATAAATTTAATCTTGAAAGACAAATTTATCATTGTGTTTGGCGTGTGTGTTCATGCATTTACATGTGAAATCTTGTTTTTTATATTTCCCAAGTCAAACTTCCAATAAACACTTTCCACATTATCCAATCTTGTCATTCCACATCATATCCTAATCATCATCATCTCTTTAATCCAATCAACATCATTTTACACCATGCCAGCATTAGAAGACCTAGTGCCCCAATTCCAAAACCTCCTCCAATCACTTTATCAAGCACCAAAACCCTTAGACCAGAAAATTATACATGGGCTCCAAGGCCTCATCCAACGATTTCAACTTCAAACAAAAAAATCACCTGAAATGCAACAACTCACATCACAAGCCCAATACCTCATGGCCACTTGTCAAATCCAACAAGCACAATGTCAAGTCCAATCACCACATCAACAAATTTCACATCAATCCTATGTGTCACCTATATCATCATATCAACCTCATCCATCCACATATCATGTTACCCCTTCATCAACCTATCACACATCTTCTAATTTCAACCCTTATCCATATCAATCCACCTCTCAACAACCATTATCCTATGCAATCCCTCCATCATTAACACAACAACAAAGCATACCACAAATCCAAACACCATTTCAACCGCAACACATTCAACCACAATCCTATGTGTCACCTTCATAATCATGCCAACCTAACCCATCTACGTATCATGTCAATGCCACATCAACATATCCACCCATATCACAACAATAACATAGGAGACCAAGTCCACCTTGGAAACAAAATCAAGAGCCTTTCAATTCTCATGTTCCATTTGAAAATGGGAATACCAATCTAGTTCATGCACCCTATAACTTTATCATACCACCATCCAATAAAATTCCTATCCCTAAGCCACCATGTCCTAGTCCTAATTCTAAGCCTATAACACCATCCACTATCATTTTCCATCCACTATATTATCCATCTACCCATACACTTGCAAAAGATGTGATCCAATGACTACTAGCATGAATTAGACCATCCCCATGTCAAGCACCCATTAATGCCTAACAAAGAACCTTTGAATGTCATGCCTATTCCTCCAACCCCATCATGTAGTCTCCCACTTGAGCCTATTCAAGAGTCTTCCCCATTGAACCTAAGTCAACCTCCATAATGTCTCCATGTTGTTAACTGTCTAGAACATGTTGATCCCATTCAAGAGTCACCCCCTTCCACTTCCATTCAAGCAAGCCAAGAGTTAGGTCAGGATAATTATCCTAAGCATGAGTAAATATTAACCTCTCATTCTAATCAAAATCTAGGCCCATCTAATGATCCCACTCATAACATACTTGATCCTATTTATGATCCCTCTATGATCTTACCTATGATCAAGAAGGCCATGATGATCCTCTTAGCCAACTTTATGCATTCCATGGTCAAGAGCCTATCACTTCACCTATCCATGAGAAATAAACCTCCATTGCTCCTATCCACCCCCTACCTAGCCCTATCCATGATCCATCAACATCCACTTCCCTTGATGAAACATATGCCTCCCAAGCACACATAGAAGATCAAACAAATACCTTGGATCTAAGTGAACACAATGCTAATCAAGATCCTAATGATCCTCTATCACCCACTATTTACCCCATTGCAAGTCCTCCATCATATCCTATTGGTATTTCCACCCTTATTCATGAATGTTCCTCCTTAGAACAACAACAACCATTATCTTCCCTTGCTTCATTTTCTCCATCCAATAAGGAACTCATGTCTAGTGTTCTAGCTACACCTAGTCCTATTGTCCATTACATACTCCAAAACATGAACCACCAAGGTAAAGGTTTAGACCCTCATGAACAAGGTATTTTGGATCCCATCCATGTCAAAGTCCCTCCATGCTCTTATGGCCTTGGATATACACTTCAAGGACACCAATCTTAAGATGTTGGTATTTCCTCCATGCATCCTAAGTCCACTTTCCATCATGAATCCTATCATACACCTAAAACATATGTTTTCATCCCTCCTCCATCATCCTACAAATGTCAAAAGCATGTGACCATACACCTTCCACCATCCACTTTCCCACCATTTCTTCCAACTCATAATATCTCTCCATCTAATATACCTTCATTACTCCCAACACCTAATATCCCTATCATTCAATCCTCTTATCCATTTATCCATAAATACCCTAACATTCCTAATCATGACCAACAAATGCACACATTGTTTAAACAAGAATCTTCCACTCATTCTACCTATCCCATGGAATTCAAAAATAAAAATTTCAATGCCTCTACCTATAAAGTAAAAAGTCCTAAGGACCCTCATGCCTTAGAACATCAATACGAAAATTCAAAGCAAACTACATCCAAAAAGTTATATAAGCCCATACCTCCAAAATTAAAAGCCAAAACTAAAATGGTTTGGGTCCCTAAGAAAAGGGAAAAAAATTCAAATGAGGCATCCTCATCACAAAAATACCAACCATCCACTTCCACCTCACATTCCCACTCTATTCAAGAATCTCATATTCCCTCCCACAAGCCAAACAAAAATCATAAAAAATACTAAGTCTATGTTGGTACCAAAAGCACTACATCCACCATTTCCAAAGCAAACATCTACATTGGTTGCTAGACCCCATCCACATCAAAAGCTTCAATGTTTATCATAGTGTGTGCAACCATTGGTCATGGTTCCCTTCCATTTCACAACAATTCAACATACCTCCATCTCCTCACCCTACACTCATTATCCTACATATCTCCCCCACCACCTTCCTATGGTCCATGATTTTGGCTAAGCCTCCCCATTCATCTTTTGCATAAGTCCCATATAATCCCTATCATCTTCCCTACATAATCCACATCATAATCCACTATTTTCCTCCATAATCCACATCATAATCCATCATCTACCTACTCCATCTCCCTTTCATGTCATCCCTTACCAACATCTATGAACATAATGACATTTGACATGGTCCATGCGATGACATCCATCTCTAGTGGGACTACCAGCTTTCATGGAACTAGACACTTGAGTCCCTCCTATCCATATTCCCCTTCTCCTATCCAAAAAAGTCAAAAAGTAAAAAAAAAAAAACCCAAAAAAAAGGTAAAGAGAAATCCCTTCGTCCAATGGTGAAAATCTAGTAAACAAGCACCCTTAATAAGTACCATGATGAAAACTTGGCAAACAGGTGTCATGTGTAGGTTTATCTTCTATGTCACTTACACTTGGGGGCACTTTGTCTCATCCATACTATATATCCTATCATGTCACTTTTGATCATATCATTTCCACCCTACCTACCATCTTTAGCTGTCATACATACCTATCATATTGAGCTCATTCATCCTATATTCCTCCTTTTTATCTTGATAAAATAGGGGGGAAATATTGAAACATGTTTTGGGTATTTCTTAACATACCTCATCTTTCCAACCAATCATATCATTATCCTATTGTCATATGCTTTGTCCAGAAAAATTCTAAGTATTGTACCTAGAATGGGGCATGTTATTCCTATTCAACATAGTCTTTGGATATCACATCCTTGCTCTCTTATGATGCATACATCCATTCCATCCATCCATCTATCATGAGCCTTTTATCCCTTATCCTATCACCTACCCTTTCATCCATCAATCCCATCTCCTACCCTTTCATCCATCAATCCCATCTATCTCCTTGCACCTAGACTTGGTTTTCCCTTGTCATTGGTATCTAGCACAAAGGCTACCAAAATTGTCATCCATTGACATCTCAAAACCCAAAAATCCAATAAATCAAAACATTTAGAAAATCCAAAAAAACATTTCAAAAAATACAAAAAAATGGAAAAAGGTGTTGAAAAAAGTCAAAAAAAAAATCCATAAAAAAATCCAAGCAATAAAATCAAACCAAATCACTTCTTCCAAACAATTCAACACATCAATTCAACTCCTTCACATCAATCTTGAAATTATCAATCAATCAATCCTGTAATCAAATTGCTCCAACCTAAATCTTTCCAATCACATCAATTCTTCTATTCAAATCCTTTCATCCAATAAAATTATCAAATCAATCATCATATCATTCCAAACCACTTCTTCAAATAAAATCAATTGAATCAATCCAAGTAATTGCAATTCAATCCTTAATCCATACTAATCAAGTCGATCAATCTTGCCAAATTATCCAATCACATCCTTTGGTCTTGATCCTAATCTTGTTGTAAACCCAATCAATCAATCAATTATCATCATCCTTGTATTGATCTAGGGATATGTTGTTCCCCACAATGACAACACTATCATCATCAATCAAAATCAATCAATCAAATTCAATCAATTAGTCAATCATCCTTGTGTTGATCTAGAGATATGCCGTTCCCCACAATGACAACATTATCATCATCAATCAAAATCAATCAATCTTTTAATCATCGGTTTATAGCTTGATAGGGGCAATACCTTGTTTTTTTTGTATCATTTGTGCATGCTCGCTTTCTTGCTTGTGTGTGTTATCATTTTTATCTTGCATTTGCATCAAATCTGAATTATTCCAGCTAATATTCATATCTTGTATCTAGACAAGGTTGTATTATGTTGGGGCATAAGACACATTGTCACCTTGGTGCATCATGTCTAGTGTTACATCAAACATCATGGTTGTTCACTTTCTTGTAGCATAACATATCATTCATCTCCTTCATCCACTTCCTATCTTGCATCATTCATCTTGTCCCTCCTTATCATTTCATTTTGAGAGCATACCCATGTTTGTCCAACCTGCCTATCCTCTCAAGGGGGCATCATCATCCCATCATCATCCTATTCTTATATCATCATCCCACTTTTATTTTGTCATCATCCTATCTTTCTATCATCATCCATTTTCCTCCATCCATACCTTAGCTTCTTTGAAATGATGTTGCTCGACACAAAGCTCATCATCTTGAACATCATCTCAAAGAGGGGAAAAATGTAGACATTGAAAAATTGTCCTTCGCCTATGAACCCACCTTTTCATATCAATTCCTCCTTCTACTTGCATAATTAAATAATTTTAATTATTTAATTATCTTTTAAGGTCATATTCCTCTATTAATTAAATCATTCTTAATTATTTAATTAATTCATTTTTTCCTTTATTCTTCCCTTGATTAATTAAATAAATTTTGTTTATTTAATTACGTCACTAATTAGCCCTTCCTTTCTATAATTAAATAAATGCTTATTTATTTAATTATTGTCATTTTTCTAATATAATTAAATAATTATTTCAATTATTTAATTATTCATTATCCTCTTCTTCTATAATTAAATAAATTTTATTTATTCAATTATTTACTAATTTGTCATTTTCATCCACTTTTGAATTAAATTATTATTTAATTTAAAAGTCAACATGTCACATGTCTTTTGTAATTAAATAATACTTTTATTATTTAATTATTCACCTTCCCTATAATTATTTAATTTTCTCCAACAACCTCTTTTCTGTGCCAACCTCATTATATGTGCCATTCTTATATTCTCTTGTCTCATTCATTTTCCACCCTTGATTGAATTATCTTATTATTCAATCTTGGCCATTAATCCTTATCATTGCCCTAATTTTTCCCTAACCCTATTTCATACTACATCTCTCAATCTTGGCCATTGATTAAGACATCTTATTAACATCCAATCTCAACCATCAATCCAAATTAGACCTTGCCTATAAATCTAACCTCTCATAAGCCATTTGGGGGGTCGATTCTTCAAGTATCCTTATGTTTCCAAAATCATTCTTGAATCATTCATCCATTTCTATCTATCATCTCCATCTCAATATTATGTTGTTGAATTGAGCAACCAACATAACAAGTCAATGGAATAATTCATCCATCATTGTATATATTTGAGGTATTGAATATTTGGATTAGGTAATGCATGTTATTATTTTATCATTTTTATTTTATCCAAATTTTTCATATACACATATTACTATGATAACACAAGGAATAATCTGAAGTACCACACAAATATCTAAAGACCCTTTTAACTAAATCCCAATGAACTTTACCAGGATTAGACATATATCCGGAAAGAACTCCCATTGCTAGGGTAATGTATGGTCTAGTACAAACCATAGCATACATAAAACTTCCAACTTCACTCTGGTAAGGAACTTTGCTCATGTCTTGCATCTTTGATGGAGATGTTGGACAATCTGAAATAGATAACTTTGTTCCAACTGAAATAGGAACACACAATGGTCTATAATCAGGCATGTTAAATCTCTATAAAATTGAATTGACATACTTAATTTGTCCAAGCCATATCTTTCTATTCACTCTATCTCTTTAATTTCCATCCCAAGAATGTTTCTAGCTGCACCAAGGTCATTTCAAATTTAACAACAAGTTGAGATTTCAGTTATGAAATCATACCTTTCCCTTTACCAATAAATAACATATCATTGAAATATAATGCAATAAATAGTAAATGATCACGTCAATTTTATAATAAACACAATGATCTAATTTAGAACACTCAAATCCCAATCTCAACACATATGTATCAAATTTCTGGTACCACATCCTAGGAATCTGTTTTAAGCCATACAAATATTTCTTCAATTTGCAAACCAACTTGCTTTTACCTTTCACCATGTAGTGCTCTGGCTATGTCATAAATATCCTCCAAGTCACCATGAATGAAAGTAGTTTTCACATCCATTTTCTCAACCTCTAAATCATAACTAGCAACAATAGCAAGAAAAAATCTAATGCATGTCATTTTTGCAACATGAGAGAATATCTCACAATAATCAACACCCTCAACTTGAGAGTAACCTTTCGCAAGAAACCTTTCTTTGTAGTTCTCAATACCTCCATCTGAACCAATCTTTTTCTTGAACACTCATTTGCAACCAACAAATTTTCATCCTTCAGGAAATGGTACAAGATCCCATGTACCATTATTTTTCAAAGATGCCATTTCTTCATCTATAAAAATCTTCCAAGATTCTACATCATTCATACCTAATGTGTCTTCTATAGATCTAGGTTTATCCATGTTAGTATTCAAAGAAAGAATACATCTCCAATCATTAGGTGTATACCTTTTAGGTGGTTGTCTATTCCCTGTAGACCTATGAACAAGTTGAGTTGGAGGTTCTTCCTCCTCTTCTAAAGATCTAGAGCTAGATGAGCTCTCCTCAACTACTTGTCTATCCATGGGCCTTGATTCAACTTTCTCATGTGTAAAAGGAAATTGAAGCACATCTTCCTATATACTTTTTTATAGCTACAATGTAATAGAAGAAATCTTAGTTTCTCTAAAAATAACACTTCTACTATATATTAACTTTTGTGCAACAGGTTCTCAAAGCTTGTATCCTTTCACACCATAACTGTATCTAATGAAGATACATTTCATGGCCTTGCTCTCCAACTTTGTTCACTTCTTCTTTGGAACATGTGCATATGCCTCACAACCAAAAACTCTAAGATGTATTAATGAAGGCTTGCAACCCGACCATGCCTCTATAGGAATCTTATCAACAAGAGTTGATGTAGGAGACTTGTTAATTAGGTAATAGGTATTGGCAACAACTTTAGCCCAAAACCTTTGTTCTAGGCTAGCACCACTCAACATACTCTTAGCCTTCTCCATTAGTGTCTTGTTCATTCTTTCTACAACTCCATTCTGTTGTGGAGAATACAAAGTTGTCTTATGTCTATGAATACCATAATATTTACATAATCTATCAAAATCATTAGAGAAAAATTCACCGCCATCATCAGACCTCAAACATTTTATTTTCTTTCTAGTCTACAACTCAACCATTTCTTTAAATTCTTTAAATCGATTGAAAACTTTAGATTTACTCTTTAGAAAATATACCCATGTCCTTCTACTATAATCATCAATGAATGAAACATAATATATGTGGATTTACTAATCGAAGGAACGTCTATAGGACCAAACACATCAGAATGAATAAGATCCAATACACCACAAGATTTATGAGAACTCGAGTAAAACTGAACGCAATATTGTTTTCCATAAATGCAATGCTCACAAAAATTGAATTCAAGATTACAATCATAAAAACCTTCAACAAGGTTTTTATTTTTCAAGGTCCTTAGACCCTTTTCTCCAATGTGGCCAAGTCTTTGGTTCCATAACGTAGTTTTCTCTATAGGTAACTTTGTTTTAGAAGAAAGAGTTCCTTTGGGTACCCAAAATCCATGACCATCTACTAAAGGTGAAACTCTCACTTCTTCCATAGACTTGCTTTTTCACAAAAGTAATATTGCACTCAATAGTGCATGCATCAAGCTTATACAATTTTCCATATCTAACACCCCTAGCAATCACTATAGCACCTCTAACCATCTTACATCTTGTATAAGAAAATACTACCTACACACCCACATCTATTAGTTTTCTTACAGATAACAGATTCTAATCCAGGGATATGCAACACATCATTAATCATTTTTATTCTACCACCAGGAAACTTGATTTTAACTTTACCATGGCCAAAAATGTCTAAATGAGAATTATCACCCAAGTACACCTTACCACCATGAAATTCTTCATATTCAGAAAACCAATCTCTATTAAAGGTCATATGGAAAGATGCACATGAGTCAATTAACCATGCATCGTTACTTGCATGAGTTGCCAAAGTTGCAATGAATGCATCACCATCTTCCTTCTCAGACTTAGAATAAGAAATGAATTTCTTCCTTTTCTTCTTCTTTTCTTATTTGCATTCCTTACAAACATGTCTAGGCTTACCATAGTTCCAACAAATAACTTTGGACTTTCTAGGAGATTTAGATCTCCCCATAGACTTGGATTTGCCATGCTTCTCATTCTTCTTACCTTTTCCCTTAATTATTCCATGAAAATTTAGGGCCTCCTTGGCAGTGATGGATACCTCCCTCCTCATCTCTTAAAAAATAAAAGAACCCACCACATCTCCATTCTTCAAAATTATAGAAGTACTCCCAATAGCCATAATAAGAGAATCCCATGAATCAGGCAAAGAACAAAGCAGGATCTAACATTTCTCCTCCTCATCCATTTTGACATCAACTAATTCCAATTGAGCCACCAATATATTGAATGCTTCCAAGTGGTTTGTGATTCATCCACTCTATTCCATTCTCAAGGAATACAAATTCTTCCTCAAGAAAATATTATTTACTAAATATTTGGCCTGATACATCTTACCATGCTTCTTTCATAGCTTCTGTGTAGAGGTCTCCTCATGGAAATTAATTAAAATAGTCTACCAAACACAGTTTGATTAGACCCTTGGCTTTATAGTCTATAACATCTTATTGAGCAGTCTGAGTAGGATCTATAGGCCTTGAAACATTCTCATCAACAACATCCCATAGATCTCGATCTATCAACAAATCCTCCATCTTTAGCTTCCACATTTCAAAATTATTTCCAAAAAATTTCTCCACCTCTATTCTCCCTGATGAACTTTCCATTTGAAAATTCCTGCAACAAGATCACAAAGTATCTTCTACACAAGCTCCCACTCAAATCTAGATTAATTCAAAAAACCCCAACAACCCACAACTAAAACCAAAGGTGATCAAGCTCTGACACCACTTGTAAGGAAGCTAAGGTAGCAGAAAAACTTCCTACACTAATCTTGAGAGGAGAATAATGAAATTTTTTTATAGATCTTTAATAGTTACAAAAAATTAAATAGAAATAAACATAAATATCATGCATACCATGACACAGTGATTTATATGGGGGAAAATCTTTTGGGAGAAAAACTCGACACTCCAAAAGCCACCTAATATATTATTCAATAAATCACAAAGATTAAATATACTTGCAGAGCAAGCTTCTCACATGAGTATCACCACTTAGAGATCCAAAGATAACATAACTACTATTAGAATCTTATAAATACATCACCATCTCTCTTTACCGTAGCCATAATACAACACCCTCATAAAATTGAGTTACATTCTAGGGCAAGACAAGCCAACAAAATATCCACCATTCTATCTAAAACCTAATAATTAATGGTCTAGATTTATAAAGTATCATTTATCTAATCTATGTTGACCATTTTAGTAGTTTCCTAAGAAAGTTAACAAAAAATTGTTTACATGCATCCCACTCTACCCCTCATTATGCCATTGTATACACCTATCAGTGTAACTAGGAAATATATAAATATATAAATATATTCATCCTATCAACAATAAATCATTGTAGAATTGCAAGGTTGAGACACATTTTTCCAACAAGCAATACATGATGGACATGCCAACACCTTCTCTTTGAAAAAGGATGGGGTTCATCATAAGTTAAAGCCCTTGAAAGAGGTAGAGGAAAAGGTATGTAGTAATGCAAAAAAAAAAATTGGTTGATGGAAGAAAGTTCCTAAAAGGTATGAGGCATGAGCATATGTGTTTTGCATTGATCCCTAGAATTGATAAAGAAGATACTACTGAGGTACCTATAGAGGTTTCAGATTTGTTGAATGAGTTTCAAGCTATTGTTTTTTATAACCTACCTGAAGGTTTTCCTCCATTAAGAAAGATTAGTCATTAGATGGAATTGATTCCTAGAGCCAATTTTCTAAATATGGTAGCTCATTGTATGACTCCAGTAGAGAGTGAAGATCTGAACATACAAGTGCAAGATTTGTTATGGAAGGGATTGATCAAAGAGATTTTCAGTCCATGTGCAGTACCTACAATACTAGCACCAAAGAAGGATGGGGAATGGTGGATGTGTATAGATTCTAGAGCCATTACCAAGATCACCATCAAGTATAGATTTCCCTTACCAAGAATGGATGACACTATGGATTGTTTGAGTGGAGCTGAGTACTTCACAAAGATAGAATTGAAGAGTGGATATCACTAGATCTAGATTAGAGAAGGAGATGAATGGAAGATAGACTTTAAACCCAAGGAGGGATTGTATGAGTAGTAAGTCATTCCTTTTGGGATAACCAGTGTACTAAGCACATTTGTGCGGATTATGAATGAGGTATTGAAAGATTTTTTAGGAAAATTTCTTATTGTTTATTTGGATGATATTTTGATTGTCCATAAGACATTGTAAGAGCACTTGATGCATATTCGAAGAGTTTTTGAGAAGCTAAGGGAGGAGAAGTGTTGATTAATTTGAAGAAATGTAGTTTTGTGAAGAGAGAGTTGGTGTATCTGGGATTTGTTGTCTTAGTAGAGGGTCTTAAGATGGATCCAGAGAAGGTGAGAGCTATCATTGAATGGACTACCACGATGAGTGTTATAGAGGTAAGATCATTTCATGGTCTTGGAAGTTTTCATAGAAAGTTTATTAAGAATTTCAGTGGTATTTGTGCACCTCTAACTGAAGCAATGAGAGGGGATAGAAAAGAGTTGAAGTGGACTACAAGAGCAGCAAAAAGTTTTGATATGTTGAAGAAGAAAGTTACAGAGCAATCTATTTTGGCACTTTAGATTTCAATAAAGTCTTTCAGGTAGATTGTGATGTTAGTGGCACTACCATAGGAGTTGTTTTGAGTAAAGAAGGTAAGCTTGTTGTTTATTTTAGCGAGAATTTAAATGATGCTAAGAAGAAATATTTTGTCTATGATCAGGAGTTGTATTCTATAGTTCAAGATTTGAAGAAATGGAGACACTATTTGTTGCCTAAATAATTTTTTTTATATACCAAACACCAGGCTTTGCAGTATCTCAATAGTCAAGGAAAGTTAAACCAAAGGAACTTAAAATGGGTTGAGCTTTTGCAGATTTATACCTTTGTTTTAAAGAACAAGAGTGGAAGGTTAAACAGAGTTGTATATGCCTTGAGTAGAAGGAAAAAATTGTTAATAGAGATGAATATAGAGGTTGTTGGTTTCAATAAAGTCAAAATTTTATATCTTGAAGATCTAGAATTTGCAGAAGCTTGGAAGGATTGTTTGGAACATGTTACTTTGGATAGGATGAGATGGTTGGATTTCTTAATCCAAGATGGGATGTTATTTAGAGGGAGCCAATTGTGCTTTCCAAGGAGTTCTATGAGAGAGAATCTAATCAAGGAGAAGCATAGTGGAGGATTGGTTGGATATTTCAGTCGAGATAACACCATTGCTCTTATCAGTGAGAATTATTATTGGCCATAGTTACAACATGATGTGAAGAAGTTTGTACAAAGTTGCAGAGTATGTCAGATGGCGAAAGGAACAAGTTAGAATATTGTATTTTATCAACCATTGCCTATACCTGAGAGGCCATGGGAGGATATTAGCATGGATTTTGTTCTTGGCTTGCCAATAACATAGAGAGGGCATCATTCCATATCTGTGGTGGTGGATAGATTTTCAAAGATGACACATTTCATTCTGTGTCATAAGACCAATGATGTTGTTCATGTTGTAGAATTATTTTTCAGAGAGGTGGTGAGACTACATGGTTTACCAAAGAGTATAGTTTCAAACAAAGATACCAAATTTGTTGGTTATTTTTGGAGGACATTATGGAAGAAGTTGAAGATAGATTTGAAGATTATTTCTGCAAACCATCCATATACTAATGGAAAAATGTAGGTGGTGAATAGGAGTTTGGGCAACCTGCTGAGATGCTTAGTAGGAGACAAGCCCAAGGGATGGGATTTGATTATACCATAGGCTGAATTTTCTTACAATAATTTTGTCAATAGAATCACTGGTAAATCACCATTTCAAATTATGTATTTGAGTATTCCAAGAACTACTTGTGAACTAAGAAAGATGGATAAGGGGGAGAAGAGTAGTGTTAAGGTTGAAAATTTTGTTGAGCACCTAAAGAATTTGCATGAAGAAGTGAAGAAACATATCAATAAGATGAACTCACAATATAAGGCCAAGGTAGATTAGAAAAGGAGGCTAAGGAGTTCTAGGTAGGAGATGAAGTCATGGCTCATTTGTGAAAGGAGAGATTTCCAATTGGTACATACAACAAGTTAAAGATGGAGAATTTTGGACCATGCAAGATCTTGAAGAAGCATGATTCAAGAAATGCATATGAGGTAGAGTTACATGATGAAATTCATATTTCACCTATGTTTAACATTTCATATTTAATATAATATCATGAAGGGGGAATTAATGAAGAAAAAATAGAAGCGCAGTGGAATATTCTAGCACCTACTTTGGAAAAGGAGGAGATAGAAGAAATTTTGGATAGTCATGTGGGTAGAAGAACAAGAAACATACAATATGCAGAGTACTTGGTGAAGTGGAGAGGAAGGCCTGTTGAAGATTCATCATGGTTTTCTGAGGCTGAGGTTAACCATCTTGGTTTTCCTCTAACTCCTAAGAAGTGACGGGGTCACTTTTCAAATTACCCTAGGTGTCTGATGTAGGAGCATCCAACGGTGTAGGGAAATCTTGCATCACCCAAAAAAAATATTTTTCCTTATTTTCTTTAGTTTTTTTGAGTTCCATGATGGCACTTAAGGGGTGTAAGATAGTCAAAAGTCAAAAATAGTGAAAAACAATCACTTACTATTTTTAGTAAGTTAGCCTAAATGTTCTTGTATGGACTTGGAAATTTACCCCTAGGAGCATAATTGAAAAACATTTCCAGTTGCAAAAGAATCATCTCAATACCCTACCTGATTTGGGAGATATTAAAGTTTTCAACCCAAGAAATTTCTCTAATGCAACTTCAAATTCAAATATTAAGACTTTAGAGGCCTTGAGATAGCTTGAAAAGTTGATGAACCAACCTACAATCGGTCCACATGTTGTAGATCTCTTCGAGAGATTTCCAACGATCTGCAATAATAGTAAATCAAACACCTAGATCAAAAGTTATGGCCTTGCAAAGTTACCCCTCTAAAAAGTGAATTTCATCAAAATTTCCTCCTAGGCAAGAAATCAATTGGCAAGACTTTTGGCGTGAAAACAAAAGGGAAAGTTGAACTTTCTAGAACATTGTAGGGTGGTTATTCAGTTAAAATAAAAAGGGTTAGGTGGGGGTTGTAGAAGGTGGCTCCATTAGTGTAGAGAGTGGCTCCAAATATATATATTTTTTAGAGTTGATTTTGGTGTAGTGAATCAAGCCCACGAGGCTGTGACATGTAAGTTTTCAATTTGTAATTTTATTTTCTAAAAATAATTGAAAGAGAGTTTTTCTTTTATGTCTCACATATTCCATGTTGGTATCTATTACATTGTGATTTTTGTGGGTTTTGGGCAGTGTGGCCCTCATCACACACACACACCTGCAATAATTCTCTTGAGCCTCCTAGATGACTCCATCACTTCAAAATCACTCACAGGTCCAGGTACATCCTCTCCACGCTCAGGATTACCCACTTTGATACCAATTGATGCAAGACACACAAACTCCCATCACATCCTCATAGCCAATCCTTAGTTAACCACCACTCAATGTGACAATTTCATTTGTGGATTGAGTTTCAATTTAAACTTTCTGAAATATCAAAAAAAATTGGACCATTTTCAATTAAGGTTGAAATTACAATCAAACGTTACAAGAATAATTCAAAATGAATTGTTTATAATTCCAATCAGCTAATTTCGTACAATCTATATTTAAATTTTTTTATTTGACCCAATTGACTCTATTTCTAGAGTCTCAACTCTTTCCAACAGATCGACTATCACATAACTCTCCTTGGTATGGTTGAATCTGCACTCTTACACCAAAAATACTTTAAATGTATTTTCAAGTCATGTTGATTAGCAAGAAGGGGGCATGATATCCTATCTTCCACAATTTTGTTACTCCTCCCTGTGTTGCCTCCTTATTTACTTCTAATCTCCTTCCCCTTATTGTTGCACCCACCCCTCCCTTTGTTTCCCCACAGTTCACCTTTTAAAAAAATGGCATTGTATTTTTTATTCTTTTTTCCATCCACGCCCTTTCACTTCACATTCTTGTTGGAATTTTTTTACAAACAAATCCTTCAATTTTATTCTTTAATAATAGGCACCTCCTTACTAGTGCAGGGGCACCCCAACCCTTAATGATAAATTGGAACTTTTGAAATTGGAAGGCCTAGCCTTCAAATAGGTTTATGTCAAGTTTTGGTTTTCTTGGGTTATTTTTGTTCTAAATAAAGTCATAAAGACCATTATGTTGTGTAAGTGAGTCTTTAAGAGGGGTAAAATAAAAAGGAAAGTAAAGTTGCTTTCTAAATTATAATGTTGTCATTAGTGCAAAAAAATAGTTTTAGGGGGAATTTGAAGAGTCATAATTTCAAAAGGTAGTTATGCCCATTGGGGAAGGTGAAAATAATTTTTTAAAGCTATTTAAAGCCTTTCAAGGCTCAAAAATAATGAATTTTTGGTTGTTAGAAGAAATTCAAATCTGAAAACAACGTTTTCTCATAATTCTAGGGTATTTTCTAAATTTTCTCACATTTGTACAGACCCATACAGAACTTCCATGCTATGAAATGTTTTTAATTGTATGGTAGTGTGATTTAACTTTCATTTGCCTCAAATTTGAAGTTCTAATATTGAGTATAGTGTGAGATCCATTATTTTAGTGTTGCTTCCTTTATTTCCCTGTTTTGATAGTTTGAGGGCCAATTAAAATGCATAAGTGACCCATTTCACTTTTTGTTACCACCATTTCTTGTGGAATGGGTCACAATAGATGTAAATAAACTGTACAAGAGTTTTGGTATGCTGAGGATTCAATGTAAGTGGTTTAGTACAATACCCTAGGGTTGGGTAGTGAGTTTTCCAAGTGAAAATGGAGGTTTTAAGATGGGTTTTTGAGAACTAGTGATGAAATTGAGTTGGTAAGGGTGTATAAGTCATGTATAGACCATATTACAATTATTTGATGCTTTGGTTTATGTTCTAAAATCCAAAATTGTTGAAATACAGTAAAACCCTAGTTTTTGCATGCAAACTAAGGGTTTCTTAGAACGGTGGCCTAGTGGGCTTGATTTTGGAATCTGATTATGGAATATGTGGTTTTGAAAAAAAATTCAACTCTTTCAAGTGAGTTTTTAAAAAAACAAGAAGTTTGAAAGATACTTTGTTTGTAAAATAGGGCTAATTCTAGTAGCCTTTCTACAAGGCAGTTTGATGTTTCTCAATATTGGTTTGAGGAAACCTTATGAGATCTTTTAGGACAGCTATTTGGGAATTAAAGAAAGTCTAGTGTGATTCTTTTTTGGCCATTTGGATGGCCTTCTCTAAAATATGTCTCAATTTTTTACTCTTTGAAGGTTGGTAGCCTCTATGGTGTCTTAAGGGCAGATTGGGTGATTGTGAGTTAAAGAGTTGATGATTTGTTGAAATATGATTAGTTTTGAGTCTATTGTAAGTTTCTCCACCATCTACATCACTTACATTAGCTATGTTCATTTTTTTTTTTGGTTAAATATGCCTCATCAACAAGTTTGACCCCCTCTTATTCTACAATGTTTTAATTGCTGAAAATATGGCACTACCTCTTTTTCCTTGTCTTTATTTTACTATGAATTTCTCTTTTATTCTCATCAAGCTACATTATCAGTATTTTACAAAAATTTATAGGAAAATAATCATGAGGTGAAAACTAAATTTTTGCAAATTTGATTATGCAAATTCTTTTCAAAGTGGAGAGATACCAAAACAAAATTCAAAAAAACCAAAATTGGAAGAAAAGAAAACCAACAATATTTTTGGTTGGTGACAATTTCTTGTCCACCTATGTACTCCTACACAAAATAGTATAATCATCATCTATTTTCCTCTATTTTTAATTATCTCCTCTAATTTATCTATGTAGAAACCAAACAAAGAAGGTGAAAGTGGATAATTCTATTTTAGCATTGGAATGGCACTATTAACATCCTCTAGAAACCTAGTAGGAGTTTGAACCTAGTTAATTTCCATATCATAAAGTTGTTGGGAAAGGTGTTTCAACCTTGCTCATAATGTTAAGATTATATAAAGTGCAATTTTTAGATATAAAATGAGAAAACTTAATTTCTAGACTATAGAGTAGATTTTTGCCCAAAATAGTTATTTTTGGTTGCTTAACATTCTACAAAATTTCTTGTTGTGTAGATCTCTCTAAGCACTTCAATTTTAAAAGGGGGGCACAATCAACCAATTGGATCAAAATTTATGGCCTTGAAAATTTTACATAGGAAATGTAAAAAGTTTCTAAACACATAAAATTGTTGTAAAGGGGAGTTACACCTATTGACCAACTTATTGTATAGGAGAAAATTTGCACCCCTTACCCAAATTCCCTTTTCATATACCTTCACCTTAGAAATCAAATCCAAAGGAAAAATTCCACATCACCCAACTGCCTTCCTTCCACTTAGCATCTGTCTCTTGTGTTGGTGAGAGAATATTTGTTAGAGATGCATGCACAATGTAAAGACATCCGCGTGACACACTTACATCCCTAATGGAATCTTGCATCCAAAGTTGGAAAAGGTATTAAACTTTCGATTGGGGTCTATTTGTAATGTCCCTCTTCAACCAACCAACCCTAAATATGGTAGATTCTTCCCTTTTCTCCTTCAAATTCATCCATTCTTCATTCAATCCATCTCTTTTTGCATTCTCAAGCATTCTCAGCCTCCACTCCCAACAACACTTTAGCACTCCATTATAGTAGCAACAACACTCCAACTCCACAAAGAAAGTGTGAAACAATCCATTACTAGTGTGGGCTTGGGGTCTTGCAAGACCTCCCTTTCCAAGTACGCTTTCTCCTCCATTGGATAGTGAGCTTTTGGGTGGTGGTAACATTTCACTTCTCTCCTTTGTAATTTGGTTGAGTAGCACTTTACTATTTTGTAGTGTTTATTGCATCTTCTACTTTCTTTACTTCTTTATCGCATATTTCTTTCTCGTTGCTATTTGGTTGTCCCTAGAGGTGGAAACACCAATATGGGGGTCTGATTGAGGTAGACCCTTATACAACCCCAACAATTTTCCCCTCTTTCTTGTGTGTAGGTGGACGTGCATTTGGAGCTAGCTAACGAACGTGCATCCTTGAGAGATCATCTTTGCCACCCTAGCTCTCATTTACTTGTTTTATCACTTTAGTTCCTATTTCTTGTATCTACTTATTATGTTTTTACCGTCAAGATTAGCTAGCTATGCTGTAAGTTTGTTTTTGAGTATTTTGTATTGTGTTCACTATTTTATGACCATATGGATGCCAGTGTGCCTGAGAGACACTAGCGTGCTGCACTAACATCCCAAAACTACGCTGCCATCCTTAGATAGAGGGTTGTATGAGGCACAGTACCAAATCCAAAAATTGGCTCACCTAGCCTAAACTTAAGTTTGGATCTATAGAGTGATTGAAGTTTATTATAGTCCTCATCATTTTCAATCCTTGTCCTAAAACATCCCTTTAGATTGAGGTAAGTTAGGGCAGCCCTCCGCTCTCAACTCTGTGTGACCTGGAGCCTTGACATGGTTGGTCCCCCTCTCTTACATTTTTGGTGAACCCAACATGAAGCAACATCTTCCCATTCATTGATTTTGAAGCTTTTTTCTAGTACCTTATGATAATTGTACTCTTGAGTGTTGTGAAGGTTTATGAGAATCACAACACAGTCCATGACTTTTGGTTACATTTTTAAGAGAAGTGTACAACACCTTTTGATGGAGAGGATGGTCACTTCTAGTTTCTCTACAAGAATTTTTGTTGGATCCACCATTGGACTTACTACTTAGGAACAGTTGTTGAGGGGCAAGGTAGGGTTCTCTGATGATACTGACCACGTCCCCACTCCTCCTGTAATTCCTACACCATCATCAGTGGATGAGAACTGGGCCATTTACATTCCTTCATAACATATCTCTACCCTTAGCAAAGGATTGGATGACTTGAAAAATCACCTAGAAAAGGACCCAAAGATGGCTAGGGCCACTTGGGTTATCAGTGAAATAAATTATATGGGTGGAAAAGACTAAACAAGCATAGAGCTCCTACCTAGTCTCTCTAGTCTGATTGAGGCATGTGCCCCTCCAGAAAACCTTAACATCTTACAAGGTTCCATTTTTGAAGAACATGAGAGACAGTTAGGAGTGTTGATGCCTCCCACGTCTATATACATGGCTAACACAATCTTTTCGATCAACATCCCCTCTACCTTTGAGAGGTCCGAAACTATCAAAGTGAACAAAATACCCTTGGGTGTTAGTTTCACCCCTCCTATCACCTCTATTAGTGGAGGTTTTGGAGGCTTGAGTGGTGGAGGCTTTGGTAGTGTGGATAATGATTTTGGGTTACCCAAGGTTCCTCTAACTCTTCTAGGTTTTTCACCTAAAAGGAGAGGAATTGGGGCCAAAATGATAATTCCTACACTCAAAATTAATGTAAAAGGGATGTAATGTATATAAATATGATGTACTAATGCAAAAAATTGAAAGAAAGATGATTTATTGATGCTAAACCTAAGAAATGTAAATTGTTGGAAAACACACTATGATATGCAAAATCACCTAAAAATGCAAGTAAATGATGAAATAATTGAATAGAATTGGAGAAGTGCACCTGGAATCTAGAATCTAGAATCTGATGCAGAGAGGCTCTGGAATCCTATAGAGTTGACTAGAAATATTGTCTAGGAAACTTACGCCAAGCTGGGTGACTTAGTCTAGTTTCGAGGAAAATATGCCAAAACAAGAATCCACCAAATGGGTATCCAAAAATGCAAAAACCATTTTTTAGGCCTAGAAGTGGGACTAATTCACCATAGATGGCAACTTAGTCCACTTGTAAATTTCTATAATTTTGGGACATGATTTTGTAGCTTCTGGTCTACACTTGCTTTTCTAACAGGTGTCCAATCTTGATTATATAGAAAACAGGTTGAAATGAGTTGCCAATCTTCAACTGGGGTTATGTTGACTTTGATGGATTTTTGAACAATTTTTGACACCAAACTCTTTGACAAATATGTATATAAAGTCTACAAACACAAATGTAAAGAGGGAAAAAAGGGTTAAGGGTTAGAGTATAGGGGTTTGCCTTGGTCAAACCCCACTTTGGTAATCAAACCCTATGAAATGAAATGGAATAAGAAGAGAATGATAAATAAATAACATGCAATGTCATAAACTTACGAAAGCCTTGATGTAGAAATATGAAGATATGCAATGAAGTGCTCCAATGGATGACTTGAGTATGCTTAGAGTGCTTGAATGCTTGAATGTTGGATGAATTAGGAGATTAGAAGATGAAAAATGAGGAGAAAAACACTTATTTATACTTGATTTTCCATTAATTCTCAAAAATAACACATCACAAGTTGACCTTAAGGGTAAGAGAATAAAATCCCGCCAAGAAATTAAAATTATTTTGATTTTTGTGCCCAGTGGGACTAAGTCGCCCCAGGTGGCAACTTGGTCCCACTAGGGCAATTTCACTAGGATTCAAATTTTAAAGTGTATTAAATGTTGTTTAACGGGAATATCCTAAAAAATATACTTAAGAATATCCAGAAAGTGCATTAAGGGGTCATTCAAACATGAGAAAGGTTTGAATTAGTGATGACAAGTCTAGAAAAGTGTGAGTTTGTTACAACTCTTTAAAACACTTTGAAATAAGACTCAAGGTAAGTGATAAAAATAAGTTATTTAAATGGTTTATAATGAAAGGGTCCTAAAAAAGTGTGAAAGTGGGTTACAACACTTCACAACACTTTTACAAGGAATCCTTAAAGTCTTAATGATTCTCAAGGGTCCAAGAGCTAATGTGAATGTGTTGGCCACATTAAAACATCAAATCTAGGAAAAATCAAGCCAAAGTCCAAAAGAGAGACTCAAGTGAGCATAAAAATGTCAACTATACATTTTATGGTGACACATTAAGTCCCCACTTTAGTGAGAGGATGAACTTGCTTCAAACTCACACTAAAGTAGCCAACATGCACATCAAGAGGGATCCAAATGCACTCATGCTAGTAAGATGAAACAACAATAATCAAGAGGGATGATCAAGCCCTTGGGATCAAGATCTCATGGAAAACCAAACATAGGCACAAATGAACACACATGAAAGTGATGAAAAAGGATGAAAGAAAGCTTTGATCATTTTTCCAACCTATTGTGGATCAAATCTAGGTTGTTTGTTTGAAACAAGAAATGTTTACTCACTTTGGGGTGATGGAACTCATGGCTATTTGCAGGGTGAGAAGGCCCAAGTATACTCACTCTGGGGCCATGAAACTTCTGGTTGTCCATGAGGTGAGAAGGCCCAAAAGGTGAGAAACATGCGCTCGGTTGGTATGCACTCACATAAGCAGGTGGCTATGGGGAAAAGTCATGCCTTAGAATGGGATTTCTCGCTGAACCATATCAAAGTTATACCTCCTAATAACTTTAATAAGGCTCCACAAAGGACAATTTCATTTCATGCTCCATGAGACAAGAAAAGCTTCATATGCTTAGAACTCATGAACAAATGCAATGGCACCATAGGCATGCAAGCTGTGTTACGCAAGGTGGCCATGCAACATGCAAAATATGTTTAAATGAGTCTTTTTAAGTTCATGTGAGGTCTATAACTTAAGGAACATTGTGTCTAATGTCTCTAAGAGAGGATTGATCAAAGAATAGAAAATTCACAACTTAGGTGATGTAGTGCATCACATCAAGCCACCAAGAGGAATGTAATATGCTAAGATAGATCACGCTCATGAAGGACATCATACCCAATGTAATCCACAAAGTAAAAAATGCATCGTATGAAGTAACAAGGATGCACTAAGAGCCAAGAAAAAGAAAAATGTGAAATGAATAATACCAATATATTCCCCCACTTTAAAGGAAAGGCTACATATCGTTCTGTGAGAAATTATGTTAAAGAAGCAAATGAAAAATGAAAACAAGAAACAAGACATGAGAGCCAACTTGGAAAGCCCCTATGCCAAGTCATATGCTTATGAGTAAGGCTACGTCATGTGAAGGAAAAGGAACAAAAGAAAGATGGGTTTCCTCTAAAAAGGAACACACCAAACACATAAGGGATCTATGGATTTGGGGTCAGTATGTTCATTTTTGCAATGTTTTTATTAAAGAGCTCGAAACTATCATCATTCCCCAAATACACATAGAACTAGAAGAATGACACAAAGAGAGTGAAAACAAAAGAAAAATAAGATCTGTTTTGGGTCAACATAGAAGTGGCATTGTGGTCTCAACATTGTGCATCGTCCCCAAAAGGAAAACACAAGCAAAATAAAAACAAAAAGGTAAAAGAAAAGGAAAAAGATTTTGGGTCAACATGAAGGAGACATTATGGTCTCAATGCCTTGCATCATCCCAAAAGGAAAACACAAAACAAAAGTGAAAAATAAAGGGAAAGGACCTTTTGGGTCAACATGGAAGAGACATAGGGCATCTCTATGGTTTGTGTCATCCCCAAAGGGAAAACAAAAAACAAAAGCAAAAGAAAAGTAAAAGGACCTTTTGGGTCAACATGGAAGAGACATAGGTCATCTCTATGCTTTTCGTCATCCCCAAATGAAAACAAAAAAAAAGTGAAAGGAAAGTAAAAGGACCTTTTGGGTCAGGATGGAAGAGACATAGGTCGTCTCTATGCTTTGCATCATCTCCAAAAGGAAAACAGAAAATAAAAGAAAAAGGAAAGTAAAAGGACCTTTTGGGTCAACATGGAAGAGACATAGGTCATCTCTATGCTTTACGTCATCCCCAAAAGGAAAAGACAAAACAACAGTGAAAAGATAGAAGCAATGTATGACATATAGAAGAATGAAGGTACAAATAGAAGAATGTCACAAAGAGAGGGAGGACATCAAATGCCACGTTACGGTGGAACACAATACACACATACAAGCTCAAAAGAAAAAGAAAATAAAAGAAAAATGCAAAAGGCTAACAAGGCGAATGCAATTCAACCATCTAACAAGTCATCTACCTCCCAATCATGTTCAATGCATTGTGAGGGTGGTTGACTATCCAAAGGGATAATTGCAACGGTTGAACTAGGGGAATTACCAAGTTCTACACTTGTTGTAGGATATTTATCACTTAATCTCATGAAAGAGGAAAATAATGTATTTAGATCATTATGCACCTCTTCATCTATTTTAGAGATCTCCTCATCATCATCATCATCCAGATTAATCATGATGGGAGGGCGAATGGTAATTTCCAATGAAGGGTGTATCAGGATTTGTGGTTGTATTGGATCATTTTGTTGTGATTGGGGAGGAGGGTCATTATTTATTGCTTCTATCAAAGGTGGAGGTTGATTTTATTTGTTGTTTTTAGTTTGTAATTGATGAGCAAGGAGATGACACTGATGTCTACACTCCCTAGCACCATAGTTTCTTTTGATTCTATTTTGAATTTGTGTTGGTGTAAGAGTGGGTTGAATCACCATATGCTCCTTTTCTTCCCCAAGGGGAGGAATAGAAGGAATCATAGGAGGTGGGTCAATCACTTTCTCTTTTTCTTTATAAAATATTTTTATGCAAGGGGGCATGATGGGGTTGGTTTCATTATCTCGTGAATGTTTGGATGGAGAAGGTGAATTGTTTAGTGTTGGTTGATCTTGATTTTTTGGTTTAGGTTCAAGTTGAAGCATTGTCTCATCGAGGATGGGAGTTTCAAAAATAAATGGGTATTGGTTGTAGAGGGACAATTCGGTAATTTTATTTTCTTTAAAATTTTGATAAGCAATGAAAAAGAAATCTTTGCGAGGTGTGATGGGTTCCATGGGCTTAGGCCAAAAGGATTCTAAGGAGAATTTATGTTTAGAAGACAAAGGGTTAAAACCACTATGGTTAACAGTGAATATGTCATTGTCATGCAGAAACTTTAAACATTTGTGTATGACTGAAGGAACAAATTTTATCGAGAGAAGCCATGGATGGCTTAGCTGTAGATGAAACTGATTCGATTGTGAAATGATAGAGAATGTAACATCAACTATTTTAGGTCCTATTTGTAGTGTAAGAATGATCGATCCTATCGTAGGGCACACAAAACCATTATGTGTTTCGATCCATGCTCTCGGTTTGTCATATTTATCTTGATAAAGATCATGTAATACCAAAAATTCCTTAGTGATCACATTCTTTCCATAGGCGAGATATATGATTATCCCATTAGTGGGCTTATCATAAATACGTACGGCTATGTAGAGAGGACTATCAGGAAGATTCAAAAGAATATATTTAGAAAAGAAAGTAATATCAATATTTTTCTTAGGTTGGACCTTATGAGGAATAATGTCTATCACTCCTACCATTTCATCCATAGGATTAATAGAAGTGGTATGTGGAATAGGATCAGGGTGTTCAATCTCTTTATGAACAATCATCACATCATTGTTTTTAGTTTCACTGGATTTGACAAATGACACATTATGTTTAGGCATGCGATTGGTAAAAATTTGCAAATTTTGATTGGGTGGGGAAACAAATTTATTGCCTTTAACATTGACATTTGAAATGGATAGACGGCCAAAATCAATGAGGTCTTGAACTATGTGTTTAAGACACCTACACTATTCTATGTCATGTCCATTTTGTCTATGATAATGGCAATAAGCGTTAGGTTGAAAGGTTGGAGGAAAGGTTTTAGTTGGATCCAATGGTTTAACAATAGGTAAAGAAATCATTTGTTGTTGCATAAGTTGAGCATTGTGTTATGAAAAGTGTCTGGTAATGGTGTAAACTATCATTTTAGATCTCCATAACTATAAGGTATCACAGCTTTAACATCTGCTACTTGGTTGTTTATGGGTTGAGGTGGTTGTTGAGGAGGATTGAATTGTAAGAATCCTTTGTTTGGTTTTCAAAATGGTTGTGAATTGTTTGAAGTGTTAGGTTTAGTTTTTTCAGTTCAGTTGGAAGTGGACTTTGCATCATGACTACTAACCGAATTGTAAGAATCACAAAGGGTTGTGCACAAGTACATGAAAGAGGGAAATTTCATCATGGTCAATCTATCCTGAATGTGATTTTGTAAATTTTCAATGAACATCTTTTGGAGATGCGGATCAGGAATCTTAACATCAAGTTGGGCATAAAGTGACTGATAGAGTGAGATGAAATCGGTTACCTTTCTGCTTACATTTTGTTTACATCTCATTAAATCAACCAATGTCTTCTTTGTAGTCATATGCACTTGAAAATGACTTATGAATGCATCAAATAGTTCATTGAATGAACTAATTGAATTATTCGGTAAGGATGAAAACCATTCTAAGGTAGTGTCTTTCAAATTCCTAGGAAACAGTTTGGCCAACAGCTTATCGTCAAGGACAAAGTCATTGCACAAGGCTATGTAGGCATTAACATGATTAGTAGGATTGCCCTTTCCTCCATACTTCTCAAATCTAGGAATTTCTATTCCCTATTGCATCGGTGTTCTTAGGATTTCCAAAGATAATGGGCTACTACGAACATAATAGGTAGGTGGTTTGTTATGGTTTTGGTTGATGGTGGATATTTGTTTTTGCATAGAGGAGACAGTGTGGAAAAGTTGTGCAATGAGAGGGTCAGTGTAAGTGAGATGAGGTGGAAGGGGAAGTGGTGATGGAGTATATGTAGTGGTAGGGAAAGTGAATGGAATGCTAATAGATGGTATAGTGGAAGAGGAGAGAATATTTGATGCCACTTAAGAATTAGGAATGCTAGTAGGAATAGTCGAGGAAGGAATCAGATTGCTAACCTGTTGCATTATTGTGGTGACTTGCAGAATGGTATAGGTAGGTATGGATTCTACTATGGAAGGAGGAGTGTTAAGTCCTCCTTGACTAACCAAAGTGTTTGTTGGCTGGGATGTGCTAGAGGTGGAAGGAGAATGTTTGTTATATCTCAACAATTCTTTTCATAATGTTTAAGCCGTTGTCACTTTCAATCAATCGATGAATATTTTCTATAACAGAAATCATAGTGGTTGAAATGTTTTCAAGACAAAAATCTTGTTGCAAATGTGCTAAATCCTCAAGAATGTTAATGACTTTGTCTTGTGGAATGTGATCATTTTGTGTGTCAATTTGCATATTATTAGAAGGCATAGTATTTCTAAAGGTAGAGTCCATGCCTAATGCACTATTGTCAATACTAGGATTAGTAGCTCAGGTTAACCCAAGATCCACAACGAGTGTGCTATCACGGGATGCCATGAGTCATGAACTTATTCTCACTAAAGTATTATCAATAGGGCACCAAACACTCATACAAAGGCTTTAAAAGGTGGGGTGGGTGCAAATGAAATGCAAATTAAGAGTAATAAAATTCTAATAACATAAAATATGAAAGCTATAACAAATATGCAAGAATGGAAAATAGAAATGTAGAAAATTCCTAGAAAATGCCAAAAATTACAATGCAAAATGTGCAGAAGGACTAAGTCGCCCAGTGTAGTGAATTAGTCCTAGTGAGGATATTTTTGTTATTTTTTAGAAATTTTGAATGTAATTTGATCTTTTTCAGATGCACAGATGCTGCTATAGTATGAAAATATAGAATTGTTATTATTTTCAATGAAAGTTTATGCAAAAATGCAAGCTACATGAGCTTTTCACTAATGCAACTTAAAAAACCCTAGGATGCAATTTAAACAATGCAAGACCTAATGCAATGATAATGAAAAGTAAACCTATGATTCTCTTGAAATCAGAAGAAAATATGTCAAAATTTGGGTTCACCAAAATGTGGACAATGATTTTGGATTACCCAAGGTTCCTCTTAACTCTTCTAGGTTTTTCACCTAAAAGGAGAGGAATTAGGGCCAAAATGCTAATGTCTACACTCAAGATTAATATTAAAGGGATGTAATGTATCTAAATATGATGTAATAATGCAAAAAACTAAAAGAAAGATGATTTATTGATGCTAAACCTAAGAAATGCAAAGTGCTAGAAAACACACTATGATACACAAAAACACCAAAAAATGCAAGTAAATGATGAAATAACTAAACAGAACTGGAGAGGTGCACCTAAAATTTGCAATTTGATGTAGAGAGGCTTTGGAATCATATTGAGTTGACTGGATATATTGAATAGGAAACTTACGCCAAGCTAGGCGACTTAGTCTAGTTTCGGGGAAAATCTATCAGAATAGGAATCTACCAAATGGGTATCCAAAAATGTAGAAATCACTTTTCAGGCCTGGTAGTTCGACTAATTCATTACAGATGGTGACTTAATCCACCTGTAGATTTCTAGAATTTTAGGATAGGATTCTATAGCTTTTGGTCTACACTTGCTTTTCTCACTGGTGTTTGATCTTGATTTTACAAAAAATGGGTTGAAATGAGTCTCCAAGCTTCAACTAGGGTTATGTTGACTTTGATGGATTGTTGAGCACTTTTTGACACCAAAATCTTTGAAAAAATTGGTATTCATTCTGGTGATGGTCACGGTGGTTCCGGAGGTGGCTCCGGTGGTGGTTCTAGAGCAGGTTTCACTAGACCTTTGTCATCCCAGGACCCTATTTTGAATACTCTTCTTGAAAATATGGGTAAGATGCAAAGATAGCTAGTGAGCCTCTCCCAAGCCTTTTCCCAGCCTATCTTTCAGCCCTTTTTTTGACATAGTCCATTGTTGGTAGCAATCTTAAATACTCCCTTCCCACAAGGAATGGAGATTCCCAAATTTGAGAAATATGGTGGCAAAGGGGACCTGCAAACACATGTGTTTTCCTTCAATGCCCTGTGTACAAATTTCTTCCGTCACGATGCATTGATGGAAAAATTATTCCCTTGTTCTCTTAAGGATACATCATTTGAGTGGTACTATTCCTTACTAGATCACTCCATTTTCTCATTTGACCAATTTGTGTATCAGTTTCTCTGATAGTTCCAAGACAACATCGGACTGAAGATGACCTTTTGGATCTCGTCCAATGCAAGCAAGGAGATAATGAAAAGATTACTTATTTCATAGGGTGGTATCAAGTGCTCTTCTCATAAATATTGTATTTGTTTCCTGACTCTAATGTATAGAAGGTATTCATAGGGAACTTGCAAATACCTTGGTAGGAGAAGTTATCCCTTATGAAGTACCCTTCTTTCGTGCATTTGTGTGCAACATTTCGAGAATATCAACAAATGGTAGTCTAGTTCGGGGGATCATCCTTGCACTCCCATTCAGAAGGGAAGTCCATTGCATCAATTTCTAGGAAAGGTAAGGTTGTTACGAATGCAGTAGTTGTTGTGAATGATAATAGCCTCAGATGCAACAAGAAGTTCACAAAGTTAGCAGAATCTTATTCCACCATCCTATAGAAGTTTCTAAAGGATAACATCATAACCTTAGACAACCCTAAAACCCTCAAGGAACCTTACCCTAGTTGGTATGATGCAAATTCCTTCTGTCAGTACCATTGAGTCAACAGACATGATACCAAACGTTGTATACACTTGCGTCACAAGATACAGGATCACTTCGAGGATGGTACTATTTGTCTTGATGGGAATAAACAAAAATGCAAACAAATCGGTGGTGAAAGTGAATAGTGAGTTGAAGATATACACAAACCCATTTCTATCACATTCTACCAACATGATTATCAATCCCTTCGATTCTAGCACTCAACCTGAAGCATATGTTAACATGGTTACAGTTAGCCCTTCTATGCAACCTACAACTTTCTCACTGAACGTGGCATTCACTTCATAGGATATTACCTTGAAAAATAAGCCTTCTTCACTTTACATTCCCACTCACCTCAATGGGAACATTATGACAAGGGTCTTAGTTGATCCTGCAAGTCGAGTGAATTTCATTATAGAAGAAATGTTGTGGCTTAATTCATTGCATAAAGGGGAGTAAAAATCAACAGTCTACCATCCATATGCATGATGGTCTATCTCTCAAGCCATATGGCTTGATAACTTTGTCTGTCCTAGTTGGACCTAGGGTTACAGACACAGTTTTTGATGTCATTCTAGAGTCGGATTTGTTCAGGATGAAGCTAGGTATACCTTGGCTAACTTCCATGAATGGAATTTCCTCTATCATTCACAAGTGTTTAAAGTTCTCCCATGAAGGTGTTGTGCACATAGTGCATGATACTGGGTACCAGTCTTTGGTATCCCATGGGGGATATTCATTGGATCACTTTTGGCCCACTCCAATTGGTCTGCTTCCTCCAAGAACATACGTACTTTATAAGAATTAAGTGAAGTATAAGATTGGGGGCAAGGGACAACCAAAACTGGCCCTTCCAATAGTGTAGCATCCAGTTACCTCCTCTTCTCAAAATGGAAAAGAGAAGTTTCATTGTCCTCAGGATGGCTCTTCTACTCCTCTTTTCTAAGAAGAGTTTTGGATGTGTAGGCCTAGATTTTACCCAACTAAGTCCGATGGTTCCTGCTTGGCATAAACCCAAGATTAGGATATTGGATCTACCTACCAAACTAATTAGACCTTGGTATTACTTGCATAGCAAGAGAAAAGGTCCCCATGGAGAATCCTCTATGTCCTGGCCTCCATGGCCTCCTACCACTCCTACTCCAAAAGAAATAAATGGGAAGAGACATGTAATTGAGGCACTAGAGTTGACTCCCCCTGTTGCATCTCAAACCACTCCTCCTACTCCCATTCATGAACTTGTCCCTCAGCTAGAAAAATCTATGGTGGACACTCCCATGGTTGAGCAAGAGTTTTTCGATCCTTTGCAACCTTTGGTCTCTAGCTCGAAGAGTCATAGAAACTTCCTTGCACGTGAGCAAAAGCGTCGATGAAAGGCTCTCAATGCTGAGTAGGTTGCCTTGCAGAGGGAGGAAGGGGAGATGACTGCCCCTGCTTTAGGCTCCTATTGTGAATGCGCCTAACCCCAAAAATGTGTTGGTGTTAATTGCTTCTTTGGTTGAGCCACCCTTGTTGATGTCCCTTCCAAACATCCTACCTTTCCCAAAACCTGTGGATATGTCGAAGGTGTTTACTAAAATTTTATCCTCCTCTTCCTCCATGCCTCTTGCCTCATCTATGGGAATTCTCATTCCCCAATGAAGCAGAAGATGGAGGATGGCCCTTCCAATGATGGAGGGTGTAAGAGGAGTGCACCTTCTCCAAAGGGTGGTCCTGCATTGGCCTGTTCTATCTTAGTGATGAAACCAACCCCAGCTTCCCATGAGTTCATCATTGCTCTTGAGTCACTTGGTGAGCCTAGCAGTGGATCTTAGGAACAACCCTCTCCATCCATTAAGGTACAACATGGAACTCCTGTGAAGTGCATGTGTAACTCTCTAGATGAAGTTTTGACCTTGTCAGCAATTTTCGTGAAATCACTGACCAAGCTCCACAAGAGTTGAGTGGAGGAGACCTAGCAAGGCCTTCTTCCTTATCCTTGTTGTGGGAGAGTTGGAAGCTCCTCCTCTTAATATTCTACCACTATAGGCTCATCCTCCTTCCCCTTATGATGATCTAGAGTGGGAAGTGGATGACCTTTTGGTCAATGAGTGTTAGGGGGTGGCCCCTTCTTTATCTTTAGATTAGATGTATGTGTTGTGTTGTGTTCCCCTGTACTTGTGCTATGTGATCCTAGATGGCCCTTGTCACCCTTGTTGGTGCTTGGATATAGGAGTGGTTTTTGTGTTGTAAACCTTCTTCTATCTGTATCATCATTCTTCCTCTGTTATGTGTTTTTATTTTCAGTAAATTGGGGATGATGCAAAGTGTTGGGGGAATTTAGGCTTCCCTTCCATGTTGACCCAATTTTTTATTTTTACTTTGTCTTCTCGTGCATTCTTCACATGGTTTGATATAGTAGGGGGGTGATGAAAGTTCATTTATATACTGTTATTATTATACTTATATATATATATATATATATATATATATATATATATATATATATATTTATGAGTAGTTCTAACCCTGAAATATCAAATCACCCCTATGCCATTTGTTTATATTTATTTGTCTTTTGCTTTTTTCTTATCTTTTTCTATTCTTTGCTTGAGTTGTCCCTTTCCTATGTGACAATGGAATTTGTATGATGCTACGATTTTTAGAGAATGCATTTGCTGGCAATGAATCTTTTGTCAAAAATCCTCGTGAACATTTCTTTTTCAAAACCGCATTCACAACTAGGACCCCTAACGAAACGTATTTCCTTCATCATGGGTTTGCAAAGAAAGAACTTGAGAAATTTCCTCTGAGGAACTAGTTTTGGCCTTCACCTCATGAGGAGGCATTTTCTTCCTTTCAAATTCCTTGATGAAGTGAACATCTTTCAAAAGGATTCCTTGCTAATGAATCAATTTGAGAAAAAAATGTATCTCTTTGTACTTTCGAACAACCCGTCACTTGGGTGGACCCTCTTCTTATGCCAAGTTGTCAAGGGACCCTTTTGAAAGCCTTCCAATTTGCTAATGGTTTGCATGAATTTCTGATTTATCACTGGAATGGCCACTTTATTTTCAGACATGCTTTATCTGCACGTAAACATGTTGCTTTGCAGGTGCGCCTGTGAAGCTGCTTTCCAATTTGACTCTGTAGAGTCTCCTCCTTTGGGTTTCCTCCATGAAAGAGATCTTGGGGGATGCCTCCTTGCAGGTCTATGGGCCTATAAGGTGCTTTCATCTAGGTTTCATTCATGTGAGATATCTTAGGGGATACCTTCCTTGCAGGTCAGCGGGTTTGTAAGGAACTTTCATCTGGGTTTCCTTCATGTGAGAGATCTTGGGGGATACCTTCCTTGCAAGTCCACTGGTCTATAAGGAACTTTCATCTAATTTTTCTTCATGTGAGAGATCTTGGGGGATACCTTCTTGTAGTTCTTGTTACCTAATTTTCACCCTTGGGCTCAATTAGGCAGAATATCATATGACAGCAGTTCCGTTAGGTCTGAATGCTTCGGGGTGGGGGGCCTAGCTCGATTGGATAAAGCATCCTATTGTAGGAAAGAGGTCACGAGGTCTAGTCTCCCCCCAAACCCATGGTACTGGAGGGTGTGTTGCGCCAGCAGCACCAGTCACGTGAAAAAAGTTTACTAGGCGCACTGCAGTTTATAGGGGACGGATAACCGACCAATTCCTGTAGTCTAAAAAAAAAAAACATCTGAATGCTTCAAACCAGGGAAACATATTGGCGTGAGAATGGCAAGGTCCCCACGATCCATTTTTGAAATGTCTGTGTTGCCTATCGGCAAGACATTTCTAATTTCATAACGATTTGTTTTTACATACAGGCAATTTTTGGCATGACATTCACATGGTCTTGGCGACAGTGGAAAGATCTATTGGCATGATTTTTGTTCACCGCTAAGAGGTCTTACCGAATGAGTTGGGTCTCACCAACTAACTCATGAGGTGCTTCATCGGTGTAAGTAATCCCTATCGCCATGTTGTTTCATCGAGCGCTTTGTGTCTTGCGAACCAGCAAAAGAAAGATCATATCAGCAAGACTTATTTGATGTCACAGTGATTGGGATCCATCTCCAAGCATCTATCGACGTGACATTCTCTTTTTTTTCAGTGACAAAAGGATTATATTAGCATAAGTTATACTGTCGATATGTGGTCACAGTGAAATTGCTTTGTCTCACCGATCAGAGGTTGAATGGAACATATTGGCAGGAGTTTAAGGCTTCGGTGAAGTGTCAAAGTGAAAAGGTTATGTCTCCCCAACCATGTCCTAAAAAGTCTTATCGGCATAAAGAGATGCCTTCACCGAGATGTCACACTGATCTATGGGAGGTCTCACCAAAGGCATACCTTCGATATATGTCAACAAACTTTACTAAGAGGTCTTACCAAGGACAAAAAGTCTCCCCAACAATCATTAGTGAAGCAACATAAAAAAAAGGAAGCGAGTTTTAGGATGGGTCTCGGTGATAGCAATGAGGTTCGGTAGGAGTCTCACCAATCACGAAAGACTTCATTGAGAACATTGGATATCGGCATTGGGTCTTAGCGACCAGTGAATGTCTTGCCGATGATGTGATGTCTTTAGTATAACTCTTGGGGATAGATAGACACTTCGAAAAAGGTAAATGAAGTCGCCATGAAGTCTTGGCAAAGGCTTAATGTCTCCCCGACAAGAAGGAAAGGCTCTCGGCAAGGGTTGGTGCCCTCGGTGTAACGTCTTGCCATCAGGATGATGTATGGCCGACATTGTGATGTCTCGGCGAATAAAATGTCTTGCCAAAGGATAAAGGTCACGTCGAAGAAATCAAATAAGGTGGCATCGACAAAGGAAATAGAGCTCAGCGGGAGGTCTCATCGACAACTAAAGGTCACACTGACATGCCTGGTGCCTTCGGCGTAACACGAGGAGCTCAGGGAGATGTCTTCCTGACTGGTGGAAGTCATAGTGAAAGATAGGGAGATCTCAACAGAAAGAGAGGACCACGGTGTGAGGTCTAGGTGATAAAGAAAAGTCATGCCGACTGATGAAATAAGACCCTCGCCAAAGCAAAGCACCTTCGGTATGATGTCTCACCGACACACAGATGTCTTGCCGACTGCGAAGGAGCTCACCTTGAGTTGAAACCATCAGGGTAAGGTCTTGTCGACCCAGTAAGGTCTCACTGAAAGCCAAAGGAGCTCGAGCCCGAGGGAGAAGAGTGAGCTCAGGGTAAATGAAATGAGCTCGCCATAAGCTCTCACCGACTGTCTATGATATACTGATAGCTAAAGAGACACCTAATCGCATCAGTGAGACACGATTAGTGTGTCATCGATGCACAATTCAATAGGAGAAGTTTTTGACCGCCCGGGAGTCTATGTGTAGTGTTCCCAACCAATCAGAGAAAGCCAAAAGCAAGTCATGGTAGCTCAACCAGATAAAGAAGAAAAATAGAATGACAGGTAGCGGGTATTTGTTCGGAGCTCAGGAGCATTCAAAGCAGCTCAACTGTAGAGAGATTCAAAGATCAACATGAGGATCATAAATGAATGCGATGGTTGCTGCTAAAGATTTGAAGGCTTCTCCAAGGACGGTTCTTCACACCGACATGAACAACAGGACATGCAGGGTGCAACATTAACTACTTGAAAAGATCTAGGGATAGATTTTTTTTTCTGGGACCGATATTTTTGTAAGCCCTAAGGGGCCGACACACAGTCTGTATATAAGGAATTTTTTTCCTTTTTGTAAGAGAGTTTTGATGTATGCTCTTCTAAATTCTGTGACCCTTTTTGCAGTCCTCTCTTAGACTAGCACATTTGTGTAGCTCAATTTGGAACGTAATATACAAAATCTACCTTGGTTACCATTAATGGTCCATCTTTTGCCTTCTAATTCTTGTGAAGTATTATGTATTATTTTTTTTGATTCATTGAGCTACTTAGTGAAATATTATCTTTCCTTATAGCTTTTGTTTCATGTCATGCCTTTCTTTGCAGAAGTAGTATTATGTAGGTTACAAACTGTGTTTACTTAATCCTGCACATGAGCTTCTAGTTTGTGAAAATCTACCTTTCCTTCATGAAGGCATGTGCATGTCAAACCTATTTGTATGTGTGATCTACAGGATCTTGTTGTGCAGTCCCATGGTTGTCACCAGTATTCAAGTGTAAATCGAGTATCTCATTGTTCCTGTCATTTTGGTGTATCACCCTAGGATTTAATTTCCATTCTTTATGTATTCTCCTTCTCCCTTTCCCTTTGCAGATCAATATTCTAGGTGATACCAAAGGAAGTCGGCCTTCTCTGGAGGTTTACCTCTATCTACAAGTGACCCACATCTTTAGAGGTCTTCCCATGTTACACTGAGGCATTGAACATTAGGTTTGACAAGGGTGCAACCTTAGGTGATAATAGTTTCTAGCATGCTCAGTGGGACTATCGAGCAGATAGTTTGAAAATTTTCATATCTATTATTGGTTTTGATATGTGACCAATAAGATTCATGCCTTTATGAGGTTAACATCAGCATATCATGGTGACTCCATGTACCAGTGCCTCATTGATAAATTCAACATACTGAGGGATTTGGTGTCTACCTCAGTATCTTCCAGCCTTTGGAGGCAGTTTGAACAACACTTGGCAACTCCGAGCTCAGATCTTCTAGTTTCACAGGCACAAGTGTCGGTATGTCTCAAAATAGTCTATTTTTTTGAGTTCCCAGCTCTTGGATTGAAAAGATGTCAAATGTTCATGAAGATGGTTACTATTACCCTCCATATCATGAGTATGTTGCTCCTACACATCCATATGAGAGTGTATTGGACTTGCTCCAACAAATTGACCATACACTGTGGGATCTCAGTCAAGGTATTCACAATATGAAGATTAACGATATTAGTAAGATGCTTGCATGTCTATCTAATATGTTGGTTGATATCAAGATGCAATAGGGTACCATTATACGACAGCAAGAGGTGGCTGAGCAAGTTGGCTTTATGATCAAGGAAGGGTGGCAAAAAGAATCCAGTTCGAGGAAGTCCTTGAATAGGAAATAGCTGCTAAGGAAGAACAAATGAAACTACTCTCTGCTAAGATGCAGAACACTCAAGCTTATTCAGATCATCAGCACCAACTAATGGAGGTGTTGCAAAAGAGGCAATTGGAAGAGAACCTTGCCCAGCAACTGGTTGCAAAAGAGGCTGAAAGGAGGCTAAAATTTTCTGAACAGGAAGTTCCCAAATACGAGTTTGCCAGCTTTAGGCAAAGTCAGCCTCTTGACTCCCCTAGTAAGTCTTCTCAGCTTGAAATTCCAAGATTTAAGGGATTCAATTCAATGGAAGAGAATGTAGTGCCTGAATAAGATCAGTCCATCATCCCTCAAGAGCAGCCCATTGATCCAGATGATTTACTCCTCAAGGAGAGAATTAGCAAAGTAAACCAAATGCATTTAGCTGTGGCATGTTACCGACTACAACAAGAAAAGCTCAAATAGGAAGAGAGGCGGGAGCTAGGACAATAGACAGTTGAGGATATTCACTTGCAAGCAGAGGATACCCAAGTTTCATGGGAAAAGGAGCCACATAAAGAAGAGCAATTGACCTCTTTATTTGATCAACTACCTAGTTATGTTGAGCAAGTGAAAGAGAGCATGTAGGCTCCTGTTTTACCAGTTGATTTGGAATGGCCAGAGAATATTGTTGACTTGTTCAATGAGCTTCCTTAATTTGTCAATGAAGATCAAGATCTCACATGCATGATAGCATCTATGCCTGGTATGGAGCAACTAAATGATAAAATTCATCTAGATTTAGTGCAAAATTATGAGTCAGATGATATCATAGAAGCTTTTTGTTCCAACATAGATGATGAACTAGTATCATGTGAGAGGGAAGCATGTGATCAGCCCAGTCAAGATGGTGAGACTATTGAAGATGTTGTTGAAGGTAATGTCTTGCAGCTTGTGAACTTACTCGATGAGCTCCTGCACCTTGTTGAAAAGGAGGTGTATTCTGTCATGGACAAAGAGCATAATGAACAACAGTTTGAGGATTTGTTTTCAGTTATCCAATAGGGATATCAACTCCTTATCCAAGAAGATCAGACTGTAGTAGCCAACGAACAACCTACATATTACCTTCAATTAGCATCTTTTTAAGAAAAAGATGAAGTCTTTAGAGATCAACAAGAGACCAGCAGGGAGAGTTCAAGTTTTACCCCTACCAAGGGCTGTCTAATCAGGTACCTAGCTCAGATGGAGTCCAATATTGTACCAAGAATGAGACTTACACCCAAGCATGAGGGTATTGCTCAGGAGGAGCGCACTCAAGTTACCTTTCCACCTCAGAACGAGAATGTTTACATTCCATATGAAAAGGTTAGTAAGCCTGAATATGTTCCGCAAGAGGTCTTACAACCATCCGTTGAAGTGTCATGCATGCTTCATTTCTCTTTAGTTGTTCTCCAGCGTGGCAAACACTGTAAATTTTTTAGAAAGGGCAGTTATTTTACCCAACCTATTAATGGGTTTATTTGACCAATTTATTATTGGTTAGTGTAGGGTAGGTTTAGATCTAGTTTAGATTCCCAAAGTGTTGTTTCAACAGAGTTAAATAGTTTCCCTTATGTAATTTTTTTTTGTTTTCAATAAGTTTCCAGGTGATCTATGTCCCAAGTTAAAATGCACAAAGTTTTTCCAATTCTGTTCCAGAATTTTCTCAAAGACTCCATGCCCAATGGATAGGCCTAGGCTACTAGTCTTCATGTTTAGCAAGCAAACATCCAGCAAAGGTCGCCATAAATGTTACCTAATTTTCAGCCTCAGGTTCAATTAGGCAGAATATCATATGACAGGGGTTCCATTAGGTCCGAATGCATCAAACTAGGGAAACATATCAGCGTGAGAATGGCATGGTCCCCCCAATCCATTTTTGAAATGTCTGTGTTGCCTATCGGCAAGACATTTCTGATGTCATAACGATTTGTTTTTACATACAGGAGGTTTTTAGCATGACATTCATGTGATCTTGGCGACAGTGAAAAGATCTATTAGCATGAGTTGTGTTCATTGCTGAGAGGTCTTACTGAATGAGTCAGGTCTCACCGACTAACTCATGAGGTGCTTCATCGGCATAAGTAATCCCTATCAACATGTTTCATCGAGCGCTTTGTGTCTTGCCGACCGACACAAGAAAGATCATATTGGCAAGGCTTATTTGATGTCACAACGATCAGGATCCATCTCCAGGCATCTATCGACATGACATTCTCTTTTGTTTCAGTGATAGAAAAGGATTATATCGGTATAAGTTATACCGTCGGTATGTGGTCACAGCGAAATTGCTTTGTCTCACCAATTGGAGGTTTAATGGAACATATCAGCAAGAGTTTAAGGCTTCGGTGAGGGGTCATAGAGAAAAGGTTATGTCTCCTTGACTGTGCACTGAAAAGTCTTATTGGCATAAAGAGATGCCTTCACCAAGATGTCGCGCCGATATGTGGGAGGTATCACCGAAGGCATAACTTCGGCGTATGTCAACAGACTTCGCTAAGAGGTCTTACCGAGGACAAAAATTCTCCCCAAAAATCATTAGTGAAGCAACATCGGCAAAAGGAAGTGAGTTTCAGGATGGGTCTTGGCGACAGTGATGAGGTTCGGCAGGAGTCTCGCCGATCACGAAAGACTTCGCCGAGAACATTGGATATCAGCATAGGGTCTTAGCGACCAGTGAATGTCTCACCGATGATATGATGTCTTCGGTATAACTCTTGGCAATAGATAGACACTTTGGCAAAGGTAAATGAAGTATCCATGAAGTCTTGGCGAAGGGTTAATGTCTCCCCACCAAGAAGGAAAGGCTCTTAGCAAGGGTTGGTGCCCTCGGTGTAACATCTCACCGTTGGGATGATGTCTGGCCGACATTCTGATGTCTCGGCGAATAAAATGTCTTACCAAAGGATAAAGGTCATGCCAAAGAAATCAAACGAGGCAGCATCAGCAAAGGAAACAGAGCTCGACGGGAGGTCTCATTGACAACTAAAGGTCACACCGACATGCCTGGCGCCTTTGGTGTAACACAAGGAGCTTGGGGAGATGTCTTCTTGACTGGTGGAAGTCACGACGAAAGACAAGGAGATCTCGGTAGAAAGAGAGGACGTCAGTGTGAGGTCTGGGCAATAAAGAAAAGTCATGCTGACTGATGAAATAAGACCATCACCAAAGCAAAGTGCCTTCAGTATGATGTCTCACCGACACACGGATGTCTTGCCAACTGCGAAGGAGATTGCCATGAGTTGAAACCATCAGGGTAAGGTCTTGCTAACTCAGTAAGGTCTCACCAAAAGCCAAAGGAGCTCAAGCCCAGGGGAGAAGAGTGAGCTTGGGGTAAATGAAATGAGCTCGCCATAAGCTCTCACCAACTGTCTATGATATACCGATAGCTGAAGAGACACCTAATCACATCGGTGAGACATGATTAGTGTCTCACCAATGCGTGATTCAATAGGAGAAGTTTTTGACCACCTAGGAGTATGCGTGTAGTGATCCCAACCAATCAGAGAAAGGAAAAAGCAAGCCGTGGCAGTTCAACCAGATAAAGAAGATCAACAAAATGACAAGCAATGAGTATTTGTTTAGAGCTTAGGAGCATTCAAAGTAGCTCGACTACAGAGAGATTCAAAGATCGACACGAGGATCAAAAATGAATGCGGTGGTTGCTGCTAAAGATCTAAAGGCTTCTCCAGGGGTGGTTCTTCAGACCGACATGAACAATAGGACACGCAGGGTGCAGCATTAACTACTTGAAAAGATCTAGGGATAGATTTTTTTTCTGGGACCGATATTTTTGTAAGCCCTAAGGGGCTGACACAGTCTGTATATAAGGAATTTTTTTCCTTTTTGTAAGAGAGTTCTGATGTATGCTCTTCTAAAGTCTGTGACCCTTTTTGTAGTCCTCTCTTAGACTAGCACATTTTTGTAACTCAATTTGGAGCATAATATACAAAATCTACCTTGGTTACCATTGATGGTCCATCTTTTGCCTTCTGATTCTTGTGAAGTATTGTGCATTATTTTTTTTATTCATTGAGCTACTTAGTGAAATATTCTCTTTCCTTATAGCTTTTGTTTCATGTCGTGCCTTTCTTTGCAGAAGTAGTATTATGTAGGTTACAAACTGTGTTTACTTAATCTTGCACATGAGCTTCTAGTTTGTGAAAACCTGCCTTTCCTTCTTGAAGGCATGTGCATGTCAAACCTATTTGTATGCGTGATCTATAGGATCTGGTTGTGTAGTCCCATGGCTATCACCAGGATTCAAGTGTAAATCGAGTATCTCATTGTTCCTATCATTTTGGTGTATCACCCTAGGATTTAATTTCCATTGTTTATGTATTCTCCTTCTCCCTTTCCCTTTACAGATCAATAGTCTAGGTGATACCAAAGGAAGCTGACCTTCTCCGGAGGTTGACCTCTATCTACAAGTGACCCATAGCTTTAGAGGTCTTCCCATGTTACACTGAGGCGTTGAACATCAGGTTCAACAAGGGTACAACTTCAGGTGATAACAGTTCTATGGGCCTGTAAGGTGCATACTTCACGGGGCTTCCTTCATGTGAGAGAACTTGGGGGCTACCTCCTTGTAGGTCTACGGGCCTGTAATATGCTTTCATCCTATGGGATTTATCCATTGTTGGTTTGAGGGCCTTTGGTGTACCTTTTGCAACTTCATATTTCTACGAGTCTATGGAGTCTTTTGTTCTAGCATGTGCTTTCAAGCTTGCTAGATCGTGGTCTACTTCCTCGACAATTCAGGTATACATCTCTAATCCTACTAATTCTTTTATCTACTTTACCAAAGCACTCATCAGTGTTCATGCTCATTAAAGTGGGGGAAAAATGTATAGGAGTGAATTTTCACACCTTATGCAAATTCCCCTTTCACATACCTTCACCTTAGAAAATCAAATTCAAAGGAAAAATTCCACATCACCCAACTGGCTTCCTTCCACTTGGTGTCTGTCTCTTGTTTCGGTGAGAGAATATTTGTCAGAGATGCATGCGTGACACACAAACGTCCACACAATGTGCTTATGTCCTTGATGGATTCCTACATCTGAGGTTGGCATAAGCATTACATTTTTTATTTGGATCGATTTGTAATGTCCCTCTTTGAATAGTCGACCCTGAATATGGCAGATTCTTCCCTCTTCTCCTTCAAATTCATCCATTCTTCATTCAATCCATCTATTTTTGCATTCTCAAGCATTCTCAGCCTTCACTTCACTCTCAATAGCACTTTAGCACTCCATTACAATAGTAACAACACTCCATCAACTCTGCAAAGAAAGTGTGAAGCAAGCCATTAATAGTGTGGGCTTGGGGTCTTGTGAGACCTCCCTTTCCAAGTCTACTTTCTCCTCCATTAGCTAGGGATCTTTTGTGTGGAGCTGGTAACGTTTCACTCCTCTCCTTTCTAATTTGGTTGAGTAGCACTTTAATTTTTTGTAGTGTTTATTTCATCTTCTACTTACTTTACTTCTTTATCACATATTTCTCTTTCATTGCTATTTGGTTGTCCATGGAGGTGGAAACACCAAAATGGGGGTCTGACTAAGGCAGACCCTAATACAGCCCCAACAATTTCCCCCTCTTTCTTGTGTGTAGGTGGACATGCATTTAGAGCTAGCTGGTGAATGTGTATCCTTGTGAGATCATATTTTTCACCCTAGTTCTTATTTACTTGTTTTATCACTTTAGTTTCTATTTCCTATATCTACTTACTCTTTTTTTACTGTCAAGATTAGCTAGCTAGTGTAAGGAAAGATTAGGTGTGGAACAAACTCTCCTAATGTCAAAACCTCAGGGAAGAATGTAGAGGTGACTTTAAATATTCAATTACAATTCAATTAAGATACACTTGAAAGGATTAATAGAATAGAGAAATGAACATACACAATTTCAACACCAGATTTACGTGGGAAAACCCTTATGGAAGAAAAACCCACCACACCAAGAAAAAGTGTCTTTGTATTACAGTAAACAAAATTACATACAAAGTACATATTTTTCTTCTAATGTCAATTTTTAACAACATAATTTCCTTGATCAACCTTGTACAGAACATCCCAATTACAATGCTCTATGAATTTAATTCATACACACTGATCACACATCAAACTATTCACCTAACCGATCATCATCTTCGATTACAGAGTATATCCATGTCGTTCATGGTCTATTGATCTTCCTCACAGGAATGGCCACAACAGTCCAACTACTAGTGGTTCACATTCTACTTCTTTGATTGGTTGAAAGAAAACCACGTAGGATAGACATTTGGTCAAGGCGTTCAAATAGTATCACATGTCGGTGAGACATTATGCCATGTCTCCCCAATGCCACAATGTCCAACTGTTGTTATCAACTAGAGTCACCACCATCAACAAGAGTCATATCGAGTTCAAAACTATCGCTCAGACTCACCCTATCACTAAGAAATTACATCGATATCCACTACAAAACCATCGGCCAGACCATCGCTATCGCTAAGACTTCACACCAATGTTCAACTCATGTAGCTCTATCGGCAAGAACATCGCTATCAGCGAGACATCATACCGAATACAAAATTGTCAAAGAGACCACCGCTATCACCAAGAGGTCATATCGAATGCACCAGCTTGTCGGTGAGAGAAACACCATTGCCAAGAGTTCATACCAAAGTTATATACTCATCGGTGATACCACAACCATTGGAAAGAGATCATACCAAGTGTAAACCTTTCGACAAGACCACAACCATCACTTAGACTCTTATCGAGGCTTCATGTCACCCTGATGACTTCGAGTGTATAACCGTCAGTGAGAGATATCTTGTCGGAATGAATCATTCTGAAAGTTCACATCTCTCCCTGATGACTTCTATCACCATGAATCTCCCTGATAACCATTAGAAACCAAACCATTGACAAGAGGTCTGCCCGGGTGGAGAGAGATGGGAAACTCACAGCGATCAAAATGTCTTTCCGATGACTCCCGTCAGCAAGACAAAAACAAATTCTCGGCGACCTAATCATTTCAAATGATTAGAACACAATTGCTAGTCGGTAAGACTTTCAGAGGGTCTCACTGACTTTTCTCTTTCAGGAGTTTCATGCCAATAAGATTGAGGCACATTTTCCAACAATCTCCCACTTGATGAAGATCTTACTGACACCTCTAGAGCACATCAAAACTACTAAAATTCATGGGCACTAAGGCCCATCGAACTGGCACACCACCTGAACTTGTTTGTGCTCATTGGCTTTGTCAATGCATCTGCAACATTTTACAAAGTATCCACTCTTTCTAAAGAGACATTTCCATCCTCCACCATATCTCATACAAAATGATACTACACATCAATATGTTTCATCCTGGCATGGAAAGTAGGATTTTTTGCCAAACAAATAGCACTCTAACTGTCACAGTATATTGTAATTATCCTTGCATCAAACCCAATGTTAGAACACAAACATTTTAACCAGATTGCTTCTTTATAGGTGTGTGTTGCTGCCATGTATTCTACCTCTATAGTGGACAAAGCGACTATAGCCTATCGCTTACTCATCCAACTAACTGCACCACCATTCATCATGAAAATATATCCACTGGTAGATCTTCTGCTGTCAATGTCCCCTGCCCAATCAAAATCCACATATCCGTGAATGTTGAGAGTCCTCTATTATTCAACCAAACTTCCATGGTAACACAAAGCATATTATGAAGTGCCCTTCAGATATCTGAACACTCTTTTCACAGCATCCCAATGTGTCCTTCTAGGATTTTCCATAAAATGACTAAGCACTCCCACTGCTTGGGCAATGTTTGGTCTTGTACAAACCATTGCATACATTAAACTACCAATTGCACTAGCATAAGGCACTCTGGTCATTTCCTCTATCTCAGTAGGATATTTTGGACAATCTTCAATAGATAGCTTTGTTCCCTGCAAAACTAGAACAACTAGCTACTTGCAATCATTCATATAAAATCTCTCCAAAATAGTATTAATATACTTACTCTGACTAAGCCAAAGTTTTCTACTCTTCCTGTCCCTGGTTATTTCCATTCCCAGAATATACCTGGCTGCACCAAGATCTTTCATTTCAAACTTTGTAGACAGCTTTGTAATATACACAATGATCAGATTTCAATCTTACAAATCCCATTGACAAAACAAAAGTGTCAAATTTCTAGTACCACATTGTAGGAGATTGTTTTAAACCATACATAGATTTTTTCAACTTGCAAACCAATTTCTCTTTACCTTTTTCCACAAAGTGCTTAGGCTGGGACATATAAATTTCTTCTTCAAGGTCACCATGAAGAAATGTTATCTTCACATCCATCTATTCAATCTCTAAGTCATGCACTGCTGCAAGTGACAAAAGAAATCTGATAGACGCCAACTTAGCTACAAAAGAAAATATTTCTCCATAATCAATTCCCTCTACCTAGGAATATCCCTTTGCAACCAACCTTGCCTTATACTTTTCCACACTACCATCCAAACCTATTTTCTTTTTAAATACCCATTTGCAGCCAACGGCTTTTTTGCCTTCAGGCAAGGGCACCAAACTCCAAGTATCATTCTTTTCTAATGATGCCATTTCTTCATTCATGGCTTCCAACCAAGAGTCTGATTCAGACATTCTAAATGCCTCTTTCACAGTCCTAGACTCATTAGTGATAGAAATTAAAGCATAGGAACAAGTAGAATCTAACAAAGAAAACCCATACCTATCAGGTTGCTTTCTTTCATGTGTTGACCTCCTCACAAGTTGAGGCTGAGGTTGTTCTTCTTCTTCAGAACTCTCAAAACTACTTGAGCTCTCCTCAGTTTTAGGTACATTTTGAATTCTCAATTCCTCTTTATCTACCATCGGAGGAATTTCAACCACATCATTTTTATTTTTTGATTTTGTCTCTAACTGTAGATCCAAGGTAGAAGGCTTCAACTCACAAAAGATAACACTTCTATTGTATAGAACCTTCTCTTTATCAAGATTCCAAAGCTTGTATCCTTTTATGCCAGCACTATAACCAATAAAAATACATTTGACAACCTTGTTTTCCAATTTAGATCTTTTCTCATTCAGCACATATGCATATGCCTCACAGCCAAAGACACAAATGTGTCTTAGAGAGGGCTTCTTTCCAGACCATGCTTCCAAAGGTGTTTTCTCAACATGAGCGAAATTAGGAGAATAGTTTATTAAATAACATGTTGTTGCAACTGCCTTAGCCCAGAACTTCTCCTCCAAGCCAACACTACTCAGCATACTTCGTGCTCTTTCCATCACTGTCCTATTGAACCTTTCTGCAACTCCATTTTGTTGCGGAGTGTAGGGTGTAGTTTTATGTCTTTTAATCCCATGATCTTTACAATACCTCTTGAACTCATTAGAACAAAAATCACCACCATTGTCAGTCCTTAAACATTTTATTTTTCTTCTAGTCTGATTTTCCACAAGGTTTTTAAATTCCTTAAAATGACTGAACACTTCTAATTTACTTTTTAAGAAATAAACAAATGCCCTTCTTGAATAATCATCAATAAACGATACATAAAATCTTGATTTAGACAAAGAAGGAACATTTAATAGACCAAAAACATCAGAATGTATGTAATCAAGTAAATCAGAAGATTTGTGAGGACTGGAGTAAAATGAAACATGGTGTTGTTTACCATAAATACAATGTTCACAAAATTTGAATTCAAGGTTACAATCATCAAGCCCTTCAACCAATTTTTTATTCTTTAAGGTTTTTAAACCTTTTTCACCAATGTGGCATAGCCTATGATACTAGAGAATAGTCTTTTCTACTAGAAGTTTAACTTCCATAGAGTTTGCACTATCAGAAATTTTTTCCTCTTTTTCTCCATGAGTAGCTTTCTGTGACTTTATAGAGACACTATTGCATTATACAGCATGTGTATCCAGTTTATACAAGGTACCAATACAAACACCCCTAGCTAGCACCATTGAGCCTCTAGTCATCTTGCAACCATTTCCAGAGAATGTGACTTGCACTCCAATATCATTCAGCTTGCTAATAGAAAGTAGATTTTGAGCCAGACCTGGTATATGCATTACATCATTGATTTCATTCAATATTCCATCAGGGAATTAAATTCTAACTCTTCCACGGCCAACTATTTCCAGAGATGAATTACTTGCCCAGTACACCCTTCCACCATCGTATTGTTCATACTTAGTGAACCAGTCTCTATGAGATGTCATGTGGAAAGATGCTCCAGAATCAATCAGCCAGACATCATCTGATGCCTGAGTAGCTAAGGCTGCAATGAAGGTGTCTGCATCACTCTAAGAAGAATCATTGTCAGAAGAATACTTCTTCCTTTTCTCCTCTTTACAATCCTTTCGGACGTGACCAAGTTTCCCACAATTCCAACACTTCACCTTGGACTTCTTTCTAGGAGAGTTTGATCTCCCTTCTGATTTCGATTTGGACTTCTTGTCCTTCTTCTTGCCTTTTTCTTTTGAACTGCCTCTAACAGTAAGAGCCTCCTTTTCCATCTCAGAAGGTTTTCTTCTCATCTCTTCTAATAACAAAGAAGCAACATCTTCCATCTTAAAAGTGGATGTCGTACTCCCAATAGCCATCACCAAGTGATCCCAAGAATCTGGTAAAGAACATAATAACAACATACAACGATATTCTTCATCAATCTTCACACCCACAAATGTCAACTGAGCAATCAACATGTTGAAAGCATTCAAATGATCAACAATAGATGCTCCTTCATGTATTTTCAAAGAGTACAACTTCTTCCTCAAGAACAACTTATTTACCAAAGACTTGCCCTGATAAATAGCTCCCAGTCTTTTCCACAAAGAAGATGCAGTCTTTTCTTCATGAACATTTAGAAGAACAGAGTCTGCTAAACAGAGCCTTATCAACCCCTTTGATTTTTGATTTGCAAGGTCCCAATCCTCTTGCTTCATGCCTGTAGGCTTCGTTCCAGACACAGCAATCCAAAGATCATGATCAACCAACAAATCTTCTATTTTGAGTTTCCACAACTCAAAATTGTTGCCATTGAATTTCTCAATTTCAATCTTTCCTTAAGTGCTTTCCATCTTAATCTATAATCCGAATTACCAAACTTCTACAAGACTCCCACTGAACAGAATTGACTCAAAAAACCCAACGTACCCACAAGGATAACACAACTAGCCAAGCTTTGATACCACTTGTAAGGAAAGATTAGGTGTGGAACAAACTCTCCTAACATCAAAACCTCATGGAAGAATGCAGAGGTGACTTTAAATTTTCAATTACAGTTCAATTAAGATACACTTGAAAGGATTAACAGAATAGAGAAATGAACATACACAATTTGAACACCATATTTACATGGGAAAACCCTTACGGGAGAAAAACCTACCACACCAAGAAAAATTCTCTTTGTATTATAGTAAAAAAAATTAAATACAAAGTACAAACTTTTCTTTTGATGTCAATTTACAGCAGCATAATTTCTTCGATCAACCTTGTATAGAACATCCCAGTTACAATTTTCTCTAAATTTAATTCATACACACTAATCACACATCAAACTATTCACCTAACCAATCATCATCTTTGATTACAGAGTATATCCATGTCATTCATGGTCTGTTGATCTTCCTCACAGGAATGGCCACAATAGTCCAATTGCTAGCAGTTCACATTCTGCTTTTCTAATTGGTCAAAAACAAACTGTGTAGGATAGACATTCGGTCAAGGCATTCAAACAGTATCACATGTTGGTGAGACACTAGGCCGTGTCGCTAAGACATTACATCGATATCCACTGTAGAACCATCAGCCAGACCATCGCTATCGCTAAGACTTCACACTAATGTTCAATTCATGTAGCTCTATCGACAAGACCATCTCTATTGGTGAGACATCATACTGAATACAAAATAGTCAGAGAGACCACCGCTATCGCCAAGAGGTCATATTGAATGCGCCAACCTATCGGCGAGAGAAACACCATCGCCAAGAGTTCATACCAAAATTATATACCCATCGACAAGACCACAACCATCAGCAGGATATCATACCGAGTGTAAACCTTTCGGCAAGACCACAACCATCGCTTAGACTCTTATCGAGCATTCATGTCACCCCGATGACTTCAAGGGTATAACTGTCGGTGAGACATACCTTGTCAGAATGAATCATTCTAAAAGTTCACATCTCTCCCCAATGACTTATGTCACCATGAGTCTCCCTGATAACCATTAGAAACCAAAATGTCGGCAAGAGGTCTGCCCGGGTGGAGAGAGATGGGAAACTAACAACGATTGAAATGTCTTGTCAATGACTACCATCAGCAAGATAGAAATAAAGTCTCGGTGACCTGAGCATTTCAAATGATTAGAACACAACTGCTAGTCGATAAGACTTTCAAAGGGTCTCACCAACTTTTCTCTTTCAGGAGTTTCATGCAAGTATGATTTAGGCACGTTTTCCAATAGCTAGCCTTTAAGTTTTTTTTTAATATTTTTTATTTTTTTCACTATTTTCTGATGGTATAGATGCCAGTGCACCTGAGAGATGCTAGCATGCCACGATGACATCCCTAAAATGTGCTTTTATCCTCAGAAAAAGGGCTATCTGAAGCACAATACTGACTCCAAAAACTGGCTTACCTAGCCTAAACTTTAGTTCAGATATATGGAGTGATCAAAGTGTATTATAGTCATCATCATTCTCGATCCTTGTCCTAAAACATCCCTTTAGAGTCAGGTAAGTTAGGGAAGCCCTCCACTCTTGGCTCTCGGTGACCTGGAGCTTTGACATGGGTGGTCCCCCTCTCTTACACTTATGATGCATTTTATGAAACATCATGAGACACATTTGAATAGGGGATAATTTGGGCACCACTTTTGGGTAGTTTTAGATCATAGGTTTCTAAGTACCGTATTATGGTTTCTAGTTTTGTATCTCCTATATATTAGGTGCTTCAAATGGAGGCTAAGTCTATAGTTTTATAGATACTATTGAGCTATGATAATTCCTCCAAATATGTAGTTGGTGATACTCCTATGAAGGATTTATCTACAAGTGTATTTAATTATGGTTTAATGAATAATATATTGATTTTCTCTAGAGTGATGATTTTCTATCAAAAGGGTTGTCCCAACATACACCTATGTTATGGTGTATATTATTTATTTTATGTTTAAATTTTTTCTTAATTTATATAATTGTTAAAAGATTGAATCTACATAACACTCTCCTTAGAATATTAGAGTAGGAAGTGTTTCTTTCTAGGAATAGAATCACAAATCAATATACAATAAAAGTAATGCATCAATAAAATATAAAAAATAATAAAAAACATAGAGAAATAGATATATGTGGTTCACCTAATATGGACTACTTCCACATGGAAAAAATGAATCATTCCTTTTATTTTTCAAAAAAATGAAGGGATACAACCTACAACATATGCATTGTGACTTCTCTCTATCATAGTCTCCTCACATAATACAATACAATACACAATTGTAGTACAATACCCTCATAAAATGGGTTTACTTTGTACGAAAAGAAAATACTAACATAATATCTACCATCAGATATGTGACCTAACGATGAATATTCCATGATGAAATGGGATCTAGAACCCACAAGATCATGCTCCATGTCATAACCCAATTTTATTACATATTTATTTAAATACAAAAAATTGAATTATTGATTAAATTCAATTAAATATTAAATAGAGATTATAGAATATTCAAAAATTGAATGAAAGGAGTTGACTGATGTTGAATTTGTAAATTTTTTAAAATTATTTTATGTCATCAAGAATTGAATGTTACTAATAAATTTGCAAGTGCAAGTGTGTGAAGTTGCACGGTGACAGGTTGAAGGACAAGAACATGGTTGAAGTAGGATTATTTAGCTGAATCAAATGGTAAGCCAGTTGGAATATGGGTGCACACACCATAATGTCATGATGACTTGCAATTGAACTAAATTGTATATATAAGGGAACACAATTTCATGACTTGAACTATTTTAGTGTTTGAAAATGAATGGTTTGTAGATTAAATTTTCAATTCCAAACCTTGTGATTTGAAGGAAACAAACCAAGCATTTGTAAAGAAAATTATCTTTTTTAATGTAGCAATATATATATGCTCGAAAAGAAAATTCAATTTCCTTACTTTAAGATATAGTGTATGGAACCTTTGAGCCATTCCAAAACAAGCAACTTGTATATAAATGCATATATAAACATATATATATATATACATATATACATACATATATATATACATATATGCATACATATACAAGTTGTACATATATATATATACATTATTCAAATACATGGTAGTGTGAATGAAATCATTTAAATGCATATAGGGATACAAATATATAAGTATATATATATGTACATGCACATACATATACATATTAAAATTCTTATTGAATTCAAATGGATAACTGATATATTATGAATCAGATTGTGGAAAATCAATGAAAAATCATAAGGAAAAGACCACGATGGACATGGCATATTGAATCATAAAAGGAAATACTCAAAATAGAGGACAACAACTATGGTAGGTAACACTCAGCCACATGCAAAACATAAAAAGATGTTTTGTTTTCATTTTTGAAGACAAACAAGGGAAGGAAAAAGATAGAAAACTTTGGGAAAGATTCATTCCACAACAAGGAAAAAAGTAGAGAGAGTTGAAGTGTTGGAAAAATCAAAGGAAAGCCTCATTCAAGTTCAATTATTGAGGTAATTTGATTCCTTTGAAGCAATTTGATTTCAATATCCTTAAAATTTGAAAGTCATTGTACTTTTAGGAAAATTTGATAGGCATAGTATAATGTATTTTTGTGACTGTGAGTTCAGCCTTGAGTTGAGAATAATGTTGATTGACCACCTTATGGGGTCGCATGGCCTACAACCTATTTGCAAATAAGTGTTTGTTAAATAATAGAGCCTTATCAGTTGGACCGATGGCTTGAGAACCCTTCAGGGTGTGATTGTTGTGTTAGCTACACGATTATGTGAGCCCTATTATGGAAATTGGAATTATATTCTAATCGATTATGTTTTCAATATTTAATTGGTATTGTATGGTTCAAATGCCAAACCCATGTAAAGGGGATAAACCCTGTGTGAATGTAGTGTTTTTATAAATGTACCATCTATGTTTCATTTATTTGTATTGCCCTGCCATTATCGGCTAAGCCAAAATGGTAAGAGGGTTGAGTGTTTTTCTTTAAGATAGTGATCAATATTGCCTATAGAGGCCACCATCGATTTGGAAAGGTGGTGGATGATAAGGTTTGGTTACTTAAACCATGATAGGTACAATCTTTAAGATCGATGATATTATTCTCTTGAAAAGAATGTAAAATATTATGCATATCGAAACTTGTTTGTGATACAAACCCAACTAGATTATGGGTAAGATTGAAACATGACCTGTGGTCAGTTTAGGAAAAGATGAACTAGTCATATAGGGAAGTTGGTTGTAGAATGACCAAGAAGGCCTTGAATATGGTCTCGAAAGGGCATAGGTTAAGAAGGAAACCCTAGAAACCTTAGAGTTAATATGGATTCCCTATATCAAATCGGACAGTATGTCGAACTGGTTCATTATGATATTTGTATGATTTCTCTTAAACTTTAATCAATGTTTATACAAAACAATGGACAAATTGAAAGTCCAATTTGTCAGATGAGAATTAAATTGTTCCATTTGAAATGAAATATTAGATAGCTATAGACAATACTTCTACTAAAAAATAGCATTGTTATTTCTTTATTCATTAAAATAAAACCTGTTATGTTAAAAAAACAGTGAATGATCTATTGGAAAATGATGTTTTCTATCATTAAGTGAAAGTTTTTGGTCTGAAACAGTAATGTAATGATGAAGACAAAAAATAATATTTTGTAAACAACATTGTCTTGTTGATTAAGTTATCATTGAAGCTATCAATAACTTGTTTTATATTTGTTTAGTAGGAAGCAATACTTATTCTATTCAAACAATGAATGCACATGAGAGAAAAAATTACTTTATAATTGTTTAGGAGGAAATCATACTTATTCTATTCAAATAATGAATGTACATATTAAATAGCTAGATTAACAACTGTTTAGTAGGAAATGATACTTGTTTTACATAAAAAATGAATGTTCATATGTAAAGAGCTTGTTTTATGAATGTTTAGTAGGAAACAATATTTATTCTATTCAATCAATGAATGTTCTTAAGTAAACAAAAATGTTAGAGAAAAACAATAGTGAGAATGTAATAATAATATGTGTGAAAATGTTAGCATAGACTTGTTCTATTTTCTTTATCTTGACAAGAAATGCCAATTGAAATACTATTTTAAGAATTGCAATTTGAGTTAATGATTATTTGAAAATGTATGCACAAACTATAACATTAGTGGGCATATATATGTGTATGCACATAGACTTTTTCTACGTACATACACATACTTGTGACATACCTTCTTTTGTTTTTAGTACACTTTTATAAAAAGAAAAATGCTTAAGATGTTAAGTAGATATAGTCATAAGAATGATATGATTGATTGTTGAATTACTCTGTGAATCATAAATCTGATTTCTAATTAGAGATAAATTAGTATTTTATTTCTTCTTGAAGGCATTTGGGAAGAATATTTTGAATATTGGAACAAAAAGTGATACCTTAGTAGACTAGATCATCTATGAGTAGTTTTTGCTAGAGGGTAGATAGTTGTTATAGTAGAAAGTTACCTTCTAGGATGGGTGCCAAAATGGAGTTCAGAGAGTATAGGTTTACTTTACCATAACCTATTGTTTGTTGTTGTTACAACAAACTTATTATACTTGTCCAAGAAATGTAGTTCATTATGTATGTATGAACAAACTCTGTGAATTCACTCTCTACCATCCTAGCATAGATCTTGCACTTTCTTTTCTAACTTGTAGATAGAAATTGCATGTTGATGTATGGGAATGCACCAGATTCCACCTTGTATATTGTTCTCTTGCTAAAATTTCCATGTAGGGTTAAAAATTCTTCAAGTCGAGAGAATATTGGGGAAGTGTAAGCTTTATGATTGGGGAGTAAATCACTTCAACCATGTTCTTGTCCACCAGTGGAGGCAAGTGTTGAAGAAGAACCTTAGTTGTTCACTAGACTATTATAGTCTATGATGTAACTTGATGTAATTCATTCATAAACTTGATGATAAATGTATTATGTAATGACATTGTGGCCTTATGTTCCAAGTAAATCTTGATACTGTAATTTGACTTTTGAAGTGAATATAAGAATCTTGACTCATTTTAAATAGACATGTGTAGCTATGATTGACTTTAGCCACTAGTTATGTATTTTTAATTTGGAGTATATTCATGTGTCATTTACAATAATATTACTTAATTAATAATTTGGAATGGGTTATTATATTTGGTATTAGAGCTTAGGGTTCAACTCTAGGTCTTTTGAGTCTACCATAGTTGACTAGGGTAGTTGACCCTTGACCCAAAATTAGAAGTCTTCAGAATTGACTGAGCCTGAATTGAATGTAGGAATGGGAAGGTCAAAAGAAAGATGAAGGAAAGGGAAAACTGTTAGAAACCCACGTAAGAATGATGTAAAGGAAGGAAATTCCAATATAGAGGTTCCAACAAAAATTCCTAACAATGAAACTCTAGCTCAAGCTCTTATGTGACTGAAGCTAGAGAGAGGCTTGAAGATTGAGGAGAGGAAAACACCTAAGATCAAAAAGCCTTTTGTAATTCGAGAATGACCTCTAGGATGTGGACCCAATGCACCCTTGTTGACCAAAGAGGAAAAGGAGAGCCTATGTGCTCAACCATCCTCTTCTGTACATTTTGATGTAAACTCGGATGATGATCCAGAGGAATGTCCTCTTTTTGATAGAGAGAAATCAAAGTGATGTAACTAGAAGTCTATTGTAAATAAGGGTCTATTGACTCACCTTAAATATAAATATAAATCAAATGAAATTTTGGTGTATTCAATGAGAGACTCTAAAATGTGTATATCTTGAATGAATGTGTATGACTTCTATATTGAGGGATGTATGCATATGGGAATTATGTGATGTAGCATAAGAATGTTTATTTGTAGACCCTTGTGTTGAGATGCGATGAATGTGACTGTGTTGCAGGATAAGTGTGGGATAGCATGGTGACCACTAGGAAAGATAGGGGTGGTAGTGGTTTCGATAACTTACCAAACAAGAGACTAGAGAAAATTCTAGAGCTTCTAAATCGACAAGAGTCTCACACGGATCACATAGAGAAAGAAGTTTGAGTGGCATGCGAGGACCAAGACCACAAGAATAAAAAAGAAAATCAAGGAAATGGTGGTCCATGGGCAGGTCCATGAGGGTGAATTAAGGAAGAGCTTGGAAAAGACCTCAAAAGAGTAGCATCACCCAAGTTCGGTGGTAAGGCTATCGAAATAGGAGTCGAGGCTTGGATTATAGAAATGGAAAAATACTTTGGGCTTCATAACCTTTCTGAATAGACTAAGGTGGCATGGGCTACATATCAACTCTTAGGTGAAGCAACAACTTGGTGGGATAATGAGAAGTTAGAATGAAACCTATAGCTTGTTGAGATCACTTGGGAACTCTTCCTCCAAGCTTTTAGGAAGAGATGGTTACCACAACTTTTCTTTGACAAGAAAGTGATGGAATTTCAGAATTTAATCCAGCAAAATATGACTATGATTTAGTATTGGGAAAAGTTCACCAATCTATTGAAGTATGTGCCTTAGTATCAAGGGGATGAATAGTTCCATGTACAAAAATTTATAATGGGACTCAAACTCCACATAGGACCTAAAGTGGATATGCATGAACCTCAAACCATGAATGAAGTCTTTCAAAAGGCCACCAAACATGAATAGAAGCTGCATCTATCCAATCTTTACAATGATTCAAGTTCTAAGTCTAGGTATGGTAAGAAGAAATTTCATAAGGGAGACAAGAGCCATTAGATCCATAATCTCAAGAGGGGAAGTGAATCGTAGGAGAAGGATGAAGATGGTAATGGTGGAAAGAATAATAAAGCAAACAAAGGCAAGGGGAAATAAGACCATAAGCCAAACGGCCTTAGAGAGGACAAGCTAGGAGGTCACAAAGGGAATCAAGATGGATGTTATACTTGTGGAGGCAACCATTATGCATCAAATTTTCCTCAGCGGTCCAAGCCATAGAAGGAAGGAAGCTACTAACAGACTCACTAGCTCCACATTGCAATGGATAATAGACATGATGAGTATAAGGCTTCACCAATTTAGCTGATGAGTAAGCTCTATGGCCAATCTATCTCTATCTTAATCGATACCAGAGCTACTGAATGTTTTATAGATCCTAGAATAATATCTAAGATACCCATTAGACCTAGATACATGGAAAATTCATGGAAAGTCTAATATGATAATTGAGCAGAGTGGAGGGTAGATACCTATCTCTTTTGCAGTGAGTTAGAGCTTCCAACCTTTCAAACTCAAGTCAACTTGTATGTGGCACCCTTAGGCTCATACGATGTAATTTTGGGAATAAATTGGTTAACAGGGTATAAGGTTTTGGTGAGTTGTGAGGATAAGGTGGTCAACCATCTGGATGATTATGGAAACCCAGTCAAGGTTTGTGGAATGCAAAGACCCTTAGAGCTTAGACAGATTTATGCAATGCATCTCAAGAAGGCTTGTTGAAAGAGGTGTACAATTTATGTGATGCATGTCAGTAATCCTGATAGTAAGGAGCTGTATTTAGATGACTGTCCTATTCTCAAGGAGTTCCAAGATGTATTCCCTGATGAACTTATGAAATTGCCTCCGAAGTGAGAATTTTATTTTTCTATCAACCTAGTTCCAAGAGTTGAGCCTCAATCCAAGGTACCTTATTGGATGACCACCATAGAACTCTATGAGTTGAAGGAACAAATAATGGAATTGTTGGATAAGGGACTCATAAGACCCAGTGTGTCTCCTTGGGGAGTGCTAGTTATTTTTGTGAAAAAGAAAGATGGAACTTTGCATCTGTGTATAGATTATCAGATGTTGAACAAAGTTACCATCAAGAACCGGTATCCAATTTTGAGGATTGATGAATTGTTTGATCAAATGAAGGGAGCAATCGTGTTCTCCAAAATTGATCTCAGGTTAGGGTACCATCGATTGAAAATTAAGGAAGAAGATATTTTGAAAAATACATTAAGAACTTGGTATGGACATTGTGAGTTCACAGTGGTACCTTTTGGTTTAACTAATGTACCAATAAACTTTATGAACCTTGTGATTAGTATATTCAGAGACTGCTTGGATGACTTTATCGTGATCTTTATTGATGACATCCTAGTCTACTCAAAGACTATCGAAGAGCATGATGGAGATTTGAGGATATTTTTTTAGCAATTGATAGAAAGGAAACTCTTTCAAAAGTTTTTCAAGTGTTCCTTCTATCAGGACAAAGTGCACTATTTAGGCCATATTATTTTAGTTGAACGAGTCTTCATGGACCCTAAGATGATCATGGAAATTGTGGAATGGCTAGTGCCTCAGAATGTGTTAGAAGTTCATAGCTTCATGGGCCTCATAGGATACTATAGGAAGTTTGTACAAGGGTTCTCCCAGATTGCATCTCCTATTACCTCACTCTAAAGGAAGGGAACGTGGTTTGAATGGATTGAGAAATGCAAGAAGGCATTCCAAATCCTAAAGGAGAGGCTCATGATAGAACTAGTGTTGACTATTCCTGATCCCAATGGGAGATTCATAGTAATCATAGATGCTTCAGAAGAGGGATTGGGAGCAGTATTAATGTAGGATGGACAAGTGGTAGTGTATGAATTAAGGAAGATCAAGCAGCATGAAGTGAACTATGTGCCTCATGATTTGGAATTAGTGGCCATAGTTAATGCCTTATATATGTGGTTGCATTACCTTTTGGGAAAACCATTTGAACTCAAGATAGACCATTTGTGGTTGAGATACATATTTACCCAGCCAAACCTTAATGCACGACAGAGAAGGTGGTTAGAATTCCTTAGCAAGTATGACTTTGGAATTGAGTACATAAAAGGGAAATAGAACAAAGTGGTTGATGCTCTTAGTAGAAAAAGACATATGACAACCATGATCTCATCAAGGTCTAATTTGAGGAAATGGGTAATTTAGAATCTACCAGGGGATGAGCACTATGAAAGAGTGAAGAGCACCCTAGCAGAAAATCCTTCAGATCATCAGTTCAATGGGTATGAGATCAAACCAGATGATATTTTGAGGTACCAGAGAAGAATGTATATTCCTGAATCTGGAGAGGTAAGAAAGTTGGTTTTAGAAGAAGTTCACAATACACCTTATTCGGGACACCCCGATGTATCCAAGATGATTGTGGATTTGAAGACTGTATTTTTGGCCTAAACTCAAGAAGGATGTAGTGCAGTATGTAGGTAGATGCTTGGAGTGCTAGCGAGTTAAGGATGAGCATGCACACCTAGCCGGGTTATTGTATCCTCATAACATACTTGAGTATAAATGGCAAGTCATCAGTATGAATTTTGTACAAGGGTTGCCGTTGAGCAAGAAAAATCATGATGTTATCTTGGTCATGATTGAAAGTTGACCAAGGTTGTGCACTTCATTCTAGGAAACCTTAAGGATGGATTGTTGACCCTAGATAAAAAGTTCATTCAGGAGATCTTCTATTTACATGGAGTGCTAGAGACTATCATTTCTAATAGGGACACACGGATGACCTCAAGAGGGTGACCTTGGATGACCTTGAATGTTGAATTAGGGACTAAATTGAATTTCAATTCAGATTATCATCCTCAAACTGACGGTTAGATAAAGAGGGTGAACCAAGTAGTCGAAGACCTCCTTCGAATGTATTCTATAGACCAATAGTATATGTGGGAAGAATATTTTCCCTTGGTAGATTTTTCTTACAACAACTCCTATCATACATCCTTAGGCATGGGAAAATTTGAAGCCTTGTATGCATAGAAGCGTCGTACCCCCATCAGTTGGGATAAACTAGAGGACATGATCATAGTAGGACCTGAAATGCTTAAGGAAATGGAAGAACAAATGAGGGTCATTAAGAGTAGATTGAAAGAGGCAACAAACCGATAGAAGAGTTATGCTGACAAGAACCAAAATCTTAGACAATTCACAATAGAGGATAAGGTTTTCTTGAGAGTTAAACCTCATAAAATCTCTATTTCTTTTTGGAAATTATTCCAAGTTGACCCCAAGATATGTGGGACTGTTTGAAGTTTTGGAAGTGATTAACCCAGTTGCTTATAGACTAGCTCTACCACTTGCTTTGGCTCAACTTCATAATGTGTATCATATTTTCTTGCTTAATCCATATCATCCTAATGTGACTCATGTACTTGATTAGCAATCCTTGCAGGCACACTTTCCAAGAGTTGTGCTAGTGGAGCCCATTAGAATCTTGGATAAATGCAATGTTAAGTTATGGAGCAGAGATATTGCTCAAGTTAAGGTCCAATGGGACCAATACTTAGAGGATAGTGCTACCTAGGAGGATGTGGAAGAAAAAAAACACTCCTTTCCACATTTTCTCTCTTGAAAGAGAAACTCAATAATTTTGTTTGAAAATTTTGGATTGAGATATTAAGATATTTCATGCTTTAAAATTCTGATGTTGAAACAGACATATATTTTGATGTGATATTGAAATAGACATATATTTGATGTGATGTTGAAATAGATATATATTTTGATGTCATGTTTAAATAGAAATATATTTTTGATGTGATTTTGAAATAGACATATATTTTTGATGTGTTGTTGAAATAGACATATATTTTGATAGATGTTGAAATAGACATAAATGTTCAAAATTTGATATGATGTTCTTTTATTGGACTTACTAGACATTGAGACGATGCCTCTTCCAAGAGGGAAAGGATGTCATAACCCAATTTTATTACATATTTATTTAAATAAGGAAAATTGAATTATTGATGAAACTCAATTAAATATTAAATGGAGATTTTGGAATATTCAAAAATTCAATGAAAGGAGTTTACTAAAGTTGACTTTGTAAATTTTTGAAAATTATTTTATGTCATCAAGAATTGAATGTTACTAATCAATTTGCAAGTGCAAGTGTGTACAGTTGTAGGGTGACAGGTTGAACATGGTTGAAGTAGGATTGTTTAGCTGGATCGAATGGTAAGCCAATCCAAATCTAGGTGCACACAGCACAATGGCATGATGCCTTGCAATTGAACTGAATTGTATATATAAGAGAACACAATTTCCTAACTTGAACTATTTCAGCGTTTGAAAATGAATGGTTTGTAGATTAAATTTTCTATTCAAAACCTTGTGATTTGAAGGAAACAAAAGTGAACATTTGTAAAGAAAATTCTTTTCTTTAATGTAGAAATATATATATATATGCTTAAAGTGACAATTCAAGTTCCTTACTTTAAATGAGAGTGTATGGAACCTTTGAGCCATTCCAAAACAAGTAACTTGTATATAAATGCATATATAAACATATATATACATATATATATATATATATATATATATATATATATATATATATATATATACATATATATATGCATATATATATATATACATATATATATACATATATATATGCATGGAATACATGGTAGATATGAATGAAACCATTTAAATACATATAGTGATACAAAAATATAAGTATATATACGTACATATACATACATATACATATTCAAATTCTTATTGAATTCAAATGGATAACCAATATATTATGAATCAAATTGTGGAAAATTAATGAAAAATCATAAGGTAGAGACCATGATGGACGTGGTCTACCAAATCATAAAATTCAATAAGGTAACACTTAGTTGCATGTAAAACAAAAAAAGATGTTTTGCTTCCATTTTTGAAGATGAACAGGGGAAGGAAAAAGATAGTAAACTTCAAGAAAGATTCATTCCATAGCAAGGAAAAAAGCAGAGAGAATCGAATCATTAGAAAAATTAGAGGCAAGAATCATTCAAGTTCGATTATTGAGGTAATTTGATTCCTTTGAAGAAATTCGATTTCAATATCCTTAAATTTGAAAGTCACTGTACTTTTAGGAAAATTTGATAGGCATAGTATAATGTATTTTTGTGACTGTGAGTTTGGCCTTAAGCTGAGAATAATGTTGATCAAACACCTTATGGGGTCGCATGGCCTATGTCCTGTTTACAAAGAAATGTTTGTTTAATAGAGCCTTATTGGTTGGACCAATGGATTGAGAACCCTTTAGGGTGCAAATATTGTGTTAGACGCATGATTATGTGATCCATATTATGGCAATTGGAATTATATTCTAATTGATTATGTTTTCAATATTTAACTGGTATTGTATGGTTCAAATGTCAAACCCATGTAAAGGGGATAAACCCTATGCAAATGGAATGTTCTTACAAATGTACCATTTATGTTTCATTTATTTGTGTTTCCCTTCCATTATTGGCTAAGTCAAAATGATAAGAGGGTCGAGTGATTTTCTTTAAGATAGTGATCAATGTTACCTATAGAGGGCACCATTGATTTGGAAAGACGATAGATGATAAGGTCTGGTTACTTAAACCATGATAGGTACAATATTTAAGATCGATGATATTATTCTCTTGAAAAGAATTTAAAAGAGTCTACATGTCAAAACTTGTTTGTGATATAGACCCAACTAGATTATGGGTAAGCTCGAAACAAGACTTGTGGTCAATTTAGGAAAATATGAACCAGTCATGTAGGGTAGTTGGTTCTAGAACGACCAAGAAGGGCTTGAATATGGTCTAGAAAGGGTACAGGTTAAGAAGGAAACCCTGTTAACCTTAGAGTTAATATGGATTCCCTATTTCAAATTGACCAATATGTCGAACCAGTTCATTATGATATTTTAATGATTTCTCTTGAAATTTAATCAATGTTTATATGGCACAATGGATTGAAAGTCCAATTTTTCAAAGGAGATTTAAACTGATCCATTTGAAATGAAAGATGAGATAGCTATAAAGAATACTTCTATTGAAAATCGGCATTGTTATTTCTTTATTCATTAAAATAAAATGCATTCTATTAAAAAAATAGTGAATGATCTATTGGAAAATGGTGTTTTATGTTATTAAGTGAAACTATTTGGTATGAAACAGTAATGTAATGAAGAAGACAACAAATAATCTTTTGTAAACAACACTTTGTTGTTGATTAAGTTATCGTTGTAGTTGTAAATAACTTGTTTTATATCTATTTAGTAGGAAGCAATACTTATTTTGTTCAAACAATGAATGTACATATGTAAACAACTAGATTAACAATTATTTAGTAGGAAACAATACTTGTTTTGCATAAACAATGAATGTTCATATGTAAACAACTTGTTTTATTACTATTTAGTAGGAAACAATATTTATTTTGTTCAATCAATGAATGTTCTTAAGTAAACAAAAATGTTAGAGAAAAACAGTAGTGAGAATGCAATAATAGTATGTGTGAAACTGTTAGCATAGACTTGTTTTGTTTTCTTTATTTTGACAAGAAACGTCAATTGAAATACTATTTTAAGAATTGCAATCTAATTTAATGATTATTTCAGAATGTATGCACAAACTATAACATTAGTAGGAACATATATGTACATACACATATTTGTGACATACCTTCTTTTGTTTTTGGCACACTTTTATAAAAAGGAAAATGCTTAAGATGTTAAGTAGATATAGTCATAAGAATGTTATGATTGACTGTTGAATTACTCTATGAATCCTAAATCTAATTTCTGATTAGAGTATAAATTAGTATTTTTTTCTTCTTGAAGACATTTGGGAAGAATATTTTGAATATTGGAACATAATAGTGATACCTTAGTAGACTAGAGCATTTGAGTAGTTGTCGCTAAAGGGTAGATAATTGTTATATTAGAAAGTTACCTTCCGGGATGGGTGTCAAAATGGAGTTTAGAGAGTATAGGCTTTCTTTACCATAGCACATTCTTTGTTGTTGTTGCAACACACTTATTATGGTTGGCCAAGCAATGTAGTTCATTATGTATGTATGAACAAACTCCGTGATTTTACTCTCTGCCATTCCTAGCATAGATCTTGTACTTTCTTTTCTAACTTGTAGATAGAAATTGCATGTTGATGTATGGGCATGCACCAAATTCCACCTTGCAGATTGTTCTCTTGCTAAACTTTTCATATAGGGTCAAGCGTTATTCATGTCAAAAGAATACCGAGGAAGCATAAGCTTCATGGTTGGGCAGTAAAGCACTTCAACCATGTTCTTGTCCACTAGTGGAGGTGAGCGTTGAAGAAGCACCTTATTTTTTCATCAGACTATTATATTCTATGATGTAACTTGATGTAATTCATTCATGTACTTGATGAGAAATGTATTATGTAATGACATTGTGGCCTTATATGCCAAGTAAATCTTGATATTGTAATTTGACTTTTGAAGTGAATATAAGAATGTTGACTCATTTTAAATAGACATGTGTAGTTATGATTGACTTTAGCCACTAGTTATGTCTTTTTAATTTGGAGTATATTCATGTGTAATTTACAATAATATTAATTAAGTAATAATTTGAAATGGGTTATTACACTCCAAAACCAACAATCTCCCAATTGGAGATTAATTACAACTCCACCAATACTAACCCATTGGACTAGGCTCCTACTTTGGACTTGGAAAGTTTCTCATCTTCTTCATCAAACTTGAAGGCCAATTCAAACTAATTAGGAAATCAATTTCTCCCAACTTATTGCCTTCATTAATGTGTTTGCAAGATTTTGGTTGTTGTGTATCTTTTCTAACTTAAATTGTCCATCTTCCAAAATTGATCGTATGAAATCGTACCGAAGATGTATATGTTTAGTCTTATCTAATTAAGGGTTGAGTTCTTTTGTAAGATAAATGGCACTTTTTCTATCACTATACAACATACTATTCTCTTGCCTATTTCACAATGCCTCCATAAACCTTTGTAACCAAATCATCTCCTTACTAGCCTTTGTAGAAACAACATACTCTAATTCTATTGTTGAAAGTGTGAAAAACTTTTGCAATCTGGAAATACAACTAACTGTAGTTCCACCTATAGTGAAAACATTTAATGTGGTGCTCCTCATGCTATCTACATCACTTTCCAAAATTGAATCAACATATCCTATAGAGTAGAGTTGTAAGCTCCAAAACATAATGCCTAGGTAGTAGTACAACTCAAATAATTGAGAACCCACTTTGCTATGTTCCAATGCTCTTTTCTTAGATTATTCATATACTTTCTGACAACTCCCACTACATGTACAATACCTATCCTTGTGCACACCATGGAATACAACAAACTATAAACTTGTAGACACTTAAAAATGGGCCCTAAATGATATCATGCACTCAAATAAGGTATACTAACATAATTTCATCCTCAAACCCATCATCTTTTCGCTTAATTGATTAAATTTTTGTAGCTATTTAATTAATTATTCAATTTGCATATATTAACCTAATTAATCTAATCAGGTTAATTCACCCCCTTTCATGCTAACATTTCATCTTATTAAATTAAATACATCAAGTTATTTAATTTAAATCCCTAAGTCTTCTTATTTTATTAAATAACCCTAAGTTATTTAATTAAATATCATTTCACTTTCCCCCTTTTCATTAAATCACTTTCTTTAATGAATATAATTAAATTCCTCCAATTGCATAATTAAACCTTTGTTTAATTATCAATTACTAATTAATCTAATTTGCCCCCACTTGCAAGGGAATATTCCTCCTTTGCAAATTCCTTCAAAAATAATATTACCATGGAATATTCCTTCCCCTTTGCACATAAAAAAATTGTTTTAATTTGCTAAATATATAATATCTCCTCACCCATGAGAATATTCCAAAGAATATTCTCTCTCCTCACTCATTTGAAAAAAGAGTATTATTCCTCCTAACAAACTAACAAGACTTCTTATGCAAGTTTTGAGTGTGTTTGTTTGAAAGAATATGAACCCTTGATTCTTTCCTTGATCCATGTGATCATTGATTCCTATCCGTTGATAAGAATTCATGATCCATATTTCATATTTCCTCCATTTTGACCATTGATTAACCTTTTTAATCTCAACCCTTCATTTCTCATTTGTCCTATAAATAGGTCACTATTTGGAGACAAATGGATCCATCTTTTAACAACAAACTTATGTTCTTAAAATCACTTGCACTTGCACTCATATTTAGCACTTATTAGTATCTTTTAGTTTAATTTCTTGCATCATATTAGCTTAGCTTCCATTAATGACTTCCATGGTAATATAGATGCATACATTTAACATATTTGGTAATTAGGGTTTCAATCTTTTAGCTTAAAATATATTTAGATTAGCTTTGCATACATCCATATTGATCATCTTAGCATAGATCATGTTAAAATAGCTTACATCATGTTTATTTAGCATTTGAATTATGTTTAATAAATTCTATCGATTCTCATAGTCCAAAAGCTATCAAAAAACACATTTTGGCACTCTATCAAAATAGGACTTGATTGACAAGGAATTTTTATATACGTGTTTCAATGAATAATCCAGAGTTGTATGCCCTATTTGAAAGTCAAAACGTTGGTCTTTTCCATGATCTTGAACTTCTCTAAATGATCTCTTACAAAATAAAAATCCCCAAGAGAAGGTCTACATGATACTATTTCAAACTTAGACATTATAGTTCAAATTATATTAGAAGGCGTATCCTAAGACAATACCACAATCGAGATAAACCACTAAGGAAATGTTTTCTATGCTATTTCATGAATGAACTAGATCTACATATTTCACAAGAACTTATCCTTGATCATTAAGTCTTTAGGATTTGAACACTTTAGAGGTCCATACCCATGAGTACCACAAGTGTGCCCAACATCACCCAAAGTAGTATGGACCAAGTATCATAAGTAGACCCAAAAGGGAAAGAGAATACCCTCACACAAAATAAGCCTTTAACGCAATAGGGAACATCTTATCCAATCCTCCCATTGATACTTCAAACCCAATAGTTTCCCAAAGTGCATCTATTCCATCCATCATCAACCCACATCAAAATATTCCCTTGATCACAAATCCCATTAACCTAGGTAATATTGTAGCCGCATCTCAAACACAAGGGAATCCTCAAAACATCAGTCAAGGGAATCCTTTCAATCAGTGGACTCAAGGTACTAATTTTCCCTTAACATCACAATACTTAATGGTGCCATCATCAACTATACCGTTTATCCCCCAAGTCATTCAAAATAAAATGAGGCCTCAAACTTACATTCCTCCATCTCAATCCACTATCTTGCAAGGTATGCTAAACTAAGTGAACCCCAAACTTCTCATTAATAATTCACAACCTGCACAAAACATCAACACCCAAAACCCATCACAAATATCCGAACCACTAATTGATCCTACCTTGCAAGGGCATGCCCTAGCTTTACAGAAAGCACAACAGGCTTATCAACCAGCAGTCCAACAACATAAATAGTAGCAAGCATCCCTATTAGCACAACAAAAACAACAACAACAAGTATCATTAGTCTCAAAAAAACAACAACAACAAGTATCTCTAGCAACACATCAATAACAAGCATCCCTAGTAGCACAACAATAACAAAAAGTAGTCCTAGCAGCACAACACTAGTAGCAACAACAAGAAGCAATCCTAGTAGCACAACAAAAAAAACATAAAGCATCCTCAGTAGCACATCAAGCAGCCTTAGTAGCTCAACAACAAAAAGAAGCTCAAAAATATTCCCAACAACAACAATTGATCACACAACAATAGCAACAATAGGGTTTATACTATAACCCTCAACAAAACATCATCAACTTGAACACATTAGGAACATATATGCCTACACCATCATCACCTTATCCTACACCACCATACACACCATACAACATATCATAATCCCACGTACACTTCATCCACCATCCCAAAATACACAACATATGTTCCTCCACAAGGCCCACAAGATGATATGGCATCGCAGCTCAAGGCATTAACACAAGAAATGCAGGATATCTGAATGGGGAAAATGAAGAAACCCCACACACAAAACTTATGCCCATATCTATTCAATCAAAACATCACAATGGTATCATTCCCTCCTAGTTTATAAATTCCCAAATTCAACAAATACAAAGGGAGAGGAAGTCTTGTGAACCATATCAAAGAGTTTAACGTCATGTGTATGGAGGTTGCCTATAATGAGTCCTATTTGATGCACCTCTTCCCACGAAGTTTAACAAGTCCTACCATGGATTGGTTTTCTCAATTGCCCCTAGGTACCAAAACTTTCCAAGAAATCATTGGAAAATTCATAGATCACTTCTCCTTTGATCTTGACATGGAGGTAAGCTTAGAAAATTTATATACTCTCAAACAAAACAAGGGGGAAGCTTTTTCCAATTTCTTGCAATGATGGAGGCAAAGAGCTAGTAAAAGCAAGTGGCCAATTCCCTATGAACAACAAGTAGGCATTATCATAGCAAATCTAGATTGAGATCTATCCTTCCACTTGACGATGCAGTGCATCACATCTTATGAAAAGCTTGTCCCTAGAGCCCTTGACATCAAGAGAGCTCTAATCTCATAGGGAAATACTCAAGCCTACAAAGACAACTATCCATCAACCAGTTCAAACAACAAGCCTCGTGTCTGGGCTAAGAACAAGAACATAACGAATGACGACATGGTAGATGCTAAGGTGGTTTTAAGTGATCCTAGGCCAAACAACAATCAAATAGGTAACGTTCAACCAACAATGCAACAAAAAACATCACCACAAAATAATCAAATCAACAACACCGAAACTCAACAGAGATGAACTTCCAATAAGAACAACTATCTAAAACAAAAATATACACTATTTTGGGAACCCATTGAGACTATCATGAAGAATTTGGTAGAGTCAAACCTAATAACACTTCCCAATTTTAAAAACTACCAAAAACTACAGGATAAACCACCTTGGTACAACGAAAAAAGATCTTTGTAATTTTCACAAAATCAAAGGGCACAAAACATCTAATTGCATGAGGCTCAAGAACATTATCCAAGATCTCATCGCGCGTGGAGACATATCTATTGAAGTACCAACTAGAAACTATTGTGCCTATAGCACACACGCCCCATTCAGAACGGGGACCCTCTCCTTTTTGCTTTCACCGAGACACTTTTTTCTTTGCATCATTTTGCATGACCCCTATTTTTTCAGTCCCAAGTGGTCAAGGAGTCATAACATTATCATCTTGAGTTGACCAGGTTTCACCACCTCAAAAATTTCCAAGTATTTTTCCTTTGCAGAGTACCTCTAGTAGTTTTCCTTAAGTATTTCAAACTTGTGTATTTCCATAGTTGCGGGCCCGCCCATGCGGGTCACCCCTAGCGAGATTTTGTCCCTCATTTTTTTTGTTTCTATAGCGGTTGAGTCAAGGCATCCAACCACATGGTGGGCCTTGCATCCTCCATCGTCATTCCCTTCATCAACTTTCCAAACGACAATCACCTAACTGTCACCCACATCATGGGCTCTATCGCTCCCACCACTGGTCATTTTGAAACCCATGTCCACCAACCGCACTGGTCGCCATACAACATTTAATGTAAAATTTTCTTTAAATAGCTAAGTCAACTTGTCATTTTCACTGACATTCTAGTCAGAAACTATCAGTGCTCTAGATGCCTCCACTACCATTGCACCTGCATCGCTTGGAGGAAGATTTCAAGCCTTGTATTCATCTTGATTCTTTGGATCTACCAGGTGAGTTTGTCATTGTACGCTACCCATGTTTCTTCAAAAAAAATTTGAAACATTACAAAATCTTAAAGCCTTGGAACCCAAAAATCTTTTAGGTGGCCAGTTAAGCGTCCAAACCCACACAAAACCCATGTTAAAAAATGTTGAAAAACCCTCAAAATCTGTCATTTGGCACCATGTGGACCTTTCTCCCTCATTCGTTGTTCTTAACCAGGGCCTTCACCTTTGGCAGGCCCAATGATGCAGACTAATGCCTTCCCTTCATCATCACTAATGGAGACTTAACAAGAAAAATATTAGGATGAAGGTCATTTGGTCATTGCAAGCCTACTCTTGCGGACTTCCGCATACAAGCCACCCTTACCTATTCACCATTTCTCAAACAGCCTCCTCCTTGCAGCTTCCCGCATGGCGTATCCTACCTAGCCCGCTTCCTAAATGAAACACTTAAGTCCCAGGCCGTCTGTGGGCCATTCTCCATAGGTTTCCATTTCCCCTTCGCTAACCCATTCAACACCCATCATCCAAACAACGAGGCTCATGCTTCCTCCCACCTCGTGGAACTCGTGAATCCCAGTGTCATCTCAAGTTGCCTAAGGAAAACATGAGTTTGAATCTTTGTGTGTGGGCCGAGCTTTGCGGACCGCCATCTGTGGGCCGCATTGTATCCTCTACTATTTGTGAAATGGCTATGGAGCCCAGTCTGACTACATTTCCAACTTTGCATCGATCATCTCCTCTTGGCCCATCATACACAAAAAATGGTTAAGTAAAATTAAAGGCGGGTATTCTAGTGCGAGTTGTCGACTGCAAACCACCACCTTATGAATTCCATTCATCCACAGCTACGCCTCACCTCCCACTCACTTTGTGGGGCCAAATTCACCTCACGCCATCTGAAGATCCTCACAAACTAAAATTGATGATGAAGGTTTATGTAGGCTATTGTCTGTGGGCCACTGTCCCACCTTTTCCATCTCCAAATGGCCACCTCCTAACTGCTTCCCGTAGGTTTCTATCCGCATCACTCCCAATAATTTTAACTTGGAAACTAAAACTGAGCCATCCTTTTTTCCTGTGAGTCCCATAATGCAGGAATCCATTTGTGGACTTCCACCATGCTAATGTTGTTCCAAATGGTGGAGCTGAAAAACAACCTTAACAACCTTGGCTCCCACACCCTCTTGACCCGCATGCCAAAATGATTGCATTAACACTTTTGAAGCTTCATGAACGATGATGGACCCATGTGCCCAAATTCCTTAACACCTTGGTGGGCCCCAATTATGGTCCAAAAATCTTGATGGAGGTAGCCCCATGCGGGCTGTCCTACCCTTTGCACCCTCTCCCTATTGTCATCTCTAAAATGACTGCCAGCCTAGGGAAACTTGCATCCTTGGGCCTGCATCGCTCTATCTTCCCCAAACGATAGTCCAAATGATGATTTTTGATGAATATTATGATCTTTGAAAGATGAACTGCTTGATCTAGCATTTTTTTTGTGGGATTTCACTAATGCTTCCTTTGTTTTTTATGTGAACATGCTTATTGCATCTCTATTTGCAGGATTTATGGAATCAGCTACAGGACCATCGAGAGTTCCTATAGAGAAAGATAAAGGGAATAATTCTACCAAGGTCCAAGAGGGAAATAAGATAAAGATTAGATAAAGTATCAGTTATAGGGGGTAGAAGTCACCTCCAGGGTCACTACTACCTGGGATACAATCACAGATACCAACCTTAGGAATCTTGACATAGATGAATTTAGATAGAGGATCTTTGTCAAAACCACCATAGACAATGCTAGGAAAATCATAATGAGTGGTTTGGCTAAGGCAACCAATTTCCCGCCTGCTATTGTGGCCCTAGAATTGGTAATGGCTTGCAGGGAATCTTATCAAGCAGAAACCAAAAGGATTATTGATCATGAGGGTAAGGTGTTGGCTGACCTATCTACTAGATCCATAGGAAAAATGTTCCACATCCCTACATTTGACCCTATGGAGGAGACTACAAAAGGAATATGAAAAATATATGTGGAAGGTCGACCCCTTAAAATGCAAAAAAGTTAATTAAACAATACTGGTTAATTGAGAAGAGGGGTAGTGCTAACAAGGCGCCCCAAGAGTTGTTCAGGAGTGACTTCTATGAAAATTATCATGACTTGGTAACCTTATTGAGCAGAGTCATGGGCATCAACATCGTCACTTACTTTCAAGACTGGATGTTATACTTCATTAAGGAGATCATCAGAGGAAAAACCAAGTTTCAATGGGCCAAAATGATCAGTGACAACTTGCATTAGTAGTTCATGGTAGTTAAGAAGACGTCTCAATTATATATGACCTCTTATAAGGTGTATCTCTTGGATGAACAATTTCCCTACAAAGGTTTGTTTGTTGCACAAAGCCCGACTCCAGGAAGGGAACTGAAAGTATATGACAGGCACCCACAATTACAATATCAAAATTTCAAGAAGGATTACTATAGGGTGAATGATGCCTTCATTGGGAATATTATGAAACTCCTCAGAGGGGACTTTGAGAGGAGAGTCTCACACAGTGCCTATGCATTCATTCATAGGTTTGGGTTTTTGTTTATATAGTTCCCAAAATTTACTTACATTAAAATGGAGGGCTTCTCTGAAAGGCCATACAAACTGCCCCGATACCCAAACAACTAGTTGATCCTATTGGAAGTCTCTAGGAAATTGAAAAATGCACACACCCTCCTCAGTGGCAAGCATCAGGCAGGGAATGTACACCCCCGCATCTGCCTAATGTGCTAAATATTTGGAAAATTAAATCATGGAATACAATCTAGGTCTCCACACGGCTAGGCCAAGAATGGATCCTTATGGTAAGTTGAAGTTTTTTGAAAGAAAGTATGCCCACTTGCACAAAATTGAAGATTTTTGGGCTAATTGCAGGGATGACAAGGAGGTAACACAAAGCATTATATGTGTATGACCACTTACTTTATCAAGACGATTGATCTGTTCCCAGTACCAAATCAAATTGTAGAAGATGAAAACACTATTGTAGATCTGAGGTATGATGTTGTTTCAAACCTGCCATTGCCCTTAATAGACTAGAATGAAGAAGAGAACAATGACCTCGACATTCTGACAAAGCCAGTGGAGCATAGTACGAGGCAATGGATCAATTCCCAGATAGCTCAATTGAAGCTCTAGGGAGCCATTTTGACATACGACGAGCTCAAAGATGAGCTCGAGAGTGAGATAGATAGTGGGACTATTGCTGCCCCAACTAAGGAAGCTCCCAAGTCTCCTCTAGCCACAAGGTCAAGAAAGAGGAAAGCGGTAACTGAATGCCAACCCAAGCATAAGGTTTATTAATGGAAGACCTCAGAGGGTGAAACCTCAAAGAATTCCAAGAAGACGGATGGATTTTCTGAGATACCCACAATCCAAGAAGACCCACTACATGAAGGAGAAGAAGAAGAGGCTAAGAAACCAAAGTCACCACCTTCCACCTCTGCTCTTACCATAACCACCACTGCTACTGCTACTACTCCTCCAACATCTCAAGTATTACTCACTTCCTCTTTGCCTGAGGTGGACATCTTAGTTCACCTTGCCTACACCTCGCCAACTACTCCAATTATGGTGAAGGATTCCTCCTCTGATATAACCTCTCCACTCTCATCCTCCTCGATGTCTCCCTTGACTGTAGTCCTTGTAGCAGCTACAACTACAATGCCTACTCTCACTCTATTGGAGGCCTTCGCCAAACATATGCAAAATATACCCATGAAACTCTCTGGGGTACTAATGAATCTTGTAGTGCAAGCTGTGATGGCCCAAGTTGTGGCTGGTCTTCCTATACCTCCTCTGATAGAACTGCCAAGGATGGAAGCAACCATGAAAATCTCAGAAGAAATGGAGAGACATCAGAAAGAGGCTGCTAAAGAAATATATGAGGAAATTGAAGATCCCTTTAGTGATGACTACCATGAGCACCTAGAGCATTAAAACATGACCATCGATGAGGTGGCATATAAATAAGAAAGGTCACAATCCTCGGAAGAAGATGTTGAAGACCCTAGTGCCAAATATGTAGTATAGTCTTTTGACCAAGAGCTTGAGGAGGAGTTTTCCAAGCAACTCAAGGACATTAGGGAAGAAGTTGAGAGGCAGCCTTCTAGAGAAAAGGAGGAAATTGATGATGACATGGAGATTTCTATAGAGCCTCTGGTAGGTGGGCAAGACAAAATCCCTAATCAAGAGGAAGAAATACCTCCCAAGAAGGAGGAGGGAAACAAAGAAGCTGAAGCTGAAATGAAAAAGAGCCCTGAGATGGAACACCATGCAGAGCTCGAGCGAGAAGAAGAAAGGGCACCTAAAGGGGAGGACAACCCTAAAGAAAATGTAGCTACTACTAGACTACACGAAGAAAGGACCATATTGATCTAGGACTCAAATTAAGAAGAAAAAGAGAAGAAAGAACAAGAAGCCTCAAACCACGAGGAAAGGGAGAACCAACACGCTCAAAGAGAAGAAGGTGATCATGAATCACCAAAGGAGGGATCTCAAGTGCCTGGGTGGTTGGAAAGGAAACTACAAAAGAATACCCCCACTCTCATGGATCCTAAGGAAATACTAGAGGCCATCCTTGCACGAGCTAAAATAGGGATGAAGAAAGAAAATAAGCTAAGAGTATGATCCCACATCACAATGGATGCATCTAGTTCAAGGACAGTGCAAATTGCTACCCCAGTAATAGAAAAAGGAGAGGGAGTTAGCAATAATTTCTCAACCATTGACCTGGGTACTGCTACAAGAGAATAAAATATTGATCAGCTCCAAGGATCGGTTGCCACAATTGTTCATCAAATGAACAAGGATCAATCCTCCAAGGAGGAATTTAAGGCACAAGTGGTGGACCTCACTGCCTACATTCAATAGTGCTCTTCTACTGAGGAGCTACCAACGACTTCGTTGGCCCCACCGCTGCTTCTTTCCAAAGAACACATAAGCAAGCTAGAAAAGAGAAAGAACCAGACCAAGGCTACTACAGAGTTGTTCCAACAAGTACTCTACAATGGTGATATGGGCATTGGCCATGCCGTCCGAATGACCAACAAGTTTTGGGAAGTACAAAAATAGCTTGAGGGCATAGAGATAATTTGTAATAACTTCCCCAAATTATATAGGATTACATATCCTAAACTTGAACCATCCTCAATATGCCCAAAAAGACCCTGGAGAAGGAGTTGGCCCTAGCAAAGGATGATTATTGGTTAGTGGAGATGTGGAAAATAGGCCTAGACACAAAAGGGAAGTCCTAGAGTGGGTGCTCCATGAAGTAGAACTCAACTTGGAATGGGTCAAGGAGCATAGAAGAGACTGCAAGGAATATCTAAAGCTCATGACAGACTACGACATGGCCACTGTCAAGCTAGATCTAGAGAAGATCAGGCCGCTTTTTCACAAGAAAATGGAGAATGGGGCCACAGATTCATTAATGTCAAACTTTATGGATTTTTTTGCTCGACCCTTCACCCAGTCAGGGCAAGGGATCAAGAATACACCTAAGTGTATAAAGAATTGGGAGCTGATCACCCGCAAATCAAAGAAGCTATCATTCCAAGTGGTCTAATCAGATATCATATAGTGGAATAAACTTCAGGCACTGATGATAAAATTAGTGGAGTACGCCACTGTCCAGAAAAATCAAGGAAATCCCATCATTGATGATGAGTTCCTCACAGTTGGCTGCAACCAAAAGGGCAAGTCACTACAAGACAAAGTGCTATAGTGACAGTGCACTAGAAGACAAAAGAGGTAAAAAGACAAGGAATGCATTTTTAAATTGAGAAATATTGGGGGTGGGTGAAACCCTAATTTTTAATGAATCTTGGCCACACAATGAGATTAAATCTTGGTCATTCATTTTTCTTTTTGAAAACTATAAATAGGGGGTCTCCTCTCATTTTCAAAGAGAGAGTTGAGTTGTAATGACATGTTGAAATTCTAATAGAAATTCATTGTTTTTGGTGGATTCTTGAGTTTCCTTCATGTTTCATGATTCATCTCCTCATAGTTGATAAATTTGAATAGATTTAATTTTTTTTTCTATGTATTTTGCATTCTTTTAGTAGTTTAGTGAATGTTGTTCATTGATGCTAAAGAATACTATTGTGTTGATGCCCTTCCTTGTTCATGGTTTTTACTATTTGTTGATGATAAAAAATAGTGTAAAGCTAGTTTGAACATAAATTCACTATTGCACTTAAAATTTATCTTTTATTCATGCTTTATGGTGAATGAATGGTTGAAAATCTGTAGACCTTGGAAGATAGCACTGGTTTCATGATACTGGTAGCTGATTTGGTTAAGTGGAACTTAGTTTCAGGAAGGCTGTCCACTATAGCATCCTCCATTATCACTATTCATCGGTAGTTGTAGGTCTAGGAACTTCCTCCTTTCCCTTCCATTTTTACCTTTCTTTGAAATAGTAGTTTAGGAAAAGTTCTAGCATCATTGTAAAGCCAAATCTGATGATAAAAGTGGAGTTTTACACAACTATTTTGAACTTGCAGCAATTGCATCATCTTCAAAATATTAAGAACTCCATTTAAGGAACTGATCTCCCTTCAACTTAACATACATAAGGCTTCCCTGTGATTACCAGCAAATCATATGAACCAACTAAAACATTCCAAGCAAGTCATGACCTAACACCCAAGAGACCTTGGGGTAATTTTTTGTGACTTGTTTGTAGGAGATTGCCTTTCAAGAGAGGTAGTGCACTTGTGCATTGCATGTATTGAGAAGGTGAAAAAACACCCATTAACAAAATTGGCATTAGAAGGAGGGCATTCCTTGTGTTAAGCTGGATCGAATTGGTTCATTCTCCCCTGAAAGATTCCAAAGAGTTTTAAGATCCACAACAAATAAAGGGGAATTTGAAGAGCTACAACCCCGTACCAAGGATAAGAGAGCTAAAAGAGGGGAAGCAACTTCATCAACCTCATCTGCCTCACCTGCCTCACTTCCATTTTCACCTCTACCTACCATCCTTTTGCACCACACTCATCCTTCCTTTCTATCATCCACCTCCTCCTCTAAGCCACCCCAAGCTTCCTTTCAGCTACTCACTTCCCACGGCTAGGGCGTTGCCCCTACCCGAACCCTTCAAGTCCAAGATGCAACCCCAAATCTTGCTACCCTTGCACAACCCCAAGTTAGTATCACATAGTAAGCACAACCTTCGCCTCCCATTATGGCTTGGTTGGGAAATAATCCTTCTCCACTGTCCTTCCAAGTCTATCATGATATGCCAAAAAATTCAGAGAGCTTTTTCATGAAGTTCTATCCTCATGATTCACAAAGGATAGCAAAAGAGCATGTTAAAATCCTCCAAACAACACTAAAAGACATTAAAATAGATCAAGAAAATGTGGCTTGTTGGCTCTTTCCTTATTCGTTTAGGGAAGAGGCCTTTTATTGGTACATCAACTTGCCAACGGGGTCCATCACCACTTGGGATCTCTTGAAGAATGCCTTCTTGCAGAAATATAAGATACTAGTTAGTCCTTCAAAATTATACTAGCAATTCATGGTTGTTCAAGAGAAGTCAACGAACCAATCAGCTCCTTCAATGATCTATTTTACCATGCATATATGAGATTACAAGCTCCATATGTGGTTGATGATCCTTCTGATTGATTGGTCTATTATGCTACCCTGGATAACCTCACATCTGCATTAGTAAAGAGGATGTGCCCACCACTGGCTAGTTTGGTGGAAGCTTATGCTAAGGTAGTCACAACAAGTAGATACTTGGGACAAAATGTTGCTAGTCCATTTCCTTCTTCGGGACCAACTACTCATCCGATGCAGATTCAAGGGCTCACCTAAGCATTGGCACATCAGATGCCCATTATGAACTGAGTTCCACAACTACCTATGGTACTTCATCTGGGACAACCAATGAATCAAGTGCCCCCAGTACCTCACTACTTGCAGCCACAACAACAACAGGTCTATCCTCAACCATCTCAAGTGCCTACATCTCTACAAGGTTCCAACTTCCTACCCGCTCAACAAAACCAACCAACAGTGTAGCCTATCTTCCTCCAAACCCAAGCTCCATAGCTGAGTAACACAGAGAAGGATCAGATAGACGAATCAAGATAGAGATGATCAAGAAAATGTCAACCAAGATGACACACTCAAGTAATTAGAACAACTAACTGCAGGCTTCCCAATGAAACATTCAGGCTAACCTCAACAAGGATAATAGATACAACTGTGATGCGGGTACCTCATCCAGGTAGAATTATGAAAGAGGACAAAATTCCAACCAGAACTTCGAAAGGAGCACTTCATAGAGGAAAAACCAAACATGGAATACAAGGCCAAATGATGGTGTTCCTACCCCTCTTGATCACCTTCTGGTGTAGAGAAGAAAACCAATGGGGTGTATTTAGCTGAGGTAGCTTTGTCTGGATGGTGTCAGATCCAAAAAAAAAAAAGGCACTCTGAACTAGATTACCCCAAGTTCTAGATAGCCACAAAAATCTTCCAAGTAGAAGTCTAGAACATTGTGGATGGTGTAGGCTGTAGAGATATAGTCCCACTTGAGCCTTACCACTCTTTCGTGCTTGTGGTCAATCAAGCTTTGTTCTCGCAAAGTGAAAGAAATGCGCCTAAGAAGGAGATCGATGCAACAAAGGATGAAGAAGAAAAAGAGGTAAGTAACAAAGACACTCTATCTTAGCTCTTCACTTCAATAGATAATAGTCTAGTAGATGAAGAGGAGTCACATGAGGATGAAGTCCAGATGTTTCATCAAAGAGGGACCCCATATAACTTAAGAGATAGTCAAGCAAGTGGCCTATTCATGACCTCTACTCCACCTAATAACTTCAACACTCCACCTAATCCAAACACTAGCAACAATCTAGGTTACCCCCATGTGCCCACTCAGTATCTTAATAAAAACAAGAAGCCAAGTAAAATGCAAAACCATCCCACTAGCTCTTCCCAAACCAAGTCCTTTGAGGTAGAAATTGAACAAATGGGTGAATACATCACTGAAGAATTGAAGAAGCTCAAAATAAGTTTGTCTGCCTTTGAATTGCTTAAGGTCTCAGTAGTTAGGAATGCTTTCTTTAGAATGATTAATGGGATTGCCTCTTCTAGGTCAACACAAGAGGTATCTACCAAGAGAGTCTCCTTTGATGAATCACCAAATGAGCCTGTAATCAAAGAAATCTTAGGCAAGAAAATAGATGCACCTTAAAATCAACAAATGGGAAAACAACCCATGAAGGAGAAAATCCAAGTGTCAACCAAGGATAGGACCAATGAGAAAGATAAAAATCAAGTATCCCAGACATATAGACCCATGGGTTTGTTTCAAGGGAAGTTAGAAACACCACCCTTCCTCACCATTATCAAAATATTTGGGAAGAACTTACACAACTGCTTGCTTGATTCAAGAGCATTGGCCAATGTTATGTCGTTGGCTGTATGCAAGGAATTGGGAATAGTTTTCACTCCTTCCAAGCGAAAGGTGACCCAACTAGAAAAACCTAAGGTGAATATAGTTGGTGAAATCAATGGGATTCCTATGTAGATTGTTGCAGACCAACGGTGCAACAAGTCATTGATAGCCAAGTTGGGGATATTCTCGACACATACGGTATCATAGTGGGACAAGATTTCACTAGAGCATTGAATGGGTATGCTGCAACTAATATTTCTCACCTATGGCTACCATGGAAAGGGCTTCCAAACTAGATCCACATAGACTAGGAACCGTGCATAAATTTTATGATTACATAGTACAACAACACCAAAGAGGTGTTGTTTGCTGAAACAGAGTTGGGAAATTACTCTCCCATGGCCTACCAAGAAGAATTGAAGTATCAAGAAGAGGAGGAAACTAAAGAAGTTCTCTTGGTGTTGTGTGGCCCCCCTGTGGATCTAACTTTACACACCTCCAATTATCGAGGTCTTGGTTGAGTTAGACGAAGAGGAATCCAATGACGATGGCAATTTGGGATTATTGGATGGATTCTAGGAGTTTATTGAAAAATGTGTGCAAGATCGGCTCAACTTAGGAGCGAGGATGGATTTCCAAGACCTCCTATTTCTCAATTGGTATAGGATCCACAACACTGCCCACTCATAATTTGAATGCTTCCTTTGTTAGGCTACAATTGCTCATATTAGTGGAGAAGTTTCACCAAAGGAGGATCCCTGAACTAAACCACCTTACCTTAGCAATGCTGAGTTTGTGCCTTCACCGAAAGTTGTTGATGCAAATACACAGATAAAGAAAGATGAATGTATGATCAGCCCTTGAGCTAAAGAGCCCTCTAAGTTTTTCACATTGTGCTTTGATGGGTCTAAGTCCAAGCAAGGAGCGGGAGCTAGGTTTGAACTCATTAGCCCCACAGGTAAGCCCTGCTTTGCTGCTCATAGGCCTCAATTTTATTGTACAAATAATGTAGTGAAGTACGAAGCACTAGTCCATGATCTTTTAATGGCTCTAAGGAAGAAGGTAAAAATGCTGCAAGTCTTTGGAAACTTAGAGTTAGTTGTAAAGCAAATCAGGAAAGTGTATTCCTTCCATGATAGAAGGCTAGAAAATTACAGGCATAGGGTTTGGGATCTTTTAGAGAGCTTAGATGCATTTAATATTTAGCTGATCCCTCAAACTAAGAACCATACCACTGATTCCTTGGCTCAAGAAACTAGTACCCTTAAACCTCTGTCACTATCTAGCTTACTCCCCCCGTCAATGTTAGATAATGTTACCAACTTTCAAGTGTTCAATGATGATAAACACATCTTAGACTTCATCACTAGCTCTGATGTATTTGCAACCCAAATAATTGATAAGGCCGAGCTTAAAGAAGCTGAACTAGATATAGGAGTCATCAACCTCAAGACAAACATGATTCCTAGGGGTATGGTCCAACTTGAATGAATATTTGACTTAGATCAGATCAAAGACCAAGATCAGCAAGCAAAGAAGGATTCTATCAATAATCAATGTGACACTCATAATCTTGGAACAACCAAGGAAATTAAGAATGTGTTCATTGGAAAGGTGTGCATGCTAGAAGATAAGAAAGGGATCATTGATGCCTTATGAAAGTACCATGACTTGGTTTCTTGGAGTTACAAAGATTTAAAGATATACGATACCTCAATCATCACCCACACCATTCCTCTCAAGCCAGACGTGAAACCATTTTGGCAATGAGATTGTCCTATCAATGTATTACCAAAACCCATCATCTACAAGGAAGTCAAAAGTTTTCCACCATAATTATATTCCCAGATAGGCACTCCACGTGGGTAGCTAATTTGGACCCGGTCAAAAAGAAGAATGGGGAAATCAGATTGTGTGTAGATTTTTGCAACCTAAATAGAGCTTCGGAGAAGGATAATTATCCAGTTCCCTCATTGGATGAGGTGTTTCAAATCATCAATGGATCTCAAATGATGTCTTTCTTATATGGATACTCTAGTTATAATCAGGTAATGGTGCAATATGAGGATAGACACAAGACAACGTTCACCACCAAGTGGGGAACCTTTGCATATAGAAGGATGTCATTTGGACTCGTCAACATTGGCACCACTTTCCAGTGTGTAATGGATATATCCTTTAAAGATTTGATGGGAAAGTGAATTATTATCTACATGGATGATCACATAGTGTTTTCAAAGAATCAAGGGGATCATGTTTCTGATTTATGCAAAGTTTTTCAGAAGTGTAGGGAATTTGGGATTTCCCTTAATTCAAAGAAGTGCATCTTTGGAGTCATAGAGGGTAAGCTATTGGGCCATGTAATCTCAGAGAAGGGAATCTCAATAGACCTTGAGCATATTTAGGCTATCCTAAAAATTTAGCTACCAGACAACAAGAAAGAGTTGAAATCTTTCTTTGGAAAGATAAACTTCATTAGAAAATTCATCACTAGCTTTGTTGAGATAGTCAAGCTACTCAATGTTATGCTGAAGTAGGATGCCAAAGTTGAGTGGACCTCAGAAGCCAAGAAATCCTCTGAGTAAATCAAGAAAGCAATTGCTAATGCACCCATATTGGTTTACCCAAATTTCTTGAAGTCATTCTACATCTACTCATTCGCTTCATACCATTCTTGTGCTAGCATATTGACTGAAAAGGATGATGAAGGAAGCGAGCATCAAATTTACTTCATGAGTTTCCCACTAAAATATGTTGAGCTAAGGTACCATAATGTGGAGAAGCAAGCCTATGCCTTATTTAGGGGAGTCAAGAAATTCAGACATTACATCTTATGGAACAAGGTGTTTTCCATAGTGCCTGACCTGGCAATAAAGACGTTGCTGATGCAGAATGAGTTGGGTGAAAGAAGAGAAAAATGGGTCACCTTGCTACAGGAATATGCCATGGAGATTCAGCCCATGAACTTAGTAAGAGGGAAGCCCCTCACTCGAACGATAGCTGAAAATTTGGTTGAGGCTAGACTTGAGCTCATTGTCCAGCAATATCAACTTGAAGATGTCTCCCCCGGAGAGTGGTATGATGACATTGTCTACTACCTGCTGAATAACAAGTACCTACCTCACCTACAAGGAGTCAAGAAACATGCTCTTTGACTGAAAAGTAACAGCTACATACTGTAGGGGTCTATACTATACAAGAGGAATCATGAAGGGGTCTACCTTAGATGCTTTGGGAAAGAAGAGGCATCATGAGTATTAAAAGAGTTTCATGATAAATTTGGCACTGGTCATAGATATAGCCCTTCCACCACTCATCAAACCTTGTTGGCTAGGTACTATTGATTGACACTATTCAAGGATGCACACAATCATGTTTGAACATGCCACATGTGCCAAACTGCTACAACTAGAGAATGAAATGTTGTTGTCCCGTTCCAACCAGTTCTCGAGGTAAGACCATTCGTGTAGTGGGGTCTCGACTTCATCAGTTTGGTAAGCCCACCATCCTCTATAGGTAACAGGTACATTCTAACTACATTTGATTATTGTACTAGATGGACAAAGGCACATGCATGTAGGCAATGTACTACTGAGGTGGTTATTGACTTCCTTGAAAGCTTTATTTTGAATCATCTTGGTTGCCCATAAGCTCTCGTCTGTGATAATGGCCCCACCTATTTGCTATTTGGGCCTTTGAATATGGAATTTCCCTCAAGTTCTCATCCAATTAATATTCTCAAGGAAATGGCCTTGCCGAATCAAAAAACAAAAATGTAATAACTGTGATCAAGAAATTGCTCGATAGAAACCCCAAATACTGGCACACCCAACTGCATTTTTCCCTTTGAGAAAATCATACATGCCACAAAGCTTCCCTGGGTGATTCCCTGTTCCATCTTGTCTACGGCTCAGATCCTATCTTTCCCATGCACTTAATCCCTATCCTCCAATTTTTCAACACCTTTTATGAAGAAGGAGACTATCAAGAAGCCCGTTTAGTTGAACTGCTCCACCTAGAAGAATTCCATGACCAAGCTATTGAAATTTTTTCCAAACACCAGGGTATGGCTAAAATATGGTTCGACTGACGAGTCAAAGTTAAGGCCTTTAGAATTGCTGATTTAGTCCTTTGTTGGGACAAGGCCCATGAAAAGAAAGGGGAACATGACATATTCAACAAACTTTGTCTTGGCCCCTTTCAAATCTCTTAGATTTTAGGAGATAATGATTTCCACCTCAAGACACTAACTAGTGAAGATGTCCCATTGCCTGTCAACCGAGAACACCTCAAGCATTACTTCCTCACTTAAGCTCTTCTGAGCTAATATTTGTAAATACCTGTATATAGGTTAGTTTAGGTTTCCTTTGCTTTGTTGTTTTGTTCTCACTTTTGTTTTGCTTGTTGTCCCAGTTGCTTTATTTTGTTGAGGTTGTTCCTTTGTTTCTGATGTGGTGGCTATGCTCCGTTTGACGAATGGTTCACTTTGCTACCTACTTTTTGTATTCTTTGGATAAATATTCACTGACAACTATTGATCCTTGATCGCTTCTATGGAATGGTTTCTTTATTTGAACTCAAGCCTAACCTGGAAAATGACCCTTGGTTGAATCCTTTCACACTCGTCTCTTATCATGCACAAAATACATATTAATTTGGTTTTTGAAGAACTATACAGTGGCAATTATGAGGGCCTAGCAAGTGAAAATCCTAAGTCTGCTCTAGTGACCAATGTGATTCCAAACTCACAATAAGCTTTGATGTTTACATAGTTTAGCAAAACAAAGAGCACCAAAAGGAAATATTTGAAAAGGAAATAAAGAAAGAAAGTAATGAAAATAAGGCAACTATGTGGGTGTGAAAACAACTCTATCAAGGAGATGGATGCCTGGCTGGTAGTAGAGCAATATTTGTGGGGTCACAATGACAACTCTATTGGGGCTATGGATGCTTGATTGGTAGTGAAGCAATGTCCATGTTACTTTTAGGGTTAGGAAATTTATGTAGCTTGCTTTGCCTAATTAATGGTCACTTGTTATAGTTTCTAAAGAAAGGTAATGAATGCACCATACACACACATCTGAGGTGTTTTCATGATTTGATTCAGTGAAGGCTTCCTATTCTCCTTCACATCCCTTAGTTCACTTATAGAAATTGGCACATGGTTTGTGAAACTAGAGATTCTGGGTTCTGAATGAGTCTTTATCCTTAGAATTCTCGGGAGCATTCTCCCAGTAGAGTCACCATTTTTTGTGCCTATAGCACACACGCCCCATTCTGAATGGGGACCCTCTCCTTTTCACTTTCGTCGGGTCACTTTTTCCTTTTCCTCATTTTGCATGCCCCCTAATTTCTGAGTCCCAACTGGTCAAGGATTCCTAATGTTATCATCTTTAGTTGACTAGGTTTCACCACCTTGGAATTTTCTAAGTCTTTTTCCCCTGTGGAGTTCCTATAGAAGTTTTCCTTAAGTCTTTGAAACTGGTGTCTTTCCCTAGTTGCAGATCCACCCATGTGGGTCACCCCTAACAAGATTCCATCCCTCCTTCATCATTTCTATGATGGCCAAGTTGGGGCATCCACCCACATAGTAGGCCCCACATCCTCCATCATTGTTTCGTTCATCAAATTTCCAAGCAACAATCACCTTACTATTGCCCGCATCCCAGGCTCCACTGCTCCTATCACTGGTTGTTTTAAAACCTGTGTCCACTAACCGCACTGGCCACCATACAACATTTAATGTAGGAAATTAATGTAAAATTTGCTATAAATAGCTAAGTCACCCTATCATTTTCACCGACATTCTAGTTAGAAACTATTAGTTCTCTAGCTGTCTCTACTGCCATCACCCTCACATTGCTTGGAGGAATATTTTGAGCCCTGCATTCCTCTTGATTCTTCGGATTTGCTAGGTGAGTTCACGATTACCCTACCTACATTTCTTTGAGTTTTTTATTGAAACATTACAAAATCTTAAAGCCTAGGAACCGCAAAATATTTTAGGTGGCCAGTTAAGCATCCAAACCTGCACAAAACCCATTTTAAAAATGTTGAAAAACCCTTGAAATCAGTCATTTGGAACCATGTGAAACTTGCTCCCTCGATCACCCTTCTTAACCAGGGCATTCACCTTTACTGAGTCCGAACGCCTTCCCTTCATTGTCACTAATTGAGACTTAACAAGAAAAATATGAGGATGGAGGTCCATTGGTTGTTGTGGGTCCGCTCTTGTGAATTTCTGTCAATTGGCCACCCTTACCTGCTCGTTGTTTCTCAAATGACTGCCTCCTTTTGACTTTCTACATGGCGCATCCTACCTAGCTTGTCTTAAATGAAACACTTAATTCTTAGGCCATCTGTAAGCCATTGTCTATGGGTTTCCATTGCCCATTTGCTGACCAGTTTAACACCCATCATCCAAATGATGAGGCTCCCACTTCCTCCTGCTTCATAGAACCTGCAAATCCCAATGTCGTCTCAAGTTTCCTAAGGAAAATATGAGTTTGAATCTCTATGTGTAGGCCGAGCTTTGCGGACCGCCATCTGCGAGATACCTCGTATCCTCTGTTCACAAAACGGCTATGGAACCCCATCCAACCACATTGTGTACCTCGCACTGATCATCTCCTCTTGGCCCCTCATACATAAAAAATGGTTAAGTAAAATTAAAGGCAAGCATTCTAGTGCGAGCCGCCGACCACGGATCGCCGCCTTGTGAACATTGTTCATCAACAGTTATGCCTCACCCCCCACCTACTTTGTGGGGCCCACTTCACATAACACTATCCGAAGATCCTCGCTGACTAAAATTGATGCCAAAGCCTTATGAAGGCTTGATGGTCTAGGGTACCATCTGCAGGCGGCTATCTTGCCTTCGCTGTCTCCAAATGACTACCTCCTAATTGCTTCCCACAAGTTTCTATTTGCATCATTCCCAATAATTTGAACTTAGAAACTAAAATTGATTCATCCTTTTTGCCTATGGGTCCCACAATGCGAGACTCTATTTGTGGACTTCTGCCATGCCAATGTCGTTCCAAATGGAAAAGCTACAAAATGGCCTTAAGGACCCTGACTCCCACACCCTCTTGACCTACATGCCAAAATGACTGCATTAACATGTTTGAAGCTTCATGAATGATGGGCCCATGTGCCCAAATTCCTTAACACCTTGATGGGCCCCAATTATGGTGCAAAAATCTTGATGCGGGTGGCCGCATGCAAGCCACTATGCCCTCTACGCCCTCTCCTTTCTGCCATCTCCAAAATGGCTGCCAGCCCAAGGAAACTTGCATCCCTAGGCTCACATCGCTCTATCTTCCCCAAACAAGAGCTCAAATGATGATTTTTGATGAATATTATGATCTTTAAAAGATGAATTGCTTGATCTAGCATCTATTTTGTAGGATTTCACTAACGCTACCCTCATTTTTATGTGAACATGCTTATTGCATCTCTATTAGTAGGATTTATGGAATCAACTACAAGACCGTCGAGAGTGCCCATAGGAAAAGATAAATGGAAGAATTATACCAAGGTACCAAGAGGGAAAGAAGATAAAGATGAGATGAAGTATCAGTTCTAGGGGGTAGAAGTCACCTCCAGGGTCACTACCCCTTGGGATATAATCACAGATACTAACCTCGGGTAGGTTGCCATAGATGAATTTAGATAGAGTGTCATTGTCAACCCCACCACAAACAATGCTAGGAAAATTAGAAAGAGTGGTTTGGCTAAGGGAACCAGTTTCCCGCCCACTCTTGTGGCCCCAAAATTGGTAATGGCTTGCAGGGAAGCCTATCAAGTAGAAACATAAGGATTATTGATCGTGAGGATAAGGTGTTGATCGACCTGTCTACTAGGTCCATAGCACAAATGTTCCACATCCCTATAATGTGGAAGGTCGACCCCCTAAAATGCAAAATTTTAATTAACCAATACTAGTTAAAGGAGAAGAGAGGTAGTGCTAACAAGGTGCCCCAAGAGTTGTTCAGGAGTGACTTCTATGAAGATTATCATGACTTGGTAACCTTGTTGAGCAGAGTCATGGGAATCCCCACCGCTGCTTACTTTCAAGACTAGATGTTCTACTTCATCGAGGAGATCATCAGAGGAAAGGCTAAGTTTCATTGGGCCAAAATGATCAATGAAAACTTGCATCAGTAGTTCATGGTAGTTAAGAAGACCTCTTAATTCTATATGACCTCTTATTTGGTGTATCTCCTGGTCAAACAATTTCCCTATAGAGGTTGTTTGTTGCACAAAGCTTGACTCTAGGAAGGGAACTGAAAGTATATGATAGGCACCCACAATTACAATATTGGAATTTTAAGAAGGATTACTATAGGGTGAATGATGCCTTCATTGGGTATATTATCAAACTCCTCAGAAGGGACTTTGAGAGGAGAGTCTCTCACAATTCCTGGGCATTCATTCATAGGTTTGGGCTTCTATTTATGCAATTCCCAAAATTTACTTACATCAGAATGGGGGGCTTCTCCAAAAGGCCATACAAACTACCCTGATACCCAAATGACCAGCTGATCCTACTAGTAGTCTCTAGGAAGTTGCAAAATGCACACACTCTCCTTAGTGGCAAGCATTAGGCAGGGATACCATATCCCCTCACATTTTGGAAGGGAATGTATGCCCTCAAAACTACCAATGTGTTGAATATTTAGAAAAGGAAATCGTGGAATATTGTCTGGGTCTCCACATGACCAGGCCAAGAATGGATCCTTATGGTAAGTTGAAGAAGTTTTTCAAAAGAAAGTATGCCCAATTACAAAACATTGAAGATTTTTGGGCTACCTACCAGGACGACAAGGAGGTATGCATGAGGAATTATATGCGTATGACCGCTTACTTTATCAAGATGGTTGATTTGTTCCTAGTATTGGATCAAATTGTAGAAGATGAAAAAATTGTTGTGGATCTAAGGTATGATGTTGTTGCCAACCTAACATTTCCTTTGATAGACTGGAATGAAGAAGATGTCAATGACCTTGGATTTCTAACAAAGCTAGTGGAGTATAGAATGAGGAAATAGATCAATTCCTAGATAGCTCAATTGAAGCTCCAGGGAGCCACTTTGACATATGACAAGCTTGAAGATAAGCTCAAGAGTGAGACAGACAGTGGGACTACCACTAACCCAACTAAGGAAGCTCCCAAGTCTCCTCTAACCACAAGGATGAGAAAGAGGAAAGAGGTAACTAAATGCCAGTGCAAGCATAAGGTTTATTCATGAAAGACCTCAGAGGGTGAAACCTCGAAGAAGGAAAAGAAGACGGACAAATTCTCTGAGATGCCCATAATCCATGAAGACCCACTACATGAAGGATAAGAAGAAGAGGCTAAGCAACCAAAGTCACCACTTTCCACCTCCGCTCTTACCATAACCGCCATTGCCACTGCTACTACTCCTCCAACATCTCAAGCATTACCTACTTCCTCTCCACCCACGGTGGACATCTTGATTAACCTTGCCTCCACCTTGCCGACCAATCCAATTATTGTGATGGATTCCTTCTCTACTACAACCTATCCACTCTCATTCTCCTTGATGTCTCCCTCAACTGTATTCCCTTCAGTAGCTACAACTACAATTCCTACTCTCACTCTAATGGAGGCCTTTGCTAAAAATGCAAAATATACCCATAGAACTCTCAGGGGTACTAATGAATCTTCCAGTTCAAGCTATGATGGCCCAAGTTGTGGTTGGTCTTCCCATCCCTCCTTTGATAGAACCACCAAAGATGGAAGCAACCATGCAAATCTCAGAAGAAATGGAGAGACGATAGAAGGAGGCTGCTAAAGAAATAGATGAGGAACTTGAAGATCCCTTTAGGGATGACTACCATGAGCACCCAGAGCATCAAAATGTGACCATTGATGAGGTGTAATATGAAGAAGAAGAAGGGTCATAGTCCTCAGAAGACAATGTTGAAGACCCCAGTGCCAAATATGTAGTAGATTATTTTGACTAGAAGCTTGAGGAGTTATCCAAGCAAATCAAGGACATTGAGGAAGAAGTTGAGAGGTAGCCTTCTGGAGAAAAGGAGGAAATTGATGATGACATGGAGATATCTATAGAGCCTCCAATAGGTGGGAAAGACAAAATCCATGATCAAGAGGAAGAAATACTTCTTGAGGAAGAGGAAAACAAAGAAGCTAAAGCTGAAACGAAAAAAGAGCCTTGAGTTGGAACACCATGCAAAGCTGAAATGAGAAGAAGAAAGGGTGCCTGAAGGGGAGGAAAACCCTAAAGAGAACATAGCTACTATCAAAATTTACTAAGAAAGGACCATATTGATCCGGGACTCAGATAAAGAAGAAGAAGAGAAGATAGAACAAGAATCCTTGGACCACAAGGAAAGGGAGATCCAACATGCTCAAAGAGAAGAAGGTGATCATGAATCACCAAAGGACGGATCTCAAGTGCCTAGGTGGTTGGAAATGCAACTACAAAAGAAGACACCCCCTCTTATGGATCCTAAGGAAAGATTGGAGGCCATCCTAGCACAAGCTCAAATAGGGATGAAGAAGGAAAGGAAGTTGAGAGTTTGATCCCACATCATGATGGATGCATCTAGATCAAGGAAAGTGAAAATTTCTACCCCAGTAATAGACAAAGGAGAGGGGGTTAGTTATAATATCTCCACCATTGACCTGGGTACTACTACAAGAGAGCTAAATATTGATCAACTCCAAGGATTGGTTTCCATGACCATTCATCAGATGAACAAGGATCAGTCCTCCAAGGAGGAATTGAAGGCACAAGTGGTGGACCTCACCGCCTACATTCAATAGTGGTCTTCTACTGAGGAGCTACCAAAAAATTTGTCAACCCCATCATTGCTTCTTTCCAAAGAGCACATAAGCAAGCTAGAAAAGAGGAAGAACTAGACCAAGGCTCTTGCAAAGTGGTTCTAGCGAGTACTCTACAATGGTGATATGGGCATTGGCCATGCCATCCAAATGGCCAACAAGTTTTGGGAAGTACAAAAACAACTTGAGGGCACAAAGAGAATTTGTAATAACTTCCCTAAATTATATAGGATTACATATCCTAAACTTGAGGCCATCCTCAAGTTCCCCGAAAAGACTTGGGAGAAGGAGCTGGCCCTAGTAAAGGATTATTATTGGTTAGTTGAGACATGAAAAATGGGTGTGGACCACAAAAGGGAATTCCTAGAGTGGGTGCTACATGAAGTAGAACTCGACTTGGAATGGGTCAAGGAGCATAGAACAAACTGTGAGGAATATCTAAAGCTCATGACAGACTATGACATGCCCACTGTCAAGCTAGATCTAGAGAAGATTAGGCCACTTTTCCACAAGAAAATGGAGAATGGGGCCACAAATTATTTAACAACAGACTTTATGGATTTTGTTGTCTGGGCCTTTTTCCAGTCAGAGCAAGTGATCAAGCACATGCATAAGTGTACAAAGAATTGGGAGATGATCACCAAAAAATCAAAGAAGCTATCCTTCCAAGTGCTCTAATTAGATATCATAGAGTGGAATAAACTTTAGGCACTAATGGGAAAATTCATGGAATACACCACTATCCTAAAAAATCAAGGAAAGCTTGCCATTGATGATGAGTTCCTCACAGTGTAGTTGCAGCCAAAAGGGCAAGTCAGTACAAGACAAAGTGCTACAATGACAGTGCACTAGAAGATAAAATAGGGGAAAAGGACAAGGAATGTATTTTTAAATTGAGAAATATTAGAGGTGGGTGAAAACCTAATTTTTAATGAATCTTGGCCACACAATGAGATTAAATCTTGGCCATTGATTTTTCTTTTTTAAAATTATAAATAGGGGTCTCCTCTCATTTTCAAAGAGAGTTGAATTGTTGTAATGACATGTTGAAATTCTAATAGAAATTTATTATTTTTGGTGGATTCTTGAGTTTCCTTCATGTTTCATCATTCATCTCCTCATAGTTTATAGATTTGAATAGATTTAATTTGTTTTTCTATGTATTTTGCATGCTTTCAGTAGTTTAGTGAATGATATTCATTGATGCTAAAGAATATTGTTGTGTTGATGCCTTTCCTTGTTCATGATTTTTGCTGTTTGTTGATGATAAACAATAGTGTAAAGCTAGTCTGAACATAAATTCATTACTGCACTTAAAATTCATCTTTTATTCATGCTTTATGGTGAATGAACAGTTGAAAACTTGTAGACCGTAGAAGATAGCATTAGTTTCATGATACTGTTAGCTGATTTGGTTAAGTGGAACTTAGTTTTAGGAAGGTTGTCTACTATAGCATCCTCCATTATCACTGCTCATCATTAGTTGCAGGTCTAGGAACTTCCTCCTTTCCCTTCCCTTTTTACCTTTCTTTGAAATAGTAGTTTAGGTGGAGTTCTAGCATCATTGTAAAGCCAAATCTGATGATAAAAGTGGAGTTTTAGACTATTGTTATGAACTTGCAGCAATTGCATCATCTTCAAAATTTTAAGAACTCCATTTAAGGAACCGATCTCCCTTAAACTTAACATACATAAGGATTCCCTATGATTACCAACAAATCACATGAACCAACTGAGACATTCAAAGCAAGTCATCACCTGACACCTAAGAGACCTTGGGGTAATTTTTTGCAACATGTTTGCAGGAGATTGTCTTTCAAGAGAGGTAGTGCACTTGTGCATTGCCTATGTTGAGAAGGTGTGAAAACACCCATCAACAGAAACCAGGATCTTAAGATATACAAGAACCCCATGCCAAATCATAGAAAATGGAGCTACACTAGGAACGCTAAAGATTACACAAACATGCAATATACCTATTCCAATGTGGTCACTTCCTGTGATAGTTTCATCACTATTGTCACCATCAAAAGACCTAGTTTGGAGTGTGGAGTCACCACACGACATGGAAAATTCACCATCCAAGGTGCTCCATCTCAATCTAGGGCACAACCTACTTTTCCAACATCAAATCCTAGCAAGTACAATCTCCTAGATCAGCTTAAGAAGACCCTTGCATGAATTTCTATCTTAGAACTATTAAGGCTATCCCTGCACATAGGGAAATATTAGGGAAAGCTTTCTCCACATCATCTGACCTTGAGGATATAGGTACAAATCAATTTCAAGCTATGATAGGGAATATCACTAATCATCTTCTTACCTTCTCATAACAAGACCTACCATTGCAACCATCTCATCATCATGATTTACACCTTTAGGTCATTGTTCATAAGAATAAGGTTAAAAGAGTCTTAGTAGATGGAGGTGCTGGTCTGAACATTTGCACCCTTTAGTTGATTAAAAATATGGGATATTCAGAGGATACTATTGAGAAAATAAAGAGTACCACCATTAGAGCATATGATGACCAAGAGCGAGTATCACAAGGCATCATCACACTACCCATCCAAGTAGGACCTGTCATCACAAAAACTACATGCCAAGTGTTAGACCTTGCTCTTCCCTATAGCATCCTACTTGGCCGACCCTAGATCCATGCCCTAAAAGTTGTAGCTTCAACCTACCATCAATGTGTAAAGTTTCCTTTTGAGGGTAGAGAAGTTACCATCCATGGCGATCTTGATCCTTTTTACTACTGCAAGAATCTTGATGCCAACTTCTATAAGATCCCCCAAATACCCAATAATGACAAAGGGCCTACACCTACCTCATTTTTTGACCCATCATCCCTTACATCTACCTCATAAAGGAAAACACCCATTATGTATAACATACCCGACATTAAAGCAGTGATCTAGGATGATGGTTGTGGAAACTATAAGCTAACAAAGGATACTTTTGTGTTGGGGGAGCTACCACTTCCTCCCAAATCTCATGGGAAATGTACACCTAGCAAAAACATCCCTGAAACTATCAAGATGGAAGCTACTACCTTCACCAAGTGGGGGTACATGAACAAAAAATATGTCAATGAGGAGGATATCTCTAAACTACTCTATCAAGATAAACGACCCATCCCCATTCTTCCCATGGAAGATGATAACAAAGACTTGCAACTAATGAAGGGAATGGGGTATACCAAGAATGAAAAACTGGGACAAAATGACAATGGTTTGCTAGAACCTATCGTTCTTAAGAAATTTCCAAAGAATCTTGGCCTAGGTTGTACTACTAGCAAGGTTACCCTTATTGGAAAAGTTACTTCCGCTAAACGGGTTGCAGCTTCCTCTTGATTACCAATGTCACATGATATTACCCTAGATGACTTCCCCCTCAATGTTGCTGACCTATTTGAGAATAAATCCCTCTTCATGATATCTGCATAATCCTTCACACCAAGCAACCAACCAAATAAAATATGTCTAGTACACCTGCAACTCATTGACTTGGGCCAACAAGGACCAACAATTCTAGATTTATTTGAAAACGATGAAGCAATCTCATAATTTATGGGACTTTGGGACAACCTATCATGGGTAGATCACCAGGATAGTTTTTACATAGAGCTCAACAAAAGGGCATACTACGGGGAGACAATTGAATCCTTCAGTCATAAAATTGATGACATGCAACTAACATGTAGATCTTTGAGTGAAAACCACATTGAGGCACTTTTTGTTCCTAAAATAGTAAAAATAAAGGATGCATCTGAGGGTGAAAACCTCTTTGAGGCACCCAAGGATGAGGGATTTAATCTCCCCCTTAATGTGATGCATCAAGAGAAGTTACCATTTTTAGCAAAAAAGGCCACTCTAGTCAATGTGGGAATAGAAGAAGCACCCAAGATCACTTTCTATGTCAAATCCTTGTTGGATGAAGAATAGAAAAAACATAGTAGCATTCCTAAAAGAGTGAAGAACCAAATTTGCATGGTCACACATAAATGCTAGGGCTTGATCTAGAAGTAGTTGTGCACCCTTTAGTAGTCTATCCTAGAGCCAAACTAGTAAAGAAGTTAAAGAAGATGCACACTTAGATAACACTCTTGGTCAAACTTGAGTTACAAAAACTTATTGATGTTGGATTTATCCAACTAATAGATTATCCTAAGTGGATTTCAAACCTAGTACCAGTCTCCAAACCCACTAGGGGCATCAGAATATGCATGGATTTTAGAGACTTAAACACAACATACCCAAAGGATGATTTCCCTCTTCCTAACATCGACATCATAGTGGATTTAATAGATGGGCATGAGATGCTATCATTCATGGATGGTTTTTTAGGATATAATCAAATCATGATCACCTAGGAGGATCAACACAAAACTGTATTCGCTTGTCCATGGGGGACCTACTGTTGGAACATGATGCTATTTGGGTTGAAGAATACAGGACCAACCTATCAAAGACAAATGACCCTCATCTTTCAAGACATGATCCATAAAACATTCAAAGACTATGTGGACAATATTTTGGAAAATTCAAAGAAAAGGAGTGAGCACATAGAAGTCTTGGGAACCATCTTCGATAGACTCGAAGAGTATAAGGTATGGCTAAATGCAAAAAAATATGTCTTTGGGGTGACATCAAGAATGCTTATTGGCTATATCATTGCACAAAGAGGGATAGAAATTGATCCAACAAAAGTAAAAGCCATCCTAGACATGGAACCTCCACAAACATTGAAGCAAATGAGAGGGTTACAAGCAAGATTTTAGTCCATCATAAGGTTCATAGCGCAACTATTAGACAAAATCCACCCTTTCTCGCATCTTCTCCATAAAGGAATAACTTACAAGTGGGATGATAAGTATGATAAAGCTTTCCAATAGATCAAGGACTATCTATTGAGACCTCCAATGTTCATTCCATCTATACCAAACAAACCCTTGATCATGTATATCTCAACCACATTAGCACTACTAGGTGCTCTTCTAACACAACGTGATAAAAAAAGAAAGGAAAGATCCATATACTATATTAGAAAGACCTTGGTGGGCTATGAAATAAACTATTCATCCATAGAGAAAGCATGATTAGCTATAGTTTTTGCTTCAAAAAAATTTAGACACTACATATTGTCAAATCAAATCAAACTTATTGCAAAGATTGACCCATTGAAATCCCTGTTATCCAAAGAAACTCTCACTGGGAGAATGGCCAAATGGGTAATGATCTTGACTAAATTTTACATAGAGTATGTGGAGCACAAGGTAATCAAAGTACAAGTGATCATAGACCAACTAGAAGAGGTACCTATCTATGCATAGAATCTATTGAAACCTGAATTCCCTGATGAATGTCGATGCAACAAATTAATGGAAGAGGTACTTTAATGTATCATTCACCCAACATGGATCAGGGGTGGGTATTCTCTTTATCACCCCTCAAGGTGATTGCATTCCAGAGTCATACCAGCTATCATTTCCATGTACTAACAACATTGTGGAGTACAAATACTTGATCATAGGTCTAAGGATGGAAATCCAAAGGAAAGTACAATAGTTGAAAGTATATGGAGACTCACAACTGGTTATCAGTCAAGTCAATGATGACTACCAAACCAAGGATGATAAAATCACTCCTTACAAGAAGATGGTAGAGAGTCTCAAGGATCTTTTCATAGATATAACTTTTGAGCAGATTCCTTGCATGAACAAATGAGTAGAAAATGCTATGGAAACAATTGGATCATTGTTAGACATGTTGCATAATGTACTGCAATGTGAATTCTTGGTAGAACAACTTATCATACCAACTTTCAAAATCCCTAAATCTAAATTTGTATGTGTCATCGTTGGTCCTGGATCCCTATGGTATCAGGATATATTCACCTACCTAAGCAGATGAACCCTCACATTTGATATCACCTCAAAGCTTAAAAAGACCTTTGTTAAAAAGGCATCCTGATTCATGATCCTAGGTGATACCTTATGCCACTGAAGCATCGAGGGGACATTACTACGATGTCTAAACCAAGAGGAATCCTTGACCACTTTAACAAAATTTCATGATAGCATATTTGGTTCCCATTCTAGTGGTATGACTTTAGCTAAGAAACTATTGAGGATTGGGTACTACTAGCCAACCATGGATAGAGAAGCCCATCAATATGTGCAAAAGTGTGCCTAGTGTCAACAACATGGAGATCTCATTCATGCTTCAGCTCAGGAGTTGCAACCAATGGTCACACCTTGGCCTTTCTCACAGTGGGGGATTGAATTCATAGGAAAGATTACTCCAACCTTGTTTAATGGCCACAACTTTATCATAATAGCCATTGAGTACTTTACCAAGTGGGTAGAAGCCATTCATATGACTTACATAACAAGGAAGCAAATTGCTAAGTTTATCCTGAATTATCTAATCTTTTGTTATGGTATTACAAAAGCCCTTATCTTAGACAAAGAAACACCCTTCAAGAATTAGGATGTGAAAGAGATATGTCAAATATTCAACATCCAACATTGATTCTCTACCTCATATTACCCCTAGGGCAACGATCAAGCTGAGGCTACAAATATGACCATTCTAGAGATCCTAAAGAAAATGGTCAATGAAGTTGGTCTTGATTGGCATTTGTAGTTGAATCCCCCTCTATGGGCCTATCAAACTAGTATTCACACACCTAAAAGTGCAACCCCTTTCTCCTTGGTCCATGGATCAGAAGCCATCCTTCCTATTGAGGTCAAGCTTATGTCACTACAAGTGTCACTATAGAACCTAATCACTGATGAAGAATACATAGTATCTCAGCTAAATGAGCTAGAATTCTTGGATGAGTTTTATCTTGACATCCTTAATCACTTGCAAGTATATCAAAACTGACTGAAACAAAGCTATAATAAGAAGATCAAGTGTCATTCTTTCTAGTTAGGGGATCTTTTCCTAAAGAAGAATACAAAGAATCTTCCAGATTAGGATAGTAAAGGAAAGTTTGAGCCTAACTAGTTGGGTCCCTTTTTCATCACAACAAGCTATGGATCAGGAGCATATCAATTTTCAAAACCTAAAGGTGAACCCTTGTAGGAACCAACCAAAAACATGCATCTTAAAAAGTTTAATGCCTAGGCTTGAAGAGTGTAAATCTGAAAATACAAAAAATTCTAAAAAATAAGAAAACAGATTGAAAAAGTAAAGAAAAAACAATTGTCCTCTAGTGAAAACCATTTCAATGGCACTTTGGGTAAGTACCTTGGTGAAAACCTAGAAAACAAGAACCTTATGTAAATAAAGCACCTCCATCTATTATTTAGCTCTTTATCCTATCATTTCATCCATCACATCTATTCATCGCATCATTCATCCTATTTATTCTATTGCCCATTTGCATCCTTATCATATCTTGATGTTGTGAAGTATCGTATCCTGTTAGTACTACTTGGCATATTCCAAAGGTCAACTTGTCCTGCATGTATCGAAGTAGTCCATCCCAATCATGTTGGGGGAAATTCATTATGGATTGGATCGGGTTCTTGTATATCTTAAGGTTATTGGAAATTGCAATAGAAAATCCCAAAACAATTCGTAAAACATTCATCAGAAAATCCAAAAACATCCAAATTTCTATATAGCTAAAATCCAAAAAAATTCATAAAATTGTAAAGTCAAAATGAAAAAAGATCCAAATCACATCAAAATCCCTAAAAATGTCAAACATCGAAAATCCAAAAATAAAACCATGTTGAACTATGAGTCTCTGAGCTTGAACGTAGCAAGACCATCATTAATGTGCCCCCGACACACCCTAGGCTAGTCTTTAGGAGTCCATCATAATAAACTAACGATCCATCAACTATTCATATCTCATCTTCAATAAGTTGAGTCAGTCAAACTATGTGTTCTCTATGTGTATAACATAGGCAAGGCTTATCTTTGATCAACCCCCAAGGCCCCTAGGATAGGTCTTTTATGTTAGGTTCTTCGTCGAATCTCAAAAAAGCCCTAAACATCAAAATATCAGAAAATCTCAAAACATTTGAAAACAAAAAACACAAAAACATTAGAAAACATTCAAAAAACCCTAAACAGCCTCAAATAATCGAAAACATAAACATTCACATAAACTTTCAAAAAATGATCAAAAATAGCCTCAAAATATTTTCAAAAATACCAAAACATTAAAATATTCCAAAAAAACCCAAAACCCATCCATCCCATCTCATTTTCACCTACAATAAAGCTTCACCCATAATAAACCAACCATCATCTTCAACCTTTTCCAAAAAAAATAGGAAAAAGTGTCGCAAGTCACAAAGTGACAACCAAAGTGTCAAAATCTAAAGTCTAGATCATAGATAAATGTGTTAGTGAAGTTTGTATCAACAGCTTATCAAAAACCTCATCCTAATCAAATCATACAATAACATGTCCTAGGATGGATCCTTCTTGTGATGGAAATCAACATTATAAATCACCTTAGCTATGTTAAACAGGCAAGAGATATAGATAACATTGATTGTTTTTCTTTAATCTTTTATTTTGATTTATCTTATTGAGCCATTCTGAGGACCTCTCGATGATGTCTAAATGATTTAGAGAGAAAGGAATGGGGCATCGATCATTATCTTTCATTTTTTGTGCTTCTGGATATTCTTGTAAAATAATCTTGGTGCATACTTTCTTAGTTGTGTAGGGAGGTTGTTTGGAGTAGATTTTTGACTATTGTGTATGCTTTGGTCTAATGTATTCTGAACTACTAAACTACATTCTGATGAGGTTTCCATATGTCAAGGTGTGAACAATAACTATCCTATCTATTTTTAGAGTCAAAGTCCATTTACACTAGATACAACACCATCCTGGTTATCAATACCTTGATGCATCATGTCTATGTGTTATATCAAACAATAAGGAATGACGAAAAATCCCAATCCCAAGATATGAGAAAATCATCATGCATCTCTCATCACCATATCTAATAAAGTCTTGGTGGATCATAGACTTGTTGGAATTTTGGAATCAATCATCAAAATCAATGGTCAATCATCTCATTCTTCTATCTTCTTTCCACACTAGCTTGTTATCATGACAGTTAACAAAAACAACATCATCAATGCATCCATCCTGTATCCACAAATCATCAACATGCATATCATTAACATCTGCATTATCCATACATATGTCCATATGTATACATCATCATCTCATAAATTGTATAAAATGGTACACAAAAAGAAACGCTTCCATATCATTCACATAAGCATCACATCTGCATATCATAGCATCCCTTCCATAACATATCATAAAAGGACACTGAAAAAGAATACAACATTGCATGTCATATCATCGCATCATAGATCATCATCACATATTGTATAAATGTGAATAAAAAGAAGTACCTCCATCACATTGTATCCACACATAATCATATTGTATCATATCCCCATCTCCTGGCTAGTCTAGCTGCCTAATTGAAATAGAGGCACTAGGCTCAACCTAGCTATGATGCTCAAAATTAGGCTACCTATGGCAGCGAAGGACATCTTTGTAGTACAAGGTCCACCAATATGCTACCTCCTCCCTCACTGTACATTGCGCCATTTTGTTAGGAGGTTGAAGCTCAAATTGCAATAATTCTCTAAGGTGTGAATGCATAAATGAATTGAAAGTGACCCTTCATCACCTATTAAGCCTAAAAATTAGGGTTCTTTGCCCTAATTTAACCATCCAGCTGGGGTTTTTCACCAATTTCACCAATCTTGCCAAACTAAAGCTTATTTTGCACCATTTTTACATTGTTGGCATTTTTTTTGCATCTCAAAGCCTTTTCAGATCCTTGAGGCAATATTTTAACCTTTTTTGAGAAATCAATGCAAAATTCCAAATTTCTGCCTGATTTCTTGAGGGGGCAGGGAACCAACTTATTCCTTCTACTGGGGCAACAGTGGGGCATCCAAAAAAAATTATTATTTTTTATTTAAACAGTAGTTTTTAATCCGAAAAGCGTCAATCTTTGAGCCAACATAACAAGTACCTTGCTTTAAAGAGGGGAAAATGTAGACACTTAAAAATTTTCTAAATGATATCATGCACTTGAATCAAGTATACTAACATCATTTCATCCTCAAACCCATCCTCTTTCACTTAATTGATTAAATTTTCCTAGCTATTTAATTAATTATGTCATTTGCATTTATTAACCTAATTAATCTAATCAGGTTAATTCACCCCCTTTCATGCTAGAATTTTGTCTTATTAAATTAAATACATCAAGTTATTTGATTTAAATCCCTAAGTCTTCTTATTTAATTAAATAACCCTATGTTATTTAATTAAATATCATTTCACTTGAATCCCCCTTTTCATTAAATCACTTATTTAATGAATATCATGAAAATCCCCTAATTGTATAATTAAACCTTTGTTTAATTATCAATTACTAATTAATCTAATTTGTCCACTTGCAAGGGAATATTCCAAGGGAATATTCCTCCTTTGCACACATTCCTCTAAAAGGAATATTCCTTCCCCTTTGCACATTAAAACTTTGTTTTAATTTGCTAAATATCTAATTTCCCCTCACCCATGAGAATATTCCAAAGAATATTCTCTCTCCTCACTCATTTGAAAAAAGAGAAAATTATTCCTCCTAACAAACTTACAAGACTTCTTGTGTAAGTTTTGAGTGTGTTTGTTTGGAAGGATATGAACCCTTGATTCTTTCCTTGATCCATGTGATCATTGATTCTCATCCGTTAACAAGATTCCATGATCCATGTTTCATCTTTCCTCCTTTTTTTACCATTGATTAACCTTTTTAATCTCAACCCTTCATTTCTGATTTGTCCTCTTATAAATAGGTCACTATTTGGAGACAAATGGATCCATCTTTTAACAACAAACTTATGCTATTAAAATCACTTGCACTTGCACTCATATTTAGCACTTATTTAGCATCTTTTAGTTTAATTTCTTGCATCATATTAGCTTAGCTTCCATTAATGGCTTCCATGGTAACACATATTCATACATTTAGCATATTTGGTAATTAGGGTTTCAATCTTTTAGCTTAAAATCCATTTAGATTAGCTTTGCATATATCCATATTGGTCATCTTAGCATAGATCATGTTAAAATAGTTTGCACCATGTTAATTTAGAATTTAAATCATATTTTCATCACATATCTTTCATCAGTTCTATCGATTCTCTTCAATAGAATTGATCAGCATTTATCCATGAGATTGGGAAATGGTCGCCATTCCACATCAATGCGACACTACTCCCCAAATAGGATAAGTTTCAATGAATTAGAATAGGTATTTCTAAAGCTTATGTAGTTTAATATGTTAAGTTTTAATGGATTCTTAGTCTAGTTTTTATTTATTGATCTTATTGAACTGATGTTTAGTGGCACAATTACACTTTGAATCCTCATGGATCAAGTGTATTTGGCCCATACTAATCCGTCAGTCACACACCTGTCAATGAGTACAAAACCTTGTACATGTAGGTTATCTCCTCCTATGTCTTAGGACACATTCCTTTAGTTAATTTAAAATGGTTGTGCAATGGTGTACTAATTGATTTAGCATCTTGCATTTGAAATTATAGTGCCTACCAATTACTAGCATGTGATGTTAGTGGGAGCATTTTATTTCATATATGTTGAGATGTTAGATGATCATGCATTGGTTTTATTTTTCTATGTCAAAATCCATTGTTTCCTCTATGGTTATTTTATTAATTTTCATGATGCAAATGGCATGAAAGTGTGTGTTATATTGCCAAGTCCCTTGAAAGGGAATGGATGCATTTTATTTTGGAGGATTCCTTGGGATGTGTGCATTATGCGGGCTTTCCTAAGTGATTATTATGTTTTGGTTCATGAATATATACATTAACTTAAGTGTTGTAATTAAATGTCATGAATATATACATTAACTTAAATGTTGTAATTAAATGTTATCATGAATGTATCATTTAAAAGTAATAAAATTATGGATAAGATGTTGTACACCATTAGGTATTTATGTGATGTTTTGGTTATTTATATTGTAAGACCTAAAAATATAATTACAAATTCAAATGATAAAAAAAAAAAGCAAAAAATTAGTAATCAAACTTTGAAACAAATCACACCAATAATGAAAATAAGACAGACTGAATTAAATTAAATGCAACAAACCTACACACAAACAATAGCATACAACCTTCCCTAGCATAACTCCATTGTCCTCCTATCTTTCACCTTGGAGAGAAGGTGAAAGGGTGATGCTCTCATATTTTGTTGCATAAAGCACTTTGAAAATATGAATATAGTTCCTTTGCAATGATGAGAGATGAAGAATGAATGGTAGGATGGTTCAATTTATAGCTATTTGGTAACATTGATGGATAGTCAAGATCTAAGGAGATATTGAAAAGATCATTGACTCAAAATTGATGAGAGGAATTGAGAGGGAGTTAACTGATCTAGGTAACTAATTGTATGGATGAATTGAGAGGATTGATTGGAGTGATAATTGAGACTAATAGTCATAAGAAAAAAATTATTGCTCAATGAACTCAATATGAGTGGGAGTGGACTAAAACTGATAAAAGAGTGGAAAGAGGTTGATTGATGAGTGGATTGAGAGTAAGTCTCAGTTAGTTGGTGAGGTGGAAATATATGGGTAATTAATAATTAAATGAATTAATTATTAATTACTTGTACAAATGGATAAATAGATAATTAATTAATGGGGGAATGATTAAATAATTGAGAATAATTATTTAATTTGGAGGAATAATCAATGAGAAATTAGTTAAATAATAATTATTTATTTAATTAATTGAGGAAAAAATAATAAGTGAGTTAATTAATTAAATAAAATTATTTAATTAATCATAGAAGAATAAATAGCAATATGAATTAATTAAATAATTTAGAATTATTTAATTAATAGTTGAGATTAAATTTAAAGATAATTAAATAATTGAAAAATATTTAACTATAGAAGATAACATTAGATTAATTAAATAATGGAATTATTTAATTAATATTAGAAGAATGATTAGTGTGATGTGATGGGAGGAAACATTAGTCAATTTTAAGTGTCTATATTTTTCCCCTCTTTGAGACAATGTGTTTTTATGGAGTTATTTCAAGGAAAGTAAATAAATTTGGTGACATGCCATAGTCTGCCCCAACGAATGATAATGGAAGTGGGATGCCCCCTCAGGAGTTTAGCAAAAAAAGTTATTTAAAATATTTTTTAAGGTGGACTCATGAAAGTGAATGAATTTAATGGAGGATAGGGGGAAATGATTAAATTACTAAAATTAAATGAAGTTATTTGATGAGGTACCAGTGAAGGGGATATAAATAGGCTAAGGGGATGGAGGGAATAGTAAAATAGGAAAATTAGTGTTAGGTAGGGGTATAAAAAGTGGATGGGTGGTATTTTATCCTCATTTTCACTACTTGATTTGTGGAAATTAGTGAGCTCTAGCTTTGTGACAGTAAATTTGTGGAGAGAATGATGGGGATTCCAAAGGGTGATCATCATGTGGAGCAGGTGTGGAATTTTAGATAAGGGATGGTGCACCAGTTGAGGTAGGATTTCTAAATAGCTTTTTCAAAATTGCATGAATTGATACATTTATTAGGGAACATCTAAGGTTTGGATAGATACACCAAACCCTAGATAGGTGTATTTTGGGGAAATATGGGCCCAAATGATGAGGGAATGGTACATTTGTGAATGTATGGCATAATTTCTATGCATTATGCAATTGCCATGCATTATGCAATTACTACACATTACACAATTGTGCATGAAAAGGGCACAAATGTGTATGGGGAGTGCGCATATGTGTGTAAATGGGAAAAAATGTTTAATTTCAAGACACATTGGTGATCTAGAGGTGCACAAATGTTCCTTAGAGGTATGTGAATGTCCCCTAGATTGGAACCTATGTGCCCTAAGATGGTGCAAATGTGCCCTAAAATATCCCCTACTATTGATCAAGAGACTATCTTGTCGAAGCTTCTCAAAGCCCACTTGATTACTCTTCTTCCAAAAACATGAAATAAATTTTACAACAAAAATTCATTTTTTGCATATCATAGAGTTCATGGTCATTCTACTAATGAATGTAAGGCTTTGAGTAAAAAAATTCAACATCTTAAGGATTGTGGTGCTCTTCCTTGTGTTGATGCACCTATTTCCTCTAATTGGTATTGACTTTCATCCTATCATGTTGCTCATCACTATGTGGCATTGGTAGCTTTATGCATCTTGCTCATTGCCATTCATGGTGGTACAATTTTTGGTGCAACCATATCTCTCTTGGCAGCAACATAGTAGTTTTTTGTGATTGTATTTGTCTCTATGATTGGGGAGCATGCATGACTATTTTTTCGAGGTGTGCATTCTTTTTCAAGGATCACCTCTTCTTCTCTTTCTACTTAAAATACCAACATAGCAAGTATGTTGAAATTTTAAGTGGGAGGCATATTGTCCCCCATTCATTGTTTTCATGTTCCCTTCTTAGTGATGATAGCATACATCTCCTAGGAAGTGTGACCTTTACATTATCATTATTTTATTGACATTGGCATTGTTTCATTTTGACATTTCTTGTTGAATTTAGTGTAGCATTAGCAGAGCATACTGATCATGTTATGTGGAACCTTATCAAAGTTATCAAGAGGTATAAATTTTGGTATGGTTGTACATATGGGATTCTATAGACCTAGCATTACTTTCCCATCAACCACCTTTTTGGGGCTCACCTAGTGGACAACAAATTTTCACTAGCTTGAGTGAGCGCATTTTGGTTTGCATAGTGAACAATGGGTTTTCACTTGTAAATGTTTTTGGACAAATAGGTAAGGCTTGATCCACATTGAGTTGGACAAATAGTCGAGGCTTGATCCACCCCTTTTTTCTTTTTTCTTTTTTTTAGTCTTTGATATAGTATGATTGAGTATCTTGTCATTGTTGTTGCATATTTAGCAAAGGTATGTGTCTCTTTTTGCCTTTGTTGTCTTGCTGTGAGATGTTAGATCTTGGGGGCTTGATCATCCTCCTTGACCTTTTTAATCTTACCTTTCCAATGATTGTACAATTAGACCTCTCTTGATTGTATTCTTTAGTGTGAGTTTGATGCAAGGTCATCCTCTCACTAAAGTGGGGGCTAAATGTAGTGTAGAAAAATGTACTCCTTTACATTTTCAAACTTTTTTGGGGCTCTCTTAATTAAATTGGACTTATTTTTTCATTAATAAGCCCTATTTTACATCTACAAGGCTAATAAATCACATTTTATGAAGGGGAAACCCAATAACAATTAATGCCAACACATAATACATTACCTTGAGCAATTTGTGTTCTAGGAATAGGGACCTAGGACCCATTTTCCCATAGGTGAATGGGTCCTCCCTAAGCCTTTGAACCCATTTTTAAAACATTTTTTTGGTGGTATTTTATAATCCCAAATTCAAATTTTAATGTCGTCTTGTAATGTTTGATTTTTGAGAAATTAAGGATACATACCTATAAATACAAGGTTATTTTATCAATTCAAGATAGATCTAGCAAGATGTGAAGTTTCATATGAGAAAATATTATTGTCAAAAGCATTCAAGAGTAGATTTATCAAGCATTTGCAACAACAATCAAGGTCAAGATCATCATGTCAAAGCATTTTGCAATCATGCATTTTTTGGAGCTAACATTGTGATGTATGTTTCAAAGATCCAAAAAAGCATTCAAGTCATATTTCAACTATCAAGATCCACATCCACTGAAGCCATTTCATGCAAGATCAAGCTCAATATTTCAAATCTCTAAAGGTTTATTCAAGGGTTTGGTGAGTTGCAACATAACGATTGTTCATTCATCATTCCTTTCATGTTTCATTATTTCAATTCAAGGTTTAATTACCCAAATGGGGTTTGACCAAGGAAAACCCCCATTCACCAAAAAAAACAAATTTCCCCTCTTATGTTTTTGTTGTAGATCTTACCTAGGTTGAAGAAGGATTGAAGATCTTTTGAAGAGCAAGATTGGAAAAGTTGCAAAAGTTGCAAAAGTTGTCAAAGTTGTCATCAATTTAGGAAACTCACCTACATAATTTATTTCTAACTTTCTGGCACTAAAACTTAGATCAAACATAAGCTATAGATTGACATTAGAGGCTCCCAAAATTTGGTTGAAATCCTTGACAAAAGAACCATTCACCTATAGGTGAATGAGTCCTAGTTTTCCTCCTGAAGCTGCCTTTTGGTGACTGGTACATAGTGTTTAACCCTTCTCAGATTTGTAGAAAGCTTGTTGTTTTAATTTGTTTTGAGCTTTAAATTGATGTTTCAAGTTTTAATTGGCATAATTAGGTTTATTTACTATTTTTAATTTTTCTCCCAAAATTGTTGTTTAGGATGATACCCCTGTCCTTAATCATAAGGGAATCAGTAGATTCCATCATTAAGTTGACTCACCTAAGGGTTATAAGTCAATTCTTTGTGTAGATATAATTTCCCAATGAAAATAGGAATATAGGTTCATACCCCTTGTTATCCATCTCAAATTGATTAAACCTATTTTTCTTTATTTCAGCATCTAACCTATATTTCCTTAATTTTAAAAAATAGATGAAGAGATCAAAAGGTTTTAAAGTATTGAATATCATATTCATTTTAATTGAAGAACATATAGGATACAAAAATATAATTTCACATAGAAATATCTTTTTAATAAATAAGTGTTTTATATGATACTCCTATAAAGAACTAATTTTACATTATTTTTGAAAAAGAATATGAGTAGAATGTCATCACACCCCAAAGTATAGGAAAGACAAATTATCAAATGAAAGCATCAAAACAAGATCAATATAAACAATAAATTAAATTGCAAAGTAGAATAACTATAAACTCAATGGGTGATTTTGGTAGATGATGGTCATATAGGCCTCACCAACCGTTTGGAAGATTTTGGCTCTCAATATTTAGTAGCTCCTCTATCATTATCTTATTCTCCATTTGGTGGTTGAGTTTCAATGCTAGTGGCAAAAATGGCTAATATCAAGCAAGGAATTATTTTCATTGTCCAACTAGCAAGGAACATCCCTATCACAAGGTTTTGAAATAACAAGAGGCAACCAAGCTTGATGAGACTAACCATGAGCATAATGACCCCAAGCTATATACTAAGGTGGAAGAGAATCATGGGAACTATGAGGATTGTGTCTACTAGCATTGTGACTACATCCCCACTGACACCAAAACAAAATACATTGCCCCAATGATTAAGTATACTAATAGATAAGCAACTTTACTTACATTTGCATCCATATGAAAATTTAGAACAAATATGTAAGTTTAGTGTATGCATAAAGAAATGAATGTCAACATAAACCCGTATAAATCGAAGATCTTAAATAACCAACATATTATTTATTATGTTGAACGCTAAACCTCCTTTGACCTTAAAATTAATAAACATAACAATTATTTATTTTTAGGTCCTAAAAGGACTAAATATATATCTTTTAAAATGTTGAAAAAAAAATCATTCTAAAAATACGTCTTATCTACATGAATTCAACTAAAAATTCTAACTAATCTCAAAAATCATATATAAAAAAAATTCTAATATGAAAAACTTTTAAAAGTCATAAATCCAACTCCAACCAAAATTACATAAAGAAATTAATAAAAAAAATTCAAATAAATATTTATAAACTAGACTAAAGTCTTTAATAGCATATAAGAGATGTAAACAAAATTGCTCAAAAGGATAATCTACTCATACTAAAGCCTCCTCCCTCTCCCTATATAATGAGAAATATAAGTCCCAACTGAAGATCGTGAAACTTTATTTGAAGTAAATTATTTGTCTGATGTAAGTTATTTGTTTGAAGTAAATTATTTGTTTAACGTAAATTATTTGCTTGAAGTAAATTATTTGTTTAAGAAGCATGTTTTTTTTAATTGTATAGGTTTTTTCTCTCTACCCTTATCTCTTGATAGTTGAATTCCAAGGAATTTGTTTTCCAATATGGCCTCACAATATTGTATAAAAATGCTTCATTTAATTCTTCACTTGTACTTTGTAATGAAATCCAAGTTCTCGGGGATGAATCTTGGACTAGGGGATGTAACTCAAAGTGGTAATTTTTTAAGGGATATTTTTTTTATTTTTTAATTACATATAATTAATTATTGAGGATATTTCCTTTTCTAAGTTGAACATGGTCTTATATTCTTCACTCAACACATATTTATTTAATGTTTTTACACTTTTATTAACCAATTGATCTAAGTAATCCACATCAAAACTTAAAGGTTGTAACTTCTTTAGATTTTTTAGTAGTTTCTCAAACATCTCACCAATTGTAATTTTGATTTTAGATAAATTAGGTTCCATGTGTGTGGATCAAGTTAGGGTTAGAAGGGGGCGGGGGACCTAGCTCGATTGGATAAAGCATCCTGTTGCAGGAAAGAGGTCATGAGCTATAGTCTCCCCCCAAATCCATGCTACCAAAGGGTGTGTCGCGCCAGCGCCACCGGTCACGTGAAATTTTTTTACCAAGCGCACTGCAGTTTATAGGGGGATGGATACCCAACCGATTCCTACAGTCTAAAAAAAAAAAAAAAAGAGAAGTTAGGGCTAGAAGTTTGGGGCCTAGATCCTCCCACAAATTTCTTCTAAATTCCTTATAGATACCATATCTTTGTATATTTTTACTTTTGTTTTTTAATCATTTATTGTACTTTTTCAAGATGTGAATTTATTTTTCTTGGATTTGGTATAATTCTATTTTTATTATCAATAAAACTCACATTGGCACATGCTTAATTTATTGTTAGTTGCACCCCCCTTGGTGCACTCAACAACACCCTTACTAGTACAATCTATCTCAAAAAAAAAAATTTCATCTTTTTACATTACCTCTCTTGGCATTATTGTGTTTGTTTATCTTTCCTTTCTTTCATACATCTATCTTCCATGTTTAACTATTTTTCAATTTAATTGCCTCTCTAACTTCTCTCAACCTTTTGTTATCTCCCTTAATGCTTTGGTATTTTATTAGTCCTTTTATGCATCCCATGGTGTTTATAATAGGCCTACTTTGATTAGTCATGTCTTTTTAGGGATCTCTTTCAAAATCACCCCTTTTCATTCACCATCTCTTGAGTGCCTAACCACCTCTTAGAGGTTAATATATAAGGGAATTTGACACATATGTTAAAAGATATTCCCTTCTTATGGATCTTTCTTAGGATATTTATTTGTTCCACAAGCTTTACTTGGTGCTTATATTTTTTTATCTATTTTTTTACTAGGGTCTCGATAATGGAATCAATATTAGCAATAAAAGTAAGTGTACAAATTGAATTTTTAATCCCTAAGAATTCTTAGTATTGTGTTTATACCCTTGACAATAGGAGAATAATTAGAGAATGGGTGGTAAAGATTATTAATATGTAGTACTATAACAACATTTGAACATGCATCACACATAAATTACATAAATATATGTACCATAACTAACTGTCTCTACATATACATATCTTTTCTATATATAATATCTAATTTACAAAGTCTCTACTTATAATATTCTTTTCTATCTAACTCTCTTATATTCCTTACTTTAACTTGCATCATCATACTATTATATACATATACATGTAAATGGGGACACATCCCTTACAAATTATGCCTATTTCTATTTGGCCTAGTCAACCTTGTGCTCCACATTTTGTTTGTGGCCACTTACGGTAAGTTATTATTGCTTTTGCACCTTTGTCCTAACCTTTACCAAAAAGAATTAAATTGAACATGCTTAAACACACTTACTTTACATTCATAATACTTTATTCTCCTACACAAAATTCTAGAAGATAAACTCATATATTTTATGCTCTTTGCTTAAGAATTCAAATTTAATAACAATCTCTAAGTATTCTTAAATCAATATAAAAATAAATATAGTATTATTTAAAATTTTATTTTATTTAAATTATGTGTTAATGTCTATAAAATCCCTATTTAATCCCATAATTAGTCCATGGAACTCAAGAATGTATAATGCATAAAGGAGAAGGAAAGTGTAGTGGCACATCTCAATAAAATATAAAATTATATAGAAATTAATATATGAAAGGAAAGGTTCCATATAAAATATTTAAATGACATAGATATCACTCCTAACACTCAAGGATGCAAAAAAATATGTGTTGATAATAAGGTCATGGGTGTTACTAGATTTATGGTGCATCATGGATTTATTTGTGAACTTATAAATTGGCTAGGGGGGCTCTTCATATTGAGGTAAGAGGGCTATATATAGTAATTTATCAATCTAATATGAGCCCCTTTGGTGGACATTCCTTTGGAAATTCATCAATGAAGGTCAAACATCTCCTAGAAGAAGAGAAAATGGCATCCCTAGTCCTCATAAGTCATGAGAGATTTGGAAAAAACATTTGAATTGAGTCTATAAAAATTCAAAAATAGATCCTCTAATCATATATTAAGGAAGGTACTTTGAATATAATTGTTGCTTGGTCTCTAGTTCACTAGTTCTATGGAGCATATCTACAAAATACAATGTTCTTGAGGAATATTGTAGTCCATCTTGAAATGTATGGTGAGATCAAACTATAAGTTACATGAGAGAGCAACCCTTTGGCTACAAGGTAGTTGGAATATGATATATCTCAAGAGAAAAATTAGGCTATTTATGAAATGAATAAATAGACTTAAGTATTATGTTGAATATTTGAATATAGCGGCTCTTTAGAGTAGTCCATGTAGATTGGAGATAGAATCTATAAATCTCAATGGAAATACCCTTATTTATCTCCACTAAGGGAAATTAGTAGAATTCATAGAAACTTTATCATGGTAACTTATAAATATAAAGTTCAATGGAACACAACAAGGAGACTCTTACATACCAACAAGGCTCAAACTTGTGGTCTACTAACCCCATAGAATATCAATGGTGGCCATCAATATTATCTTGCATACCAAAATAATCACATAAAATATAACTAAAATAATGAGGAGCTATGTTGAATTCTACAAATATGGAAGAATTTAATGTAAATAAATAATAAATAAATGTAAATAACTATTGCTAAAAATATTCCAAAAAGTAAAATAAAAATGTATTTCAACTAACATTTATTACAAAAAGAACTCAAATTTCACTTACACCATAGATAGGTAGGTGGAATGGTTGGTTGGTCAGATATTTTTTTGGGTAAAAGGTGGTCAATAGTTGATTTTAAGCATCTAGCCTATATTTTTTTATTTTTTAAAAAATAGATGAAGAGATGAAAAGGTTCACAAGGTTGTGAAATAGCAAAAGGCAATCAAGCTTGACGAGACTAACAACGAGCACAATGACCCCAAGCTATATGCTAAGGTGGAAGAGACTCATGGAAACTATGAGAACTATGTCTACCAGCATTGTGACTACATCCTCACTGACACTCAAATAAAGGGCGTTGGCCCCTTTAAGAGAGAGATATTAGTGAGATTCTAGCAACCATGTAAAATGCATTGCCACATTGATCAAGTAACACTGATAGATAAGCAACTTTACTATCTTGCATTTGTATCCATATGAAAACATTAGAACAAATCATAAATTTAATGTATAAATAAAGAAATGAATGTTGGCATAAACCCTTATAAAAGAATATCTTAAATAACCAGCATATTAATTGTCTTCTCGTAGGTCAAATCTCCTTTGACCTTAAAACTAACAAACAACATACCAAATATTTGCTTTTAGGTGCTAAAAAAGACTAAATGTATATCTTTTTAAATGTTCAACAAAAATTCCACTCTAAAAATAGATCGTATCTTAGATAAATTTAACAAAAAACCTAACTAATCTCAAAAATCACATATAAAGAAATTTTAATCTGAAAAACTTTTAAAAGTCATAAATCCAACTCCAACCAAAATTACATAAAGAAATAAATAAAGTTTTGCAAATAAGCGTTTACAAACTGGACTGAAATCTTTAAAAACGTATAAAATAAATAGAAACAAAAACATATAACAACCTAGCCAAAACTCCATGAATCTTAGTTAACAACCTTTTCTGCTAACCTGTATAAACTCTTTCTATACTAGAGCAAGAAATTTCTGAATTTGACTGTGTGCATTGTTTTCTCTCTCAACGTTTCAGATCAAACTTCATGATCCATCGTCAGGAGAGCAAAACAAGAGAAGAGAATTATATACTGTTAACAATTATATAAAAAAAAACTCTAAAAACCTGCAAGATACTCAAATCCATATCACTTCCAGCGAATATATAATTCTGTGTTTCTTGACATTTTTGCAAACTGCTCATGGAGATGTATATGCAGTGCATGCATTTCCATGCGCAGCTTGCAAAATGCAAAGAAGCTCAGAAGGATAATCTGCTCACAGTAAAGCCTCCTCCCTCTATATATAATAAAAACTGTAAGTCCTAGCTGAAGCTCGTGAAGCTTTGTTTGAAGTAAATTATTTGTCTGACGCAAATTATTTGTTTGAAGTAAATAATTTGTCTGACGTGTTTCACGTGTGGATAATACCATGTTCCCTGTACAAGTTGCCTGTGTTTGTGGGGACTCACGCCATTGGAGACAAAACTTGAGCTGGTTCTAACGTGACTGTACTCTTTCCATTTTGATCCAGCTTCTAACATTGACTACTTATCTTTTGAAGCTGATAAAAGGTTTTGTTCATGCCTAATCTACCATTCATTGGCTTAATTCAAGTGTGGAAGAAGTATCACCATTGAGCCTACAAATTTGAGTTATAAATTTTTAAAATTCAAATCAAAATTCAAAATCTTTGTTATCTTTTTAACTAGTTACTATGAAGATCAGTCATTGGACTTATTGTCCTTGGTTGTATTGTTCTCTTTGTAATTTTGTGTACGTTTGGCAATATTTTTTTGCTTCTAGTCTCTGGACTGTTTTACTGCTGTTATATTACAGTCTTGTTGCTGTCTTCAATCGACTTTAGGACAGTATTGTCCTCTCTGTAATTTTGTTTGGGCTCGACAACATTTTGTTGTTTCTGATTTGAGTCTCTATCTGTTTTGTTGCTGTAACAGTCTTGTGGTTGTTTTTCTTTGTAATTTTATTATGCTTTTTCCAATAAAAATAAAATGAAATGATAAAAAATGAAATTACATTAAATTTTATTCATTACGATGATGTATTTAAAGATTAATTTTGATTAAAATGAATTATCTAGGATCTATGATTGATAAGAGTGTAGTTAAGAGAACTTGTCTAGAGTTCAATTTGTAAGTACACAAAAAGGATCACATTAACATCACACCTTTCTAAGATAGGTTTATGCTTGCTTATTGTTCTTAATATTTTCCTTTATGATCATTAAGCTAGTCTGTCAAGGGTTTGAATGCGGAGAACAAGACCCTTATGATTTGATAGATTCCTCAAAAGGATTTATAGGCATTGCATTTCCTTACTAGATTCAAATATCAAACAATGAGATGAAACAAATTGTAAACTATGAGGATTTATCAAATTATCTTCATGAAATATAGGCTCACATGTGTGTATTCTGTTTATGTTTGCAAAAGTAGAGATCATTTTCATACACACAAATATAAATCCAAACAAAGTACAATTAAATTTATAGGTCACTAATGGAACATAAAATTCAATAACTTTCGCAAATACATTTATAACAACTAGATAGAGACTAGTGCAGCAAAATTAAAGCTAAGTACCAATATAATTTATTTATTTACATTTAAATTCAAATAATTTCAAGTATTACTCCTAGGGCATTTAATATAGGTTAAATGATTCATATTTGGTTACATTTACTTAATTAGTCTAAGTCATTTTATGTAGAGGTATTTTTTACCTCTAGATTTTGGTGAACCTAATATTCCTATATGACCCAAGTTTTAACCATATTAGGATTTATCCTTCATCCTCGCTAGGACTTTTAGTTTAAGAAAATCTTCTATGTTATTCATATCATAGTTCATTATGTTTTGGATCCACCCTTATTTGTATCCACTTATCATATCTTGATTATAGTTTCAACATACATAGTGGTATATCTATTTGATCTAACCCACACACCCTTGGATATTCCATCATCATGGATTCTTATAGTTCATTTTCCCTAGCTAATATAGATGTACATACATATATACATACATACATATATATGATTTTGACATTTTCCTATCTTTTGTAGATTTTAATCCTTTCATCCTTATTGCACTTATGGATTTCTATATGCTAGGTTGAGAATGTATTTTGTATAGGTATTTTTAGCATGTAATATTTTTCTCATTAATTGATCTGGCTAATTCATATCCTTTTCTTCTAGATTCCACTTATCTCACTTATCCATGGCCTTGATATTGATCCTATTTCTACTATGGCTTGTGATAGTGAAAAGAATACAAGTTGTAAGGTTTTAATTTTGAGGATGCTACACTTTATATGATGGCTATAGATGATGTTATACATTCTTTACTTATTTATCAAATTATTGTATATCATGATAACCTCTCTTATATGGTATGATAGACCTATACCTATCCCCATGAGATCATTTTTTAAATGAGTTACCTTGTTTGACACATGAGGATGTGTTTGGTGAGGAACATTCATTTAGATTTCATGTGATTCTTTTGGATATCAATGATTTTCATAACCCTAGTGATACCTCCCATGATGTTAATATACATTATGATGGTAGTTATTTAACCTTT
>VDFB02058242.1:736431263-736445456 GCA_007258455.2 Sequoia sempervirens | reverse complement strand
ATTTAATATTGGGGAAGAATTTATAAAGTGAAAAATTAGTACCCAATATTAAATGAGGGGTCAATAACTTTGTATTCACATGTTTTTTTGGTACATGGTTATATCTTACCACTTGGTTGTATTTGTGTGAGCTTGAGTCTATAAAAGCAAACACATGTTTAGTGGTTAAGGTTGGTTGGGTAAGTGGGTTGTCATTATTGAGTCTTTCTGAGAAGTGCATATGTGAAGGATGACATGGGATATGTGGATTCATGCTTGGACACATGAAGGATGTATTGGTGAGGTCTTGATGCTTAAAAAGTATTTGTTGTAACTCTATAAGTGCATGTATTGTTTTATTGTTGAATAATAGATGGAGTATGGATGCTTTTGGAGGTTGGGTTTTTCCCTCTTGAGGGTTTTCCCAGGGTATATCTTGTGTTATGTTGTTGCTTGTCTATTTTGATCTATGCATTATGGTTATTTTGTAATCTTGCATGCATTCTTTTCTCTCATGGGGTTATGTAGGAAATGGATTAAGAATGTGGGTTATTATACATTATTTCCTAGCAAAAAATACATTCTCAACCTAGCATATAGAAATCCATAAGTGCAATAAGGATGAAAGGATTAAAATCTACAAAAGATAGGAAAATGTCAAAATCATATATATGTATGTATGTATATATGTATGTACATCTATATTAGCTAGGGAAAATGAACTATAAGAATCCATGATGATGGAATATCCAAGGGTGTGTGGGTTAGATCAAATAGATATACCACTATGTATGTTGAAACTATAATCAAGATATGATAAGTGGATACAAATAAGGGTGGATCCAAAACATAATGAACTATGATATGAATAACATAGAAGATTTTCTTAAACTAAAAGTCCTAGCGAGGATGAAGGATAAATCCTAATATGGTTAAAACTTGGGTCATATAGGAATATTAGGTTCACCAAAATCTAGAGGTAAAAAATACCTCTACATAAAATGACTTAGACTAATTAAGTAAATGTAACCAAATATGAATCATTTAACCTATATTAAATGCCCTAGGAGTAATACTTGAAATTATTTGAATTTAAATGTAAATAAATAAATTATATTGGTACTTAGCTTTAATTTTGCTGCACTAGTCTCTATCTAGTTGTTATAAATGTATTTGCGAAAGTTATTGAATTTTATGTTCCATTAGTGACCTATAAATTTAATTGTACTTTGTTTGGATTTATATTTGTGTGTATGAAAATGATCTCTACTTTTGCAAACATAAACAGAATACACACATGTGAGCCTATATTTCATGAAGATAATTTGATAAATCCTCATAGTTTACAATTTGTTTCATCTCATTGTTTGATATTTGAATCTAGTAAGGAAATGCAATGCCTATAAATCCTTTTGAGGAATCTATCAAATCATAAGGGTCTTGTTCTCCGCATTCAAACCCTTGACAGACTAGCTTAATGATCATAAAGGAAAATATTAAGAACAATAAGCAAGCATAAACCTATCTTAGAAAGGTGTGATGTTAATGTGATCCTTTTTGTGTACTTACAAATTGAACTCTAGACAAGTTCTCTTAACTACACTCTTATCAATCATAGATCCTAGATAATTCATTTTAATCAAAATTAATCTTTAAATACATCATCGTAATGAATAAAATTTAATGTAATTTCATTTTTTATCACTTCATTTTATTTTTATTGGAAAAAGCATAATAAAATTACAAAGAAAAACAACCACAAGACTGTTACAGCAACAAAACAGATAGAGACTCAAATCAGAAACAACAAAATGTTGTCGAGCCCAAACAAAATTACAGAGAGGACAATACAGTCCTAAAGTCGATTGAAGACAGCAACAAGACTGTAATATAACAGCAGTAAAACAGTCCAGAGACTAGAAGCAAAAAAATATTGCCAAACGTACACAAAATTACAAAGAGAACAATACAACCAAAGGACAATAAGTCCAATGACTGATCTTCATAGTAACTAGTTAAAAAGATAACAAAGATTTTGAATTTTGATTTGAATTTTAAAAATTTATAACTCAAATTTGTAGGCTCAATGGTGATACTTCTTCCACACTTGAATTAAGCCAATGAATGGTAGATTAGGCATGAACAAAACCTTTTATCAGCTTCAAAAGATGAGTAGTCAATGTTAGAAGCTGGATCAAAATGGAAAGAGTACAGTCACGTTAGAACCAGCTCAAGTTTTGTCTCCAATGGTGTGAGTCCCCACAAACACAGGCAACTTGTACAGGGAACATGGTTTTATCCACATGTGAAACACGTCAGACAAATAATTTGCTTCAAACAAATAATTTGCGTCAGACAAATAATTTACTTCAAACAAAGCTTCACGAGCTTCAGCTAGGACTTACAGTTTTTATTATATATAGAGGGAGGAGGCTTTACTGTGAGCAGATTATCCTTTCTGAGCTTCTTTGCATTTTGCAAGCTGCGCATGGAAATGCATGCACTGCATATACATCTCCATGAGCAGTTTGCAAAAATGTCAAGAAACACAGAATTATATATTCGCAGGAAGTGATATGGATTTGAGTGTCTTGCAGGTCTTTAGAGTTTTTTTTATATAATTGTTAATAGTATATAATTAATTCTCTTCTCTTGTTTTGTTCTTCTGATGATGGATCATGAAGTTTGATCCGAAATGTTGAGAGAGAAAACAATGCACACAGTCAAATCTAGAAGTTTCTTGCTCTAGTATAGAAAGAGTTTATATAGATTAACAGACAGGTTGTTTACTAAGATTCATGGAACTTTGGCTAGGTTGTTATATGATTTTGTTTCTATTTATCTTATACGTTTTAAAGATTTCAGTCCAGTTTGTAAACGCTTATTTGTAAAACTTTATTTATTTCTTTATGTAATTTTGGTTGGAGTTGGATTTATGACTTTTAAAAGTTTTTCAGATTAAAATTTCTTTATATATGATTCTTGAGATTAGTTAGGTTTTTTGTTAAATTTATCTAAGATATGATATATTTTTAGAGTGGAATTTTTGTTCAACATTTAAAAAGATATACATTTAGTCCTTTTTAGGATCTAAAAGCAAATATTTGGTATGTTGTTTGTTAGTTTTAAGGTCAAAGGAGATTTGACCTACGAGAAAACAATTAATATGCTGGTTATTTAAGATCTTTTATAAGGGTTTATGCCAACATTCATTTCTTTATTTATACATTAAATTTATGATTTGTTCTAATGTTTTCATATGGATACAAATGCAAGATTGTAAAGTTGCTTATCTATCAGTGTTACTTGATCAATGTGGCAATGCATTTTACATGGTTGCTAGAATCTCACTAATATCTCTCTCTTAAAGGGGTCAGCACCCTTTATTTGAGTGTCAGTGAGGATGGGCAATGGATTTTACATGGTTGCTAGAATCTCACTAATATCTCTCTCTTAAAGGTGCCAACGCCCTTTATTTGAGTGTTAGTGAGGATGTAGTCACAATGCCGATAGACACAGTTCTCATAGTTTCCATGACTCTCTTCCACCTTAGCATATAGCTTGGGGTCATTGTGCTCGTTGTTAGTCTCGTCAAGCTTGATTGCCTTTTGCTATTTCACAACCTTGTGAACCTTTTCATCTCTTCATCTATTTTTTAAAAAATAAAAAAATATAGGCTAGATGCTTAAAATCAACTATTGACCACCTTTTACCCAAAAAAATATCTGACCAACCAACCATTCCACCTACCTATCTATGGTGTAAGTGAAATTTGAGTTCTTTTTGTAATAAATGTTAGTTGAAATACATTTTTATTTTACTTTTTGGAATATTTTTAGCAATAGTTATTTACATTTATTTATTATTTATTTACATTAAATTCTTCCATATTTGTAGAATTCAACATAGCTCCTCATTATTTTAGTTATATTTTATGTGATTATTTTGGTATGCAAGATAATATTGATGGCCACCATTGATATTCTATGGGGTTAGTAGACCACAAGTTTGAGCCTTGTTGGTATGTAAGAGTCTCCTTGTTGTGTTCCATTGAACTTTATATTTATAAGTTACCATGATAAAGTTTCTATGAATTCTACTAATTTCCCTTAGTGGAGATAAATAAGGGTATTTCCATTGAGATTTATAGATTCTATCTCCAATCTACATGGACTACTCTAAAGAGCCGCTATATTCAAATATTCAACATAATACTTAAGTCTATTTATTCATTTCATAAATAGCCTAATTTTTCTCTTGAGATATATCATATTCCAACTACCTTGTAGCCAAAGGGTTGCTCTCTCATGTAACTTATAGTTTGATCTCACCATACATTTCAAGATGGACTACAATATTCCTCAAGAACATTGTATTTTGTAGATATGCTCCATAGAACTAGTGAACTAGAGACCAAGCAACAATTATATTCAAAGTACCTTCCTTAATATATGATTAGAGGATCTATTTTTGAATTTTTATAGACTCAATTCAAATGTTTTTTCCAAATCTCTCATGACTTATGAGGACTAGGGATGCCATTTTCTCTTCTTCTAGGAGATGTTTGACCTTCATTGATGAATTTCCAAAGGAATGTCCACCAAAGGGGCTCATATTAGATTGATAAATTACTATATATAGCCCTCTTACCTCAATATGAAGAGCCCCCCTAGCCAATTTATAAGTTCACAAATAAATCCATGATGCACCATAAATCTAGTAACACCCATGACCTTATTATCAACACATATTTTTTTGCATCCTTGAGTGTTAGGAGTGATATCTATGTCATTTAAATATTTTATATGGAACCTTTCCTTTCATATATTAATTTCTATATAATTTTATATTTTATTGAGATGTGCCACTACACTTTCCTTCTCCTTTATGCATTATACATTCTTGAGTTCCATGGACTAATTATGGGATTAAATAGGGATTTTATAGACATTAACACATAATTTAAATAAAATAAAATTTTAAATAATACTATATTTATTTTTATATTGATTTAAGAATACTTAGAGATTGTTATTAAATTTGAATTCTTAAGCAAAGAGCATAAAATATATGAGTTTATCTTCTAGAATTTTGTGTAGGAGAATAAAGTATTATGAATGTAAAGTAAGTGTGTTTAAGCATGTTCAATTTAATTCTTTTTGGTAAAGGTTAGGACAAAGGTGCAAAAGCAATAATAACTTACCGTAAGTGGCCACAAACAAAATGTGGAGCACAAGGTTGACTAGGCCAAATAGAAATAGGCATAATTTGTAAGGGATGTGTCCCCATTTACATGTATATGTATATAATAGTATGATGATGCAAGTTAAAGTAAGGAATATAAGAGAGTTAGATAGAAAAGAATATTATAAGTAGAGACTTTGTAAATTAGATATTATATATAGAAAAGATATGTATATGTAGAGACAGTTAGTTATGGTACATATATTTATGTAATTTATGTGTGATGCATGTTCAAATGTTGTTATAGTACTACATATTAATAATCTTTACCACCCATTCTCTAATTATTCTCCTATTGTCAAGGGTATAAACACAATACTAAGAATTCTTAGGGATTAAAAATTCAATTTGTACACTTACTTTTATTGCTAATATTGATTCCATTATCGAGACCCTAGTAAAAAAATAGATAAAAAAATATAAGCACCAAGTAAAGCTTGTGGAACAAATAAATATCCTAAGAAAGATCCATAAGAAGGGAATATCTTTTAACATATGTGTCAAATTCCCTTATATATTAACCTCTAAGAGGTGGTTAGGCACTCAAGAGATGGTGAATGAAAAGGGGTGATTTTGAAAGAGATCCCTAAAAAGACATGACTAATCAAAGTAGGCCTATTATAAACACCATGGGATGCATAAAAGGACTAATAAAATACCAAAGCATTAAGGGAGATAACAAAAGGTTGAGAGAAGTTAGAGAGGCAATTAAATTGAAAAATAGTTAAACATGGAAGATAGATGTATGAAAGAAAGGAAAGATAAACAAACACAATAATGCCAAGAGAGGTAATGTAAAAAGATGAAATTTTTTTTTTTGAGATAGATTGTACTAGTAAGGGTGTTGTTGAGTGCACCAAGGGGGGTGCAACTAACAATAAATTAAGCATGTGCCAATGTGAGTTTTATTGATAATAAAAATAGAATTATACCAAATCCAAGAAAAATAAATTCACATCTTGAAAAAGTACAATAAATGATTAAAAAACAAAAGTAAAAATATACAAAGATATGGTATCTATAAGGAATTTAGAAGAAATTTGTGGGAGGATCTAGGCCCCAAACTTCTAGCCCTAACTTCTCTTTTTTTTTTTTTTTTAGACTGTAGGAATCGGTTGGGTATCCATCCCCATAACCCGGCAGTATGCTGGTAAAAAATTACGTGATTCAAGGCCATGCTACACACCCTTGGTAGTATGGGATTTGGGGGAGACTATACTCGCGACCCTTCCTGCAACAGATGTTTTATCCATTCCAGCAGTCCCCGCCTCCTTCTAACTCCCTAACTTGTCCATTATGGAACCAATATCTAAAATCAAAACCAATCGTAGAGTTTGAGAAACTAATAAAATCAAAGTTACAAACCAGAAATAGATTTAGATCACTATTAATAGCAAAACATTAAATAATATGTTGAGTAAATTATAAGACCATAAATAAAAGAAATATTCTAATAATTAAAATAAAGATCCCATCCAGAACTGACTTACACACACAGAGTTATATTAATCAATCATATATATATAATTGAAAAAAATATTAAACATTATCAAATATTAAAGAATAATTTACTTCAAACAAATAACTTACATCAGACAAATAATTTACTTCAAATAAAGTTTCACGATCTTCAGTTGGGACTTATATTTCTCATTATATAGGGAGAGGGAGGAGGCTTTACTATGAGTAGATTATCCTTTTGAGCAATTTTGTTTACATCTCTTATATGCTATTAAAGACTTTAGTCTAGTTTATAAATATTTATTTGAAATTTTTTATTAATTTCTTTTTGTAATTTTGGTTGGAGTTGGATTTATGACTTTTAAAAGTTTTTCATATTAGAATTTTTTTTATATATGATTTTTGAGATTAGTTAATTTTAGTGAATGTGGAGACGTATTTTTGGAATATTTTTTCAACATTTTTGAAAAGATAGAGGCTTAGTCCTTTATAGAATTTAAAAATAAATAATTGTTATGCTTATTAATTTGGCTGTGAGGTTGAAGCGCCTAAATATAATAAATAATATGTTATGGTTTAAGATCTTCGGTTTATACGGAATATGTTGACATTTAGCCTTTTACAAAGTACTAAATCCTCATACATTTGTCTTTAAATTCTCATGGATGTAAATGTAAGTGTTGCTTTTATTCATTAGTAAGTACTAATCATTGGGGCAATGTATTTCTGGTTTTGCGTCGCAGGGGACAGTCACAAGTAGATACCAACCCCTCATAGTTCCCATGATTCTCCACCTTAGTAGCTTGTGGTCATTATGTCATGAAGGTTCTACCAAGCTTCTGGCTGCCCTTGTTGGCTCAAACCTGAGGGGATGCTCCGCGGTTGAATACTGAAAAATTCCTTGTCGATATTAGCCATGCCACTAGCATTAAAACTCAAATGAGAATAAGATAATGATATTACCAATATTGAGAGTTTCAAATCTTCCAACCATAGCCTATATGACCATCATCTACCAAAACCAACCATTGAGTTTATACATTCTACTGCAATTTAATTTATTGTTTATATTGATCTTGTTTTGATGCTTTCATTTGATAATTTGTCTTTCCTATACTTTGGGGTGTGATGACATTCTACCCATATTCTTTTTCAAAAATAATGTAAAATTAGTTCTTTATAGGAGTATCATATAAAACACTTATTTATTAAAAAGATATTTCTATGTGAAATTATATTTTTGTATCCTATATGTTCTTCAATTAAAATGAATATGATATTCAATACTTTAAAACCTTTTGATCTCTTCATCTATTTTTTAAAATTAAGGAAATATAGGTTAGATGCTGAAATAAAGAAAAATAGGTTTAATCAATTTGAGATGGATAACAAGGGGTATGAACCTATATTCCTATTTTCATTGGGAAATTATATCTACACAAAGAATTGACTTATAACCCTTAGGTGAGTCAACTCAATGATGGAATCTACTGATTCCCTTGTGATTAAGGACAGGGGTATCATCCTAAACAACAATTTTGGGAGAAAAATTAAAAATAGTAAATAAACCTAATTATTCCAATTAAAACTTGAAACATCAATTTAAAGCTCAAAACAAATTAAAACAACAAGCTTTCTACAAATCTGAGAAGGGTTAAACACTATGTACCACCACCAAAAAAGTGTACCAGAGGAAAATTAGACCGCCCACCTATAGGTACGTCTTTGTCATGATTTCGAACCCAATTGGGAGCCTCATCGTCAATCTATATTATGCCTGATCAAGTTTAGTGTAGTTGAAATAAATTGCGAGAGTTTCCTAAATGATGACAACTTTGACAACTTTGCAACTTTGCAACTTTTTCCAATCTTATTTTTCAAAGATCTTCAACTTTCTTCAAACCCAGGTAAGATCTAGTACAAAACATAAGAGGGAAATTTGTTTTTATGAATGGGGTTTTCCTTGTCAAACCCCATTTGGGTAATTAAACCTTGAATTGAAATAATGAAACATGAAAGGAATGATGAATGAACAATCGTTATGTTGCAACTCACCAAACCCTTGAATAAACCTTTGGAGATTTGAAATATTGAGCTTGATCTTGCATGAAATGGCTTCAGTGGATGTGGATCTGATATTGAAATATGACTTGAATGCTTTGGATCTTGAAACATACCACAATGTTAGTCTAAAAATGCAATGATTGCAACATGATATGATGATTCTAATTCCTTGATTACATGCAATGTTTGATAACCCATTCTTTGAATGCTTTTGACAATAATATTTTCTCATATGAAACTTCACATCTTGCTAGATCTATCTTGAATTGATAAAATAACCTTGTATTTATAGGTATGTATCCTTAATTTCTCAAAAATTAAACATTACAAGCCCACATTAAAATTTGAATTTGGGATTATAAAATACCACCAAAAAAATGTTTTAAAAATGGGTTCAGTTAGGAGTGACCCACCACCTATGGGAAAATGGGTCCCAGGTCCTATTCCTAGAATAAAATTGCCCATAATGTATTGTGTTACATTAATTGCTATTGCTCTCCATAAAAATGTGATTATTAGCCAGATGGAACAGGGCCGACATCAAAAATAAGTCCACCATCAAGAAAGTTCTAAAAGTCAGAAAGCACCAAAGGAGTATTTTTCTACACTACATTTAGCCCCACCTTTAGTGAGAGGAGGATCCTCAGACTTCAAACCTAATTTAAAGAACACAATCGTAGAGGTCTATACTGTTTAACCATTGGTGTAAGATTAAAGGTCGGCGATACGATCAAGCCCCCAAGATCTAACATCTCACAGCAAGACAACAAAGGCAAAAAGAGACACATACCTTTGCTAAATATGCAACAACAATGACAAGATACTCAATCATACTATATCAAAGACTAAAAAAAAGAAAAAAGAAAAAAGGGGTGGATCAAGCCTCGACTATTTGTCCAACTCAATGTGGATCAAGCCTTACCTATTTGTCCAAAAACATTTACAAGTGAAAACCCATTGTTCACTATGCAAACCAAAATGCGCTCACTCAAGCTAGTGAAAATTTGTTGTCCACTAGGTGAGCCCCAAAAAGGTGGTTGATGGGAAAGTAATGCTAGGTCTATAGAATCCCATATGTACAACCATACCAAAATTTATACCTCTTGATAACTTTGATAAGGTTCCACATAACATGATCAGTATGCTCTGCTAATGCTACACTAAATTCAACAAGAAATGTCAAAATGAAACAATGCCAATGTCAATAAAATAATGATAATGTAAAGGTCACACTTCCTAGGAGATGTATGCTATCATCACTAAGAAGGGAACATGAAAACAATGAATGGGGGACAATATGCCTCCCACTTAAAATTTCAACATACTTGCTATGTTGGTATTTTAAGTAGAAAGAGAAGAAGAGGTGATCCTTGAAAAAGAATGCACACCTCGAAAAAATAGTCATGCATGCTCCCCAATCATAGAGACAAATACAATCACAAAAAACTACTATGTTGCTGCCAAGAGAGATATGGTTGCACCAAAAATTGTACCACCATGAATGGCAATGAGCAAGATGCATAAAGCTACCAATGCCACATAGTGATGAGCAACATGATAGGATGAAAGTCAATACCAATTAGAGGAAATAGGTGCATCAACACAAGGAAGAGCACCACAATCCTTAAGATGTTGAATTTTTTTACTCAAAGCCTTACATTCATTAGTAGAATGACCATGAACTCTATGATATGCAAAAAATGAATTTTTGTTGTAAAATTTATTTCATGTTTTTGGAAGAAGAGTAATCAAGTGGGCTTTGAGAAGCTTCGACAAGATAGTCTCTTGATCAATAGTAGGGGATATTTTAGGGCACATTTGCACCATCTTAGGGCACATAGGTTCCAATCTAGGGGACATTCACATACCTCTAAGGAACATTTGTGCACCTCTAGATCACCAATGTGTCTTGAAATTAAACATTTTTTCCCATTTACACACATATGCGCACTCCCCATACACATTTGTGCCCTTTTCATGCACAATTGTGTAATGTGTAGTAATTGCATAATGCATGGCAATTGCATAATGCATAGAAATTATGCCATACATTCACAAATGTACCATTCCCTCATCATTTGGGCCCATATTTCCCCAAAATACACCTATCTAGGGTTTGGTGTATCTATCCAAACCTTAGATGTTCCCTAATAAATGTATCAATTCATGCAATTTTGAAAAAGCTATTTAGAAATCCTACCTCAACTGGTGCACCATCCCTTATCTAAAATTCCACACCTGCTCCACATGATGATCACCCTTTGGAATCCCCATCATTCTCTCCACAAATTTACTGTCACAAAGCTAGAGCTCACTAATTTCCACAAATCAAGTAGTGAAAATGAGGATAAAATACCACCCATCCACTTTTTATACCCCTACCTAACACTAATTTTCCTATTTTACTATTCCCTCCATCCCCTTAGCCTATTTATATCCCCTTCACTGGTACCTCATCAAATAACTTCATTTAATTTTAGTAATTTAATCATTTCCCCCTATCCTCCATTAAATTCATTCACTTTCATGAGTCCACCTTAAAAAATATTTTAAATAACTTTTTTTGCTAAACTCCTGAGGGGGCATCCCACTTCCATTATCATTCGTTGGGGCAGACTATGGCATGTCACCAAATTTATTTACTTTCCTTGAAATAACTCCATAAAAACACATTGTCTCAAAGAGGGGAAAAATATAGACACTTAAAATTGACTAATGTTTCCTCCCATCACATCACACTAATCATTCTTCTAATATTAATTAAATAATTCCATTATTTAATTAATCTAATGTTATCTTCTATAGTTAAATATTTTTCAATTATTTAATTATCTTTAAATTTAATCTCAACTATTAATTAAATAATTCTAAATTATTTAATTAATTCATATTGCTATTTATTCTTCTATGATTAATTAAATAATTTTATTTAATTAATTAACTCACTTATTATTTTTTCCTCAATTAATTAAATAAATAATTATTATTTAACTAATTTCTCATTGATTATTCCTCCAAATTAAATAATTATTCTCAATTATTTAATCATTCCCCCATTAATTAATTATCTATTTATCCATTTGTACAAGTAATTAATAATTAATTCATTTAATTATTAATTACCCATATATTTCCACCTCACCAACTAACTGAGACTTACTCTCAATCCACTCATCAATCAACCTCTTTCCACTCTTTTATCAGTTTTAGTCCACTCCCACTCATATTGAGTTCATTGAGCAATAATTTTTTTCTTATGACTATTAGTCTCAATTATCACTCCAATCAATCCTCTCAATTCATCCATACAATTAGTTACCTAGATCAGTTAACTCCCTCTCAATTCCTCTCATCAATTTTGAGTCAATGATCTTTTCAATATCTCCTTAGATCTTGACTATCCATCAATGTTACCAAATAGCTATAAATTGAACCATCCTACCATTCATTCTTCATCTCTCATCATTGCAAAGGAACTATATTCATATTTTCAAAGTGCTTTATGCAACAAAATATGAGAGCATCACCCTTTCACCTTCTCTCCAAGGTGAAAGATAGGAGGACAATGGAGTTATGCTAGGGAAGGTTGTATGCTATTGTTTGTGTGTAGGTTTGTTGCATTTAATTTAATTCAGTCTGTCTTATTTTCATTATTGGTGTGATTTGTTTCAAAGTTTGATTACTAATTTTTTGCTTTTTTTTTTTATCATTTGAATTTGTAATTATATTTTTAGGTCTTACAATATAAATAACCAAAACATCACATAAATACCTAATGGTGTACAACATCTTATCCATAATTTTATTACTTTTAAATGATACATTCATGATAACATTTAATTACAACATTTAAGTTAATGTATATATTCATGACATTTAATTACAACACTTAAGTTAATGTATATATTCATGAACCAAAACATAATAATCACTTAGGAAAGCCCGCATAATGCACACATCCCAAGGAATCCTCCAAAATAAAATGCATCCATTCCCTTTCAAGGGACTTGGCAATATAACACACACTTTCATGCCATTTGCATCATGAAAATTAATAAAATAACCATAGAGGAAACAATGGATTTTGACATAGAAAAATAAAACCAATGCATGATCATCTAACATCTCAACATATATGAAATAAAATGCTCCCACTAACATCACATGCTAGTAATTGGTAGGCACTATAATTTCAAATGCAAGATGCTAAATCAATTAGTACACCATTGCACAACCATTTTAAATTAACTAAAGGAATGTGTCCTAAGACATAGGAGGAGATAACCTACATGTACAAGGTTTTGTACTCATTGACAGGTGTGTGACTGACGGATTAGTATGGGCCAAATACACTTGATCCATGAGGATTCAAAGTGTAATTGTGCCACTAAACATCAGTTCAATAAGATCAATAAATAAAAACTAGACTAAGAATCCATTAAAACTTAACATATTAAACTACATAAGCTTTAGAAATACCTATTCTAATTCATTGAAACTTATCCTATTTGGGGAGTAGTGTCGCATTGATGTGGAATGGCGACCATTTCCCAATCTCATGGATAAATGCTGATCAATTCTATTGAAGAGAATCGATAGAACTGATGAAAGATATGTGATGAAAATATGATTTAAATTCTAAATTAACATGGTGCAAACTATTTTAACATGATCTATGCTAAGATGACCAATATGGATATATGCAAAGCTAATCTAAATGGATTTTAAGCTAAAAGATTGAAACCCTAATTACCAAATATGCTAAATGTATGAATATGTGTTACCATGGAAGCCATTAATGGAAGCTAAGCTAATATGATGCAAGAAATTAAACTAAAAGATGCTAAATAAGTGCTAAATATGAGTGCAAGTGCAAGTGATTTTAATAGCATAAGTTTGTTGTTAAAAGATGGATCCATTTGTCTCCAAATAGTGACCTATTTATAAGAGGACAAATCAGAAATGAAGGGTTGAGATTAAAAAGGTTAATCAATGGTAAAAAAAGGAGGAAAGATGAAACATGGATCATGGAATCTTGTTAACGGATGAGAATCAATGATCACATGGATCAAGGAAAGAATCAAGGGTTCATATCCTTCCAAACAAACACACTCAAAACTTACACAAGAAGTCTTGTAAGTTTGTTAGGAGGAATAATTTTCTCTTTTTTCAAATGAGTGAGGAGAGAGAATATTCTTTGGAATATTCTCATGGGTGAGGGGAAATTAGATATTTAGCAAATTAAAACAAAGTTTTAATGTGCAAAGGGGAAGGAATATTCCTTTTAGAGGAATGTGTGCAAAGGAGGAATATTCCCTTGGAATATTCCCTTGCAAGTGGACAAATTAGATTAATTAGTAATTGATAATTAAACAAAGGTTTAATTTATACAATTAGGATTTCATGATATTCACAAATAAGCACGAAATGAAAAGGGGGATTCAA
>VDFB02058242.1:736415373-736431163 GCA_007258455.2 Sequoia sempervirens | reverse complement strand
CTCCATCATATCCTATTGGTATTTCCACCCTTATTCATGAATGTTCCTCCTTAGAACAACAACAACCATTATCTTCCCTTGCTTCATTTTCTCCATCCAATAAGGAACTCATGTCTAGTGTTCTAGCTACACCTAGTCCTATTGTCCATTACATACTCCAAAACATGAACCACCAAGGTAAAGGTTTAGACCCTCATGAACAAGGTATTTTGGATCCCATCCATGTCAAAGTCCCTCCATGCTCTTATGGCCTTGGATATACACTTCAAGGACACCAATCTTAAGATGTTGGTATTTCCTCCATGCATCCTAAGTCCACTTTCCATCATGAATCCTATCATACACCTAAAACATATGTTTTCATCCCTCCTCCATCATCCTACAAATGTCAAAAGCATGTGACCATACACCTTCCACCATCCACTTTCCCACCATTTCTTCCAACTCATAATATCTCTCCATCTAATATACCTTCATTACTCCCAACACCTAATATCCCTATCATTCAATCCTCTTATCCATTTATCCATAAATACCCTAACATTCCTAATCATGACCAACAAATGCACACATTGTTTAAACAAGAATCTTCCACTCATTCTACCTATCCCATGGAATTCAAAAATAAAAATTTCAATGCCTCTACCTATAAAGTAAAAAGTCCTAAGGACCCTCATGCCTTAGAACATCAATACGAAAATTCAAAGCAAACTACATCCAAAAAGTTATATAAGCCCATACCTCCAAAATTAAAAGCCAAAACTAAAATGGTTTGGGTCCCTAAGAAAAGGGAAAAAAATTCAAATGAGGCATCCTCATCACAAAAATACCAACCATCCACTTCCACCTCACATTCCCACTCTATTCAAGAATCTCATATTCCCTCCCACAAGCCAAACAAAAATCATAAAAAATACTAAGTCTATGTTGGTACCAAAAGCACTACATCCACCATTTCCAAAGCAAACATCTACATTGGTTGCTAGACCCCATCCACATCAAAAGCTTCAATGTTTATCATAGTGTGTGCAACCATTGGTCATGGTTCCCTTCCATTTCACAACAATTCAACATACCTCCATCTCCTCACCCTACACTCATTATCCTACATATCTCCCCCACCACCTTCCTATGGTCCATGATTTTGGCTAAGCCTCCCCATTCATCTTTTGCATAAGTCCCATATAATCCCTATCATCTTCCCTACATAATCCACATCATAATCCACTATTTTCCTCCATAATCCACATCATAATCCATCATCTACCTACTCCATCTCCCTTTCATGTCATCCCTTACCAACATCTATGAACATAATGACATTTGACATGGTCCATGCGATGACATCCATCTCTAGTGGGACTACCAGCTTTCATGGAACTAGACACTTGAGTCCCTCCTATCCATATTCCCCTTCTCCTATCCAAAAAAGTCAAAAAGTAAAAAAAAAAAAACCCAAAAAAAAGGTAAAGAGAAATCCCTTCGTCCAATGGTGAAAATCTAGTAAACAAGCACCCTTAATAAGTACCATGATGAAAACTTGGCAAACAGGTGTCATGTGTAGGTTTATCTTCTATGTCACTTACACTTGGGGGCACTTTGTCTCATCCATACTATATATCCTATCATGTCACTTTTGATCATATCATTTCCACCCTACCTACCATCTTTAGCTGTCATACATACCTATCATATTGAGCTCATTCATCCTATATTCCTCCTTTTTATCTTGATAAAATAGGGGGGAAATATTGAAACATGTTTTGGGTATTTCTTAACATACCTCATCTTTCCAACCAATCATATCATTATCCTATTGTCATATGCTTTGTCCAGAAAAATTCTAAGTATTGTACCTAGAATGGGGCATGTTATTCCTATTCAACATAGTCTTTGGATATCACATCCTTGCTCTCTTATGATGCATACATCCATTCCATCCATCCATCTATCATGAGCCTTTTATCCCTTATCCTATCACCTACCCTTTCATCCATCAATCCCATCTCCTACCCTTTCATCCATCAATCCCATCTATCTCCTTGCACCTAGACTTGGTTTTCCCTTGTCATTGGTATCTAGCACAAAGGCTACCAAAATTGTCATCCATTGACATCTCAAAACCCAAAAATCCAATAAATCAAAACATTTAGAAAATCCAAAAAAATTCAAAAAATACAAAAAAATGGAAAAAGGTGTTGAAAAAAGTCAAAAAAAAAATCCATAAAAAAATCCAAGCAATAAAATCAAACCAAATCACTTCTTCCAAACAATTCAACACATCAATTCAACTCCTTCACATCAATCTTGAAATTATCAATCAATCAATCCTGTAATCAAATTGCTCCAACCTAAATCTTTCCAATCACATCAATTCTTCTATTCAAATCCTTTCATCCAATAAAATTATCAAATCAATCATCATATCATTCCAAACCACTTCTTCAAATAAAATCAATTGAATCAATCCAAGTAATTGCAATTCAATCCTTAATCCATACTAATCAAGTCGATCAATCTTGCCAAATTATCCAATCACATCCTTTGGTCTTGATCCTAATCTTGTTGTAAACCCAATCAATCAATCAATTATCATCATCCTTGTATTGATCTAGGGATATGTTGTTCCCCACAATGACAACACTATCATCATCAATCAAAATCAATCAATCAAATTCAATCAATTAGTCAATCATCCTTGTGTTGATCTAGAGATATGCCGTTCCCCACAATGACAACATTATCATCATCAATCAAAATCAATCAATCTTTTAATCATCGGTTTATAGCTTGATAGGGGCAATACCTTGTTTTTTTTGTATCATTTGTGCATGCTCGCTTTCTTGCTTGTGTGTGTTATCATTTTTATCTTGCATTTGCATCAAATCTGAATTATTCCAGCTAATATTCATATCTTGTATCTAGACAAGGTTGTATTATGTTGGGGCATAAGACACATTGTCACCTTGGTGCATCATGTCTAGTGTTACATCAAACATCATGGTTGTTCACTTTCTTGTAGCATAACATATCATTCATCTCCTTCATCCACTTCCTATCTTGCATCATTCATCTTGTCCCTCCTTATCATTTCATTTTGAGAGCATACCCATGTTTGTCCAACCTGCCTATCCTCTCAAGGGGGCATCATCATCCCATCATCATCCTATTCTTATATCATCATCCCACTTTTATTTTGTCATCATCCTATCTTTCTATCATCATCCATTTTCCTCCATCCATACCTTAGCTTCTTTGAAATGATGTTGCTCGACACAAAGCTCATCATCTTGAACATCATCTCAAAGAGGGGAAAAATGTAGACATTGAAAAATTGTCCTTCGCCTATGAACCCACCTTTTCATATCAATTCCTCCTTCTACTTGCATAATTAAATAATTTTAATTATTTAATTATCTTTTAAGGTCATATTCCTCTATTAATTAAATCATTCTTAATTATTTAATTAATTCATTTTTTCCTTTATTCTTCCCTTGATTAATTAAATAAATTTTGTTTATTTAATTACGTCACTAATTAGCCCTTCCTTTCTATAATTAAATAAATGCTTATTTATTTAATTATTGTCATTTTTCTAATATAATTAAATAATTATTTCAATTATTTAATTATTCATTATCCTCTTCTTCTATAATTAAATAAATTTTATTTATTCAATTATTTACTAATTTGTCATTTTCATCCACTTTTGAATTAAATTATTATTTAATTTAAAAGTCAACATGTCACATGTCTTTTGTAATTAAATAATACTTTTATTATTTAATTATTCACCTTCCCTATAATTATTTAATTTTCTCCAACAACCTCTTTTCTGTGCCAACCTCATTATATGTGCCATTCTTATATTCTCTTGTCTCATTCATTTTCCACCCTTGATTGAATTATCTTATTATTCAATCTTGGCCATTAATCCTTATCATTGCCCTAATTTTTCCCTAACCCTATTTCATACTACATCTCTCAATCTTGGCCATTGATTAAGACATCTTATTAACATCCAATCTCAACCATCAATCCAAATTAGACCTTGCCTATAAATCTAACCTCTCATAAGCCATTTGGGGGGTCGATTCTTCAAGTATCCTTATGTTTCCAAAATCATTCTTGAATCATTCATCCATTTCTATCTATCATCTCCATCTCAATATTATGTTGTTGAATTGAGCAACCAACATAACAAGTCAATGGAATAATTCATCCATCATTGTATATATTTGAGGTATTGAATATTTGGATTAGGTAATGCATGTTATTATTTTATCATTTTTATTTTATCCAAATTTTTCATATACACATATTACTATGATAACACAAGGAATAATCTGAAGTACCACACAAATATCTAAAGACCCTTTTAACTAAATCCCAATGAACTTTACCAGGATTAGACATATATCCGGAAAGAACTCCCATTGCTAGGGTAATGTATGGTCTAGTACAAACCATAGCATACATAAAACTTCCAACTTCACTCTGGTAAGGAACTTTGCTCATGTCTTGCATCTTTGATGGAGATGTTGGACAATCTGAAATAGATAACTTTGTTCCAACTGAAATAGGAACACACAATGGTCTATAATCAGGCATGTTAAATCTCTATAAAATTGAATTGACATACTTAATTTGTCCAAGCCATATCTTTCTATTCACTCTATCTCTTTAATTTCCATCCCAAGAATGTTTCTAGCTGCACCAAGGTCATTTCAAATTTAACAACAAGTTGAGATTTCAGTTATGAAATCATACCTTTCCCTTTACCAATAAATAACATATCATTGAAATATAATGCAATAAATAGTAAATGATCACGTCAATTTTATAATAAACACAATGATCTAATTTAGAACACTCAAATCCCAATCTCAACACATATGTATCAAATTTCTGGTACCACATCCTAGGAATCTGTTTTAAGCCATACAAATATTTCTTCAATTTGCAAACCAACTTGCTTTTACCTTTCACCATGTAGTGCTCTGGCTATGTCATAAATATCCTCCAAGTCACCATGAATGAAAGTAGTTTTCACATCCATTTTCTCAACCTCTAAATCATAACTAGCAACAATAGCAAGAAAAAATCTAATGCATGTCATTTTTGCAACATGAGAGAATATCTCACAATAATCAACACCCTCAACTTGAGAGTAACCTTTCGCAAGAAACCTTTCTTTGTAGTTCTCAATACCTCCATCTGAACCAATCTTTTTCTTGAACACTCATTTGCAACCAACAAATTTTCATCCTTCAGGAAATGGTACAAGATCCCATGTACCATTATTTTTCAAAGATGCCATTTCTTCATCTATAAAAATCTTCCAAGATTCTACATCATTCATACCTAATGTGTCTTCTATAGATCTAGGTTTATCCATGTTAGTATTCAAAGAAAGAATACATCTCCAATCATTAGGTGTATACCTTTTAGGTGGTTGTCTATTCCCTGTAGACCTATGAACAAGTTGAGTTGGAGGTTCTTCCTCCTCTTCTAAAGATCTAGAGCTAGATGAGCTCTCCTCAACTACTTGTCTATCCATGGGCCTTGATTCAACTTTCTCATGTGTAAAAGGAAATTGAAGCACATCTTCCTATATACTTTTTTATAGCTACAATGTAATAGAAGAAATCTTAGTTTCTCTAAAAATAACACTTCTACTATATATTAACTTTTGTGCAACAGGTTCTCAAAGCTTGTATCCTTTCACACCATAACTGTATCTAATGAAGATACATTTCATGGCCTTGCTCTCCAACTTTGTTCACTTCTTCTTTGGAACATGTGCATATGCCTCACAACCAAAAACTCTAAGATGTATTAATGAAGGCTTGCAACCCGACCATGCCTCTATAGGAATCTTATCAACAAGAGTTGATGTAGGAGACTTGTTAATTAGGTAATAGGTATTGGCAACAACTTTAGCCCAAAACCTTTGTTCTAGGCTAGCACCACTCAACATACTCTTAGCCTTCTCCATTAGTGTCTTGTTCATTCTTTCTACAACTCCATTCTGTTGTGGAGAATACAAAGTTGTCTTATGTCTATGAATACCATAATATTTACATAATCTATCAAAATCATTAGAGAAAAATTCACCGCCATCATCAGACCTCAAACATTTTATTTTCTTTCTAGTCTACAACTCAACCATTTCTTTAAATTCTTTAAATCGATTGAAAACTTTAGATTTACTCTTTAGAAAATATACCCATGTCCTTCTACTATAATCATCAATGAATGAAACATAATATATGTGGATTTACTAATCGAAGGAACGTCTATAGGACCAAACACATCAGAATGAATAAGATCCAATACACCACAAGATTTATGAGAACTCGAGTAAAACTGAACGCAATATTGTTTTCCATAAATGCAATGCTCACAAAAATTGAATTCAAGATTACAATCATAAAAACCTTCAACAAGGTTTTTATTTTTCAAGGTCCTTAGACCCTTTTCTCCAATGTGGCCAAGTCTTTGGTTCCATAACGTAGTTTTCTCTATAGGTAACTTTGTTTTAGAAGAAAGAGTTCCTTTGGGTACCCAAAATCCATGACCATCTACTAAAGGTGAAACTCTCACTTCTTCCATAGACTTGCTTTTTCACAAAAGTAATATTGCACTCAATAGTGCATGCATCAAGCTTATACAATTTTCCATATCTAACACCCCTAGCAATCACTATAGCACCTCTAACCATCTTACATCTTGTATAAGAAAATACTACCTACACACCCACATCTATTAGTTTTCTTACAGATAACAGATTCTAATCCAGGGATATGCAACACATCATTAATCATTTTTATTCTACCACCAGGAAACTTGATTTTAACTTTACCATGGCCAAAAATGTCTAAATGAGAATTATCACCCAAGTACACCTTACCACCATGAAATTCTTCATATTCAGAAAACCAATCTCTATTAAAGGTCATATGGAAAGATGCACATGAGTCAATTAACCATGCATCGTTACTTGCATGAGTTGCCAAAGTTGCAATGAATGCATCACCATCTTCCTTCTCAGACTTAGAATAAGAAATGAATTTCTTCCTTTTCTTCTTCTTTTCTTATTTGCATTCCTTACAAACATGTCTAGGCTTACCATAGTTCCAACAAATAACTTTGGACTTTCTAGGAGATTTAGATCTCCCCATAGACTTGGATTTGCCATGCTTCTCATTCTTCTTACCTTTTCCCTTAATTATTCCATGAAAATTTAGGGCCTCCTTGGCAGTGATGGATACCTCCCTCCTCATCTCTTAAAAAATAAAAGAACCCACCACATCTCCATTCTTCAAAATTATAGAAGTACTCCCAATAGCCATAATAAGAGAATCCCATGAATCAGGCAAAGAACAAAGCAGGATCTAACATTTCTCCTCCTCATCCATTTTGACATCAACTAATTCCAATTGAGCCACCAATATATTGAATGCTTCCAAGTGGTTTGTGATTCATCCACTCTATTCCATTCTCAAGGAATACAAATTCTTCCTCAAGAAAATATTATTTACTAAATATTTGGCCTGATACATCTTACCATGCTTCTTTCATAGCTTCTGTGTAGAGGTCTCCTCATGGAAATTAATTAAAATAGTCTACCAAACACAGTTTGATTAGACCCTTGGCTTTATAGTCTATAACATCTTATTGAGCAGTCTGAGTAGGATCTATAGGCCTTGAAACATTCTCATCAACAACATCCCATAGATCTCGATCTATCAACAAATCCTCCATCTTTAGCTTCCACATTTCAAAATTATTTCCAAAAAATTTCTCCACCTCTATTCTCCCTGATGAACTTTCCATTTGAAAATTCCTGCAACAAGATCACAAAGTATCTTCTACACAAGCTCCCACTCAAATCTAGATTAATTCAAAAAACCCCAACAACCCACAACTAAAACCAAAGGTGATCAAGCTCTGACACCACTTGTAAGGAAGCTAAGGTAGCAGAAAAACTTCCTACACTAATCTTGAGAGGAGAATAATGAAATTTTTTTATAGATCTTTAATAGTTACAAAAAATTAAATAGAAATAAACATAAATATCATGCATACCATGACACAGTGATTTATATGGGGGAAAATCTTTTGGGAGAAAAACTCGACACTCCAAAAGCCACCTAATATATTATTCAATAAATCACAAAGATTAAATATACTTGCAGAGCAAGCTTCTCACATGAGTATCACCACTTAGAGATCCAAAGATAACATAACTACTATTAGAATCTTATAAATACATCACCATCTCTCTTTACCGTAGCCATAATACAACACCCTCATAAAATTGAGTTACATTCTAGGGCAAGACAAGCCAACAAAATATCCACCATTCTATCTAAAACCTAATAATTAATGGTCTAGATTTATAAAGTATCATTTATCTAATCTATGTTGACCATTTTAGTAGTTTCCTAAGAAAGTTAACAAAAAATTGTTTACATGCATCCCACTCTACCCCTCATTATGCCATTGTATACACCTATCAGTGTAACTAGGAAATATATAAATATATAAATATATTCATCCTATCAACAATAAATCATTGTAGAATTGCAAGGTTGAGACACATTTTTCCAACAAGCAATACATGATGGACATGCCAACACCTTCTCTTTGAAAAAGGATGGGGTTCATCATAAGTTAAAGCCCTTGAAAGAGGTAGAGGAAAAGGTATGTAGTAATGCAAAAAAAAAAATTGGTTGATGGAAGAAAGTTCCTAAAAGGTATGAGGCATGAGCATATGTGTTTTGCATTGATCCCTAGAATTGATAAAGAAGATACTACTGAGGTACCTATAGAGGTTTCAGATTTGTTGAATGAGTTTCAAGCTATTGTTTTTTATAACCTACCTGAAGGTTTTCCTCCATTAAGAAAGATTAGTCATTAGATGGAATTGATTCCTAGAGCCAATTTTCTAAATATGGTAGCTCATTGTATGACTCCAGTAGAGAGTGAAGATCTGAACATACAAGTGCAAGATTTGTTATGGAAGGGATTGATCAAAGAGATTTTCAGTCCATGTGCAGTACCTACAATACTAGCACCAAAGAAGGATGGGGAATGGTGGATGTGTATAGATTCTAGAGCCATTACCAAGATCACCATCAAGTATAGATTTCCCTTACCAAGAATGGATGACACTATGGATTGTTTGAGTGGAGCTGAGTACTTCACAAAGATAGAATTGAAGAGTGGATATCACTAGATCTAGATTAGAGAAGGAGATGAATGGAAGATAGACTTTAAACCCAAGGAGGGATTGTATGAGTAGTAAGTCATTCCTTTTGGGATAACCAGTGTACTAAGCACATTTGTGCGGATTATGAATGAGGTATTGAAAGATTTTTTAGGAAAATTTCTTATTGTTTATTTGGATGATATTTTGATTGTCCATAAGACATTGTAAGAGCACTTGATGCATATTCGAAGAGTTTTTGAGAAGCTAAGGGAGGAGAAGTGTTGATTAATTTGAAGAAATGTAGTTTTGTGAAGAGAGAGTTGGTGTATCTGGGATTTGTTGTCTTAGTAGAGGGTCTTAAGATGGATCCAGAGAAGGTGAGAGCTATCATTGAATGGACTACCACGATGAGTGTTATAGAGGTAAGATCATTTCATGGTCTTGGAAGTTTTCATAGAAAGTTTATTAAGAATTTCAGTGGTATTTGTGCACCTCTAACTGAAGCAATGAGAGGGGATAGAAAAGAGTTGAAGTGGACTACAAGAGCAGCAAAAAGTTTTGATATGTTGAAGAAGAAAGTTACAGAGCAATCTATTTTGGCACTTTAGATTTCAATAAAGTCTTTCAGGTAGATTGTGATGTTAGTGGCACTACCATAGGAGTTGTTTTGAGTAAAGAAGGTAAGCTTGTTGTTTATTTTAGCGAGAATTTAAATGATGCTAAGAAGAAATATTTTGTCTATGATCAGGAGTTGTATTCTATAGTTCAAGATTTGAAGAAATGGAGACACTATTTGTTGCCTAAATAATTTTTTTTATATACCAAACACCAGGCTTTGCAGTATCTCAATAGTCAAGGAAAGTTAAACCAAAGGAACTTAAAATGGGTTGAGCTTTTGCAGATTTATACCTTTGTTTTAAAGAACAAGAGTGGAAGGTTAAACAGAGTTGTATATGCCTTGAGTAGAAGGAAAAAATTGTTAATAGAGATGAATATAGAGGTTGTTGGTTTCAATAAAGTCAAAATTTTATATCTTGAAGATCTAGAATTTGCAGAAGCTTGGAAGGATTGTTTGGAACATGTTACTTTGGATAGGATGAGATGGTTGGATTTCTTAATCCAAGATGGGATGTTATTTAGAGGGAGCCAATTGTGCTTTCCAAGGAGTTCTATGAGAGAGAATCTAATCAAGGAGAAGCATAGTGGAGGATTGGTTGGATATTTCAGTCGAGATAACACCATTGCTCTTATCAGTGAGAATTATTATTGGCCATAGTTACAACATGATGTGAAGAAGTTTGTACAAAGTTGCAGAGTATGTCAGATGGCGAAAGGAACAAGTTAGAATATTGTATTTTATCAACCATTGCCTATACCTGAGAGGCCATGGGAGGATATTAGCATGGATTTTGTTCTTGGCTTGCCAATAACATAGAGAGGGCATCATTCCATATCTGTGGTGGTGGATAGATTTTCAAAGATGACACATTTCATTCTGTGTCATAAGACCAATGATGTTGTTCATGTTGTAGAATTATTTTTCAGAGAGGTGGTGAGACTACATGGTTTACCAAAGAGTATAGTTTCAAACAAAGATACCAAATTTGTTGGTTATTTTTGGAGGACATTATGGAAGAAGTTGAAGATAGATTTGAAGATTATTTCTGCAAACCATCCATATACTAATGGAAAAATGTAGGTGGTGAATAGGAGTTTGGGCAACCTGCTGAGATGCTTAGTAGGAGACAAGCCCAAGGGATGGGATTTGATTATACCATAGGCTGAATTTTCTTACAATAATTTTGTCAATAGAATCACTGGTAAATCACCATTTCAAATTATGTATTTGAGTATTCCAAGAACTACTTGTGAACTAAGAAAGATGGATAAGGGGGAGAAGAGTAGTGTTAAGGTTGAAAATTTTGTTGAGCACCTAAAGAATTTGCATGAAGAAGTGAAGAAACATATCAATAAGATGAACTCACAATATAAGGCCAAGGTAGATTAGAAAAGGAGGCTAAGGAGTTCTAGGTAGGAGATGAAGTCATGGCTCATTTGTGAAAGGAGAGATTTCCAATTGGTACATACAACAAGTTAAAGATGGAGAATTTTGGACCATGCAAGATCTTGAAGAAGCATGATTCAAGAAATGCATATGAGGTAGAGTTACATGATGAAATTCATATTTCACCTATGTTTAACATTTCATATTTAATATAATATCATGAAGGGGGAATTAATGAAGAAAAAATAGAAGCGCAGTGGAATATTCTAGCACCTACTTTGGAAAAGGAGGAGATAGAAGAAATTTTGGATAGTCATGTGGGTAGAAGAACAAGAAACATACAATATGCAGAGTACTTGGTGAAGTGGAGAGGAAGGCCTGTTGAAGATTCATCATGGTTTTCTGAGGCTGAGGTTAACCATCTTGGTTTTCCTCTAACTCCTAAGAAGTGACGGGGTCACTTTTCAAATTACCCTAGGTGTCTGATGTAGGAGCATCCAACGGTGTAGGGAAATCTTGCATCACCCAAAAAAAATATTTTTCCTTATTTTCTTTAGTTTTTTTGAGTTCCATGATGGCACTTAAGGGGTGTAAGATAGTCAAAAGTCAAAAATAGTGAAAAACAATCACTTACTATTTTTAGTAAGTTAGCCTAAATGTTCTTGTATGGACTTGGAAATTTACCCCTAGGAGCATAATTGAAAAACATTTCCAGTTGCAAAAGAATCATCTCAATACCCTACCTGATTTGGGAGATATTAAAGTTTTCAACCCAAGAAATTTCTCTAATGCAACTTCAAATTCAAATATTAAGACTTTAGAGGCCTTGAGATAGCTTGAAAAGTTGATGAACCAACCTACAATCGGTCCACATGTTGTAGATCTCTTCGAGAGATTTCCAACGATCTGCAATAATAGTAAATCAAACACCTAGATCAAAAGTTATGGCCTTGCAAAGTTACCCCTCTAAAAAGTGAATTTCATCAAAATTTCCTCCTAGGCAAGAAATCAATTGGCAAGACTTTTGGCGTGAAAACAAAAGGGAAAGTTGAACTTTCTAGAACATTGTAGGGTGGTTATTCAGTTAAAATAAAAAGGGTTAGGTGGGGGTTGTAGAAGGTGGCTCCATTAGTGTAGAGAGTGGCTCCAAATATATATATTTTTTAGAGTTGATTTTGGTGTAGTGAATCAAGCCCACGAGGCTGTGACATGTAAGTTTTCAATTTGTAATTTTATTTTCTAAAAATAATTGAAAGAGAGTTTTTCTTTTATGTCTCACATATTCCATGTTGGTATCTATTACATTGTGATTTTTGTGGGTTTTGGGCAGTGTGGCCCTCATCACACACACACACCTGCAATAATTCTCTTGAGCCTCCTAGATGACTCCATCACTTCAAAATCACTCACAGGTCCAGGTACATCCTCTCCACGCTCAGGATTACCCACTTTGATACCAATTGATGCAAGACACACAAACTCCCATCACATCCTCATAGCCAATCCTTAGTTAACCACCACTCAATGTGACAATTTCATTTGTGGATTGAGTTTCAATTTAAACTTTCTGAAATATCAAAAAAAATTGGACCATTTTCAATTAAGGTTGAAATTACAATCAAACGTTACAAGAATAATTCAAAATGAATTGTTTATAATTCCAATCAGCTAATTTCGTACAATCTATATTTAAATTTTTTTATTTGACCCAATTGACTCTATTTCTAGAGTCTCAACTCTTTCCAACAGATCGACTATCACATAACTCTCCTTGGTATGGTTGAATCTGCACTCTTACACCAAAAATACTTTAAATGTATTTTCAAGTCATGTTGATTAGCAAGAAGGGGGCATGATATCCTATCTTCCACAATTTTGTTACTCCTCCCTGTGTTGCCTCCTTATTTACTTCTAATCTCCTTCCCCTTATTGTTGCACCCACCCCTCCCTTTGTTTCCCCACAGTTCACCTTTTAAAAAAATGGCATTGTATTTTTTATTCTTTTTTCCATCCACGCCCTTTCACTTCACATTCTTGTTGGAATTTTTTTACAAACAAATCCTTCAATTTTATTCTTTAATAATAGGCACCTCCTTACTAGTGCAGGGGCACCCCAACCCTTAATGATAAATTGGAACTTTTGAAATTGGAAGGCCTAGCCTTCAAATAGGTTTATGTCAAGTTTTGGTTTTCTTGGGTTATTTTTGTTCTAAATAAAGTCATAAAGACCATTATGTTGTGTAAGTGAGTCTTTAAGAGGGGTAAAATAAAAAGGAAAGTAAAGTTGCTTTCTAAATTATAATGTTGTCATTAGTGCAAAAAAATAGTTTTAGGGAGAATTTAAAGAGTCATAATTTCAAAAGGTAGTTATGCCCATTGGGGAAGGTGAAAATAATTTTTTTAAGCTATTTAAAGCCTTTCAAGGCTCAAACATGGTGAATTTTTGGTTGTTAGAAGAAATTCAAATCTGAAAACAATGTTTTCTCATAATTCTAGGGTATTTTCTAAATTTTCTCACATTTGTACAGACCCATACAGAACTTCCATGCTATGAAATGTTTTTAATTCTATGGTAGTGTGATTTAACTTTCATTTGCCTCAAATTTAAAGTTCTAATATTGAGTATAGTGTGAGATCCATTATTTTAGTGTTGTTTCCTTTATTTCCCTGTTTTGATAGTTTGAGGGCCAATTAAAATGCATAAGTGACCCATTTCACTTTTTGTTACCAATGTTTCTTGTGGAATGGGTCACAATAGATGTAAATAAACTGTGCAAGAGTTTTTGTATGCTAAGGATTCAATGTAAGTGGTTTAGTACAATACCCTAGGGTTGGGTAGTGAGTTTTCCAAGTGAAAAATGGAGGTTTTAAGATGGGTTTTTGAGAACTAATGATGAATTGAGTTGGTAAGGGTGTAGAAGGTCTATACAAACCATATTAAAAGTATTTGATGCTTTGTTTTATGTTCTAAAGTTTGGTATTATTGAAATACAATATAACCCTAGCTTTTGCATGCAAACTAAGGGTTTCTTAGAATAGTGGCCTAGTGGGCTTGAGTTTGGAATTTGATTATGGAATCTATGGTTTTTACAGAAATTTCAACTCTTTCAAGTGAGTTTTGTCAAAAAATAGAAGTTTGAAAGATACTTTATTTGTAAAATAGGGCTAATTCTAGTAGCCTTTCTACAAGGCAGTTTGATGTTTCTCAATTTTGGTGCAAGGAAACCTTATGAGATCTTTTAGGATAGTGATTTGGGAACTAAAGAAAGTCTAGTGTGATTCTTTTTTGGAAATTTGGATGGCCTTCTCTAAAATATGTCTCAATTTGTTACTCTTTGAAGGCTAGTAGCCTCTATGGTGTCTTAAGGGCAGATTGGGTGATTGTGATTTCAAGAGTTGATGATTTGTTAAAATCTGACCAGTTTTGAGTCTGTTGTAAGTTTCTCCACCTTGATATACATCAAAGTGGTATCAAAGAATTAGGGAGTAGGTTTTTTTGCATTTTGTAGGTTTTGAAGAGCAAGGAAGAAGTGAAGAGTTTAGTATTAAAAGATGCCTCTAAAGAACAAAGATATGGCTAAAGAGATGAAGGAGATGAAAGATAGACATGCTAGAGAAATCAGAAAGTTGGAGGAAAGAATCACAACCTTGGATAAAAAAAAAGAATGGATGTGGAAAAGAGTGCATTAGATGAAGAGGAAGATGATGAGTTTGAAGACATGGAAGAAGAGCTTGAACCAGAGGATCAAATAATTTCAAAGTTGTTGAACATAGTTAAGAATGACAAGCCTAGGGTAAAGATTGATGTTCAAAAGTATGGTGGGAGTCTAAATGATGAAGAGTTACTTGATTGGATTGCTGCATTAGATGACCATTTTGAATGTGATGAGGGTCCCGAGGAGCAAAGGGTAAAGATTGCAAAGACATATTTGCAGGGCCATGCTTTGGTATGGTGGGACTAGTTTCAATCAGAGAGGAGAAAGCAAGGAAACTCTAAAATCACCTCATGGGACAAGATGGTATAAAAAATCAAAGGTAAATTCTTACCTAAGGATCATCAAGTTCAAATGTTTAAGAAATTTCAAGGCTTAAGGAAAAAGGAAATGGACATTAAGTCTTATACTGAGGAATTTTATAAACTAAGTTTGAGGTCTGGTCATCATGAGAATGAAGATGAAAAAGTTGCTAGATATATGGGTGGTTTGAGGTTTAACATCACTACATTTACCTGAAGTACACCGCACTTAAGCTCAATTAAGCGGAGATAATAATCATGTGATAGATCTTTGAGAGGCCAAATGGAGCATTCGCACAAGGGAAAAAGTCATGAATCTGATGCTAGGTTACAGGAAACTCAGTTTGGAAGCCTGCCTTGTTCAAGTTCGGCATGAAAATTCTCTGAGAAATTGGCAAGACCCCAGGAATGTCATGGTGAGTGGAATTCACCTGCAGGTTCCTATCGGCAAGACATTGATCATTGTCCCGGTGACAAAAGGTTATGCATATTGGCAGAGGATAAAGCCTTTGCCATAGAGTCTTAGCGACTTCTTGAAGTCTCACCGAAAGGA
>VDFB02058242.1:736379830-736415273 GCA_007258455.2 Sequoia sempervirens | reverse complement strand
TTTGATCATGAAATCTGAGGTTTTGACAGACAATTCAACTATGTCAAGTTATTTTTCTTCAAAATAAGAAGTTTGAAAATTACCTTGTTTATAAAATAGGACTAATTCTAGTAGCCTTTCTACAGGGCAATTTGATGTTTCTCAATATTGGTACAAGGAAACCTTGTGAGATCTTTTAGGAAAGTGATTTGGGAACTAAAGAAAGTCTAGTTTGATGCCTTATTGGCCATTTGGACAGCCTTCTCTAAAATATGTCTCAATTTGTTACTCTTTGAAGGCTAGTAGCCTCTATGGTGTCTTAAGGGCAGATTGGGTGATTGTGAGTTCAATAGTTGATGATTTGTTGAAATCTAATCAGTTTTGAGTCTGTTGTAATTTTCTCCACCTTGATCTACATCAAAGTGGTATTAGAGCATCAGGGAGTAAGTTTTTTTTCATTTTTCAGGTTGTGAAGAGCAAGGAAGAGGTGAAGAGTTTAGTATTCAAAGATGCCTCCAAAGAACAAAGACATGGCCAAAGAGATGAAGGAGATGAAAGATAGACATGCTAGAGAAATCAGAGAGTTGGAGGAAAGAATCATAGCCTTGGAGACAAACAAAAGAAGGGATGTGGAAGAGAGTGAGTCAGATGAAGAGGAAGACGATGAGTTTGAAGATATGGAAGAAGAGCTTGATCCAGAGGATCAAAGAATTGCAAAGTTGTTGAAGGAAGTTAAGAATGACAAGCAAAAGGTAAAGATTGATGTTCAAAAGTATGGTGGGAGTCTAAATTATGAAGAGTTACTTGATTGGATTACCGCATTAGATAACCATTTTGAATGTGATGAGGTTCCTGAGGAGAAAAGGGTAAATATTGTAAAGACAAAGTTGCAGGGCCATGCTTTGGTATTGTGGGACTACTTTCAATCAGAAAGGAGAAAGCAAGGAAATTATAAAATCACCTCATGGTACAAGATGGTATCAAAACACAAAGGTAAATTCTTACCCAAGGATCATCAAGTTCAAATGTTTAAGAAATTGCAAAGCTTAAGGAAAAAGGAAATGGACATTAAGTCTTATACTGAGGAATTTTATAAACTAAGTTTGAGGTCTGGTCATCATGAGAATGAAGATGAAAAAGTTGCTAGATATATGGGTGGTTTGAGGTTTAACATACTGTTACCGAATTTTCACCCGCAGGCTCAATCAGGCAGGAGAATCATGTGATAGATCATCGAAAGGCCAAATGGAGCATTCACACAAGGGAAAATGTCATGAATCTGATGCTAGGTTATAGGAAACTTAGTTTGGAAGCCTTCCTTTTTCAACTTTGGCATGAAAATTCTCTAAGGAGAAATCGGCAAGACCCCAGGAATGTCACGGCAACTGGAATTCACCTGTAGGTTCCTATCGGCAAGACATCGATCATCGTCCCAGCGAGAAAAAGGTTATGCATATCGGTGAAGGATAAAGCCTTTGCCATAGAGTCTTAGTGACTTCTTGAAGTCTCACCGAAAGGAGGTGGTGTTGGAAAAGTAGGCAAGCTTCACTGTAGGGTCTCGCCGAAGTCAAAAGGTCTCCCCAACTCTAAAGGCTCTCGGTGCAAGAGATTGAGTTCGACAAGATGTCTCGCCAATAAAAAAAAGTCATGCCGACTGAAATGGGCCCTCGCCGAAGAAAAGCGCCTTCGGCATGATCTCTCACCGACACTAAAGTGTCTTGCCGACAAAAGGAAAAGAGCCCGCCAAAAGGTTTGGCTTTCAGCATAATGTCTCGGCGAAAGCAGAAGGTCTCACTGAAAGGATGCCTTTGATGTATGTAAGCGGGCTTCACTAGGAGGTCTCACTGAAGGAAAGATGTCTTGCCGACATGAGGTAATATCAGCATAAGTCTTGCCAAGCCGTCAGAGTCTCAATGAATAAAGTGGCATCAATAAAGTAGGATTTCATCGCCACAAGGTCTCGGTGATTAGGAATTGTCTCGCCGATAGAAAGGGGACCCCACCAAAAGAAATGGAGCTCAAAAAAGGATATTACCTTCGACATAATGTCTTGCTGAAGGATGAAGGTCACACCGAAGAAAACACAGGGTCTAGCTGAGGGGTCATATTCAGCATAACGTCTCTCCATCGAGATGAGGTCTGGGTGACAAGAGGGTGTCTCGATGATAGAAAGTAGTTTCGCCAGAAGGTCTTGGCGAACGAAGCTTGTCTCCCCAAAATGTTTTGTGCTCACCCAAAGATAAAGGGATCAGCATGGGGTCTCACTAACCTAACGATGTCTCCCTGACCAAAGAGAAAGTAGCTCATCACCGAGAGATAAGGAGCCTAGCGAGAGGTATGGCCGACAAGCCAATGTCTCGCTGACAATAAAGGGTCTCACCAAGATTCTTCCTGAAATGAAGAGTTCGCCGAAGGAAAAGGAATTCTATAAGATGTCTCGACAAATGAAGATGGTCTCAGCGACAGAAGCAGGAATGGGTATGACTATTGGACCTTGCTATGAAGTATTCTCAACTTTCCATGGTCTTGCCAAAAGAAATAAAGGGCTTGGTGGAATGAAATGCGTTCGGGGTGACATCAAGGTGTCTTGCCGATAAAAGATGAAGGGTCTCGGGGTAGCCTCTTGATTTCGATAAAACATCTCACCGACACTCAGGTGTCTTGCTGAATGAAGAGGAGCTCGAGGAGATATCAAAATGAACTCGGTGAAAGAGAAGACCTCGGTGTGAGGTCTGGGAAAACCAAGGAGGTCTCATCGAGAAAAAGGAGCTCGCCGAGGAGTAATCTCAGCGAAACAAAAGGAGCCTTCGGTGTAACATTTTGAGCTCGCTAAGAAGTCTCGGCAACACAGGAAGGTCTTGGTGACATAGGAAGCATCATCGGAAAATGTCTAACCAACCAGTGGAGCCTCCCAAAATGAAGAGTTCACCAAAGGGAAAGGAATTCTACATGATGTCTCAGCGAACTAAGGGGGTCCTGCCGACAACAAATGAACCAAGCTCGCCGGGAGTTAAGGCACTCGCCAAAAGGTCCTAGTGACTAACTAAAGTCTTACCGAAGGAGAACCAGTGTGGGGAGAAGGATTCAACATCGCCAGGAGGTCTCACCGAATGCAGAAAGTCTCCCCAAAATGGATGCCTTCGCTAAAGAATAGGGATTTCGTCATGATGTCTCAGCAACATAATTGTGTCTTGCCGATGGCTTTAGTGATATTGGTATGACTTTGCGAGCTCAATAAGAGCTCTCATCGATAGTTTCATGTTATGCCAATAGCTTCAGAAGGGCATAATTGCATCTGTGAGACACTTTTAGTGTCTTGCCGAGATGCAATTCTATAAGAGGAGTTTTTGACCGCCCAAAGAAGCTGTGTGGAGTTTACTCAATCGATCAGAGAGATCTGAAAGCAAGCCATGGCAGTCTAAAGAACATCAACAAGATGAAAAGCAATGTGTATCTATTTTGAGCTTAGGAGCATTCAAAGTGCTCGACCGAAGAGGTTCAAGGCAGACATGATACCAGGAAGCGAATGCTGTGGTTGCAGAAAGATCTGAAGAAGGCTTCTCCGGGAATGTTTCTTCACTGACATAGGCGACATCGACACATAGGGTGTAGCATTTAATTTCAATCAAAAAATATAAGGGGAAAATCTTTCTAATCCCCTATATTTTTGTACGCCCTAACAGGCTGACACATTTTTGATATATAAGGCATTTTTTCCTTTTTGTATATAGTTTGGATTATACACTCAAAAGAGTTAGTGATTTTTTATCAATCCTTTCTCGACTAAATGTATTTTTTTGTAACTCAAGCTGGAATCTGGAATACAACACAGAGTTTACCTTCAAAGCTAGTGTTCATGTTTGTACTGCTCCCATTTTTGTATCTCTCTTTTGATTATGCAAGTCTTTAATTGTGTTTTATTAGTCTACATTCATACCTTGAAGCCGTGAAATTTATCTTTCCTTCTTAAGATGTGTATGTAGACCAAGCCTGTTAAGATTGATGCATAAGTCTAAAAGAAGTTGTGTTGAGTATGTGAAACGGTTGAAGTTAAGTTTCCCAGTGTATGTTCATCTTGTTTTCATTTCATGATTCCTCATCAATTTGGTGTATCACCTTAGAATTTAATCTTTATTTTAATGCTTTCTCCTTCTCCCTTTCCCTTCAAAGAATCAGTAGTTTATGTGATAACACAAAGGAATCTAGCCTTCTCCGGAGGTTGACCTCTGTCTGTAAGAAACCCACATCTTTAGAGGTCTTCCAATGTTACACTAAGGTGTTGAACATCAGGTTCAACAGGGTGCAATTTCAGGTGATAACAGTTTCTAGCACACCCGGTGGGACATAAATTAGATTGAACTGCTGGTTTGGTATGCAACCAGCAAGTCCCAGAATTTACAGAAGTCAATTGTGCATACTTGGCGACTCCGTAGAGGGAAAGAACTTCAGGATCAGCGCCTTCTGCAGTTTATGAGAAGATTTCAGACAAGGATTAGCTCAGGTCCTTTCGAATATTTGTAGCTATCACCACCAAGAAGACAAGGCAGAGCAACAGAAAGGTGTGGAACAACAATTATTTATTTTAGAAGAACTCAATCCACTCCTCCATTTGTGGGATCACACATTGCTATTCTGTCTTTGGTTTCATTTAGAGTACCAGCAAATCCTCCTTAGCCACCTCTAATGGCCACTCCAAGGAATCAACCCTTTGTTGCTTTTAATGGAGGGATCCCATTGAATTTGGCACAACACAATGACATTCCAATGGTAGCCTTAAAGAGTCTACCAACTTTCATGGGAGAAGATCAAACTACCCCAATTGAACACATTCGAGATGTGGCTTCGTTATGCGGAGTCCATCACATAACCCAAGAGGATGTTGCAGTGAGATTACTAGCTGCTTCACTAAAGGGAAGAGTTGTACAATGGTATAGGAGCCTACCAGTTAATTCAATTGCAACATGGGATGAATTTGGAGACAAGTTGCATAAACAATTTCAAGACAGGTCTGACAACTTGTCTCTATTAGAATAATTGACTATAATTAAGAGGGCTCCACAAGAGCAGATGAATGAATTCAACTTCATATTTCAAAGAACTTGGGATAAAATCCCTAAAATGATGAGGCCACCTCTAGAATACACATTTTTATACTTTTTGAGGGCTCTGAACAATGATATAGCTGTCATGATATAGTCAATGGGAGGAGTATCTTTTCCAGATGCTTTTGAAACAACAATCAAAGATGAGAACAACTTAATACAAGTTGGTAAACTCACTCCTAGGCCTCCAATGCCTATATTTCTAGAAATTCATGCAAACATTCCCTTGCAAATACCTCCTTTCACACCTCTACTAGTTGTACCAACGCTGCCAGCTATTGTTCTAGTTGCTGTAACACAAGAAAATGCTGCTTTCGGTTCTCCAAATGAGTTACAAGAAATCAAAAGTCTATTGTAATATTTTGGTAACAAGCTTGTAAGCTTAGAGAAGCAACAATCATATAGTAGGCCTTATCAGCAGCAGAATCTAGGCCAATAACAAGCATATCAAGGTAATAGACAACAGTATCAAGGCAATTACCAAGGCTCAAGACAAAATATTGTTACAAGACCTTTTCAGGCCTACAATCTAGTCCTAATTAGTGCTGTCAAAGAGCTTGTTCCTGTTCAAAACAATCTGGCTACTGATTATGAGTGGTGTTATCCGTGTAATCAGGCACATAATCAAGCTACATGCTCTAATGGCGTCATCAATCAAGCTCTTATGGTGCAAAGTGCTATAGGTGCGCAAGATTTGCCTAAGGAGGGGTATCCACAACAACAAGATCAGCCTAGAGATGATTCAACTGTCCTGAATTGGCAGAGAGAAGAATTTTGTGGAGTGAACCAGGATGACAAATCTGTTGCTGCTAATACTAGAGCCAAGAAGAGGGCTTTCGAGATTGAACAAGCAACGAATAAGACTAAGGGAGTTGCTGGTCCATCAAATCAGCAAGTACCACACACTTTGCAGCAAGGTTATGACACTAGTAAGGAGCAGCCTTTACATGCTTCATCTGTAAGTCAAGTGCAACCTAACCATGCTGTTGTAAAGATGCAACCAAAGGTAAATATATCTGCACCTTTCAACATTGTTGAAAGTATGAAAAAAATGAATGTTTCAATTTTGATGTGGGATTCGTTAGCAATCCTTGGTCAAATCAATTTGTTACAGTCAACCTTATCAAATCCAGTTAGTTTGAATCCTCCAAATGAAGTCTCTTTAGGCCAAACAAAGTTAGTTTTAACCAATTCACCTTTGGATAGTACCACAGCAAAGTAATGGTGTCAAGCCCCCTCCTTTCTATGTTTCCTTAATAGTGGGGAACAAATTGGTACACAATTGCATGGTTGATAGTGGGGCTAGCAGTTCGGTAATGCCAAAAAAGATTGCAGACCAGCTAGGTTTACAATACCATCCATTAGAAAAGGGAGTACTTCAATTGGATGGGACAGTAGTAAACATTATAGGTGTTATTAAAAATCTGAATCTCACACTACATGCCTATCCCAATTTTTCAATCCCACAAGATGTTTTGGTCATAGATTTGCCTCCATTTTTTGCTCTATGCCTGGCTAGAGACTTCACAACTAAAATTGGAGGGTATTTATCTTCAGATTGGTCCCATATGCTTTTTAGGACTAGGTATGGTACCAAGGTAACTATAACTTCTGAGTCCCTTTCCAAAGATCACATCAAACCTTATGTGCCATCTACTATAAATGTTAACTCTATTGTTTTAGAGGATACTGGACTTGTTGCAGCACAAGAGTTACACACTGTGAGTGTACCTGAGGTACTCCTGAATGAATGGGAAGCTGAGAACGTGGTTGATAATCCAAATGAGCTTCTTCGGGATGTTGGCCTAGGAAATTATGTATTGCATGAAGCAGGGACAAAAATGCCAAATCTTGAAAGAAGTGCAGAAAGTCAGTTTGAGTAGTAGAATAAATTATGGGAGATGTATTTTGATGGGTGTAGAAGCAAAAATGGAGCTGGAGGAGGTGCAATGCTTGTATCTCTGCAGAGTGATAAGTATTATGCTGCTTTCTGTTATGCTTTTTCGTGCTCCAAAAACATTGCTGAGTATGAGGGCCTTGTTCAAGGCCTTGAGTGGACAAGGAAGAGAGGAATTACCCTCTTGAAGGTTTATGGGGATAGTGAGTTAATTGTCAATCAGATAAGAGGCCTGAATGTTGCTAAAAATGACACACTAAAGTCTTATAGAAATAGAGTGTGGAACATGCTTGAAGATTTTGATGCCTTTAACTTAGTGTCTATTCCAAGAAATTAGAACAAGCATGCTAATAGGCTTGCAGCCATTGGGACACAATTTGATATTCCAGGTGACATTAGAAAAGAGAAAGTGCAGTAGTATGTGAAGGTTGTAGTCAGACCATCAATTCTTGATAACAACATTCACTGGCAAGTTTTTGACAGTGATAAACAAATCCTTTCTTTCTTGCTTGAAGAAGATCAGTTCTCCATGGTGAATCAAGCAAAACTCAAGCAATAGTATGATGATCAAGTCATACAGCTGAGGACGAATAAGTTGCCCAAAGGCCTTGTTACCTTGGAGTCAATTTTCAGTACTGATGATCAACTTAAAAAGGGTAAAGCTGGCTTGCAAATCAAACAAGAACATTATGAAGAATTGGATATTTTCAAAGGTAAAATCCTTAAGATAGGAAAAGTTTGTTCACATGAAGATAAACAATCTTTTGTTGCTTTATGTCAAGAATTCTATGATGTCTTTGCTTGGGAATATTCGGGTTTGAAAGGGTTTGATCCCCATATTGCTCAACACACAATTGAGTTAGAACCTAATGCTAAGCCAGTAAGGTAGAAACAAAGGCCCTTGAATCCTAAGCTTGAGCCCTTAATGATTCAAGAGCTGACCAAATTAGTTGAGGGGGGTATTGTCTTTCCCATTAAGCATACTTCATGGGTTTCTAACCTTGTACCAGTTAGGAAGAAAAATGATGAGATAAGACTCTATGTAGACTTCAAGGATCTTAACCGAGCATCTTTGAAAGACCACTACCCGTTGCCCTCCATGGAACAAATCTTGCAAGTAGTTGCTGGTTCTGAGAGATTTTCCTTGTTATATGGTTTTTTAGGCTATAATCAAGTGTTGCTTAAGGAGGAAGATCAGTTCAAAACTGCTTTTACAACTAAGTGGGGCACCATGGCATATAAAAGGATGCCTTTTGGTTTATCTAATGTTGATGCCACATTTCAAAGGGCCATGGACATGGCGTTTCAAAGTTTGATCAATAAGATTATGTTGATTTATCTAGATGACATCATAGTTTATTCTAAGTATGCTGATGAACATTTGTCACACCTTAAGCAAGTTTTTGAAAATTGCAGAGAGTTTGGTATCTCTCTCAATTCAAAAAAGAGCACCTTTTTTGTTCATGAACGGAAATTATTAGGCCATATAGTATCAAAGGATGGAATTACTATTGACCCTGAAAGAGTTAAAGCCATACTTGAGTTGCCATTACCCAATCACAAGAAGGGTCTGCAGAGCTTTTTGGGGTGAATCAAATTTCTGAGAAGGTTCATCCTAGATGTTGCAAACTTGTTATAGCCTTTGACAGCTATGTTAAAGAAGAATACAGTTTTCAGTTGGACTAGAGAAGCAAGGTGTAGTTTTGAAGAAATCAAGGAAGCTTTAGCATCAGCTCTGACATTGGTAAATCTAGATTTCTCTAAAGACTTCTTTTTGTATGCTTTTGGTAGCAGTAGTTCAATCTCTACCATGTTGATTCAGAAAAATAGTGATAACTTAGAACAACCCATAGCTTTCTTTAGCCAGGTACTTATTGATTATGAGGAGAGGTATACTTTTATTGAGAAACATGTTCTTGCCATGATCAGAAGCCTAAAGAAGTTTAAGCCTCTAGTGTCAAATAATAAGATTCATATTCTGGTGGCACACTCAAGTGTGAAGGAGTTTCTGTTGAACAAAGATTTGAATGAAAAAAGAGCAGGGTGGGTCACCAAGGTCATGGAGTATGATGTAGATATTAAGATCACCAAACTAGTTAGAGGTAAAGGTCTTTGTGAGCAACTTGCTATAGGGTCAAGCAATAAAACTAAATTAGAAAAGGATTTTGTGCTTACTAATACAAATGAGTCTCAGAATGCTCAAGATGACGTGCCCCTGATAACAACAAATTGGGTTCAAGACATGACCCATTTTTTACAAACTAGTGAGTGTCCACCAAGTTTGAATAGAGCTAAAAGAAGATACTTCAGATTGCAGTCCATACTATATATACTAGTAAACAATGTTCTTTTCAAAAAGGATATGGATGGTATCCTATTAAGATGCGTTCACATCCATCAAATTGAGAAGGTACTTCATGAGTTTCATGATGGAGCTGCGGGAGGTCACTTTTCCCCAAGAACAATTGCTTGGAAAATCATGAGAGCTGGTTACTACTACCCCAACTTATTTAAAGATGCATATGCTTGGTCAAGAAAGTGTATCAAATGTGCTCTATTTTCAAGAAAGGAAAAACTACCTGCTATTCCCCTGCATCCAATTCAAGTGGAGCAGCCCTTCATGAGATGGGGTATTGATTTCATTGGGCCAATAAATCCACCTTCTAGTGTTGGTCACAAGTGGGTACTTACCGCCATTGACTATTTTACAAGGTGGACAGAAGCAGTTGCATTAAAGGAAGCAAAAGAATCTTTAGCTTTGAACTTCTATGAAGATATAGTCACCAGATTTGGAGTTCCCGACTCTATCATATTTGATAATGCTCTGGAATTTTTAGGTCTAAGAGTAACTGATTGGGCCGTTAAATAGGGTATTCATTTGAATACATCCTCAAATTATTACCCTCAAGGTAATGGCTTAGCTGAAAGCACAAATAAGAATCTCATCAGGATTATCAAGAGAACAATGGAGGATAATCAAAGAACCTAACACATCAAACTAAAGTATGCACTGTGGGTAGACATGGTGAATCCTAAGAGGTCTATTGCTAACTCACCATACATATTAGTCTATGGCAGAGAGACAAGATTGCCTTTGTCTGTAGAGCTTCTAGCTCTTGATATTGTTCGCCAGTTGGAGATGTTTGAGGAATAGGACCCAATGTCTGTGAGATATGCAGAACTCATGGAGCTCGAAGAATCAAGGGATAGAGCAATGAAAGCTTTAGAGTATCATCAACTCCAAACAAAGAAAACATTTGATAGAAGTGCCACAGCAAAAAATTTTAAGGTGGGAGACCTCGTGCTCAAATGGGATGTTCTAAAAAGTAGGCCAGGCCATCACACCAAGTTCGACAACATGTGGATAGGCCCATTCATTATCAGAGACTGCAAGGAGCAAAATGCTTATCAGCTGGCTACAATAGAAATGGAAGTGCTCCCTATCCCAGTCAATGGGATACACCTTAAGCCCTATTTTGAAGTCTAAAGGATTTCCTCTTTTGTACATATTAGTTTAGGTTTATGTTTTCAATAAGTGCTTCTATGCTTCAGGTTATTATTTTCTATTTCCTGGGTGTTGTGATGGCACAATAAATATTCTCTTTCATTTTCCCCTGTTTTGATTTTCTTTTGGCAAACTATTGTGTATTATGGGTCTCAGACGAGTTGCAACCATGTGCAAATAGATATTTTTGTTTGTTTTCCAAGCCTCCTAATGACTCCATGCCCACTGGACAATTTTTGGCTATTGGTTTCTATGTTTAGTAGGCAAACATCCAGCTGAGGTCACAAGAAATATTACCTAATTTTCACCCACAGGCTCAATTAGGTAGGATAATCATGTGATAGATCTTTGAAAGGCCAAATGGAGAATTCAAACAAGGTCAAAGGTCATGAATCTGATGCTAGGTTATAGGAAACTCAGTTTGGAAGCTTGCCTTTTTCAACTTCGGCATGAAAATTCTCTAAGGAGAAATTGGAAAGACCCCAAGAATGTCATGGTGAGTGGAATTCACCTGCAGGTTCCTATCGACAAGATATCGATCATCATCCCGATGACAAAAGGTTATGCATATCAGCAAAGGATAAAGCCTTTGCCATAGAGTCTCGGTGACTTCTTGAAGTCTCACCAAAAGGAGGCGACGTCGGCAAAGCAGACAAGCTTCACTGTAGGGTCTCACCGAAGTCAAAAGGTCTCCCCGACTCTAAAGGCTCTCAGTGCAAGAGATTGAGTTCGACAAGATGTCTTAGTGATAAAGAAAAGTCATTCTGACTAAAATGGGCCCTTGCCAAAGCAAAGTTCCTTCGACATGATCTCTCACGGACACTCAAGTGTCTTGCCGACAGAAGGAAAAGAGCCTGCTGAAGGGTTTGGCTTTTGGCATAATGTCTCGGTGAAAGCAGAAGGTCTCACCGAAAGGATTCCTTTGGCGTATGTAAGCAGGATTTTCCAAGAGGTCTCACTGAAGGAAAGATGTCTTGCCGACATGAGGTAATATTGGCATAAGTCTTGCCGATCCATCAGAGTCTCAATGAATAAAGCGGCATCGACAAAGCAAGATTTCATCGCCACAAAGTCTCGGCGATTAGAAATTGTCTCGCCAATAGAAAGGGGACCCCATTGAAAGAAATGGAGCTTGGAAAAGGATATTTCCTTCAGCATAATGTCTTGCCAAAGGATGAAGGTCACACCAAAGAAAACAAAGGGGCCTAGCTGAGGGGTCGTATTTGGCATAACGTCTTGCTGTCAGGATGAGGTATGGCCGACAAAAGGGTGTCTCAGTGACAGAAAGTAGTTTTGCTAGAATGTCTTGGCGAACGAAGCTTGTCTCCCTGAAATGTTTTGTGCTCGCCCAAAGATAAAGGGATCGGCATGAGGTCTCACTGACCTAACGATGTCTCCCTGACCAAAGAGAGAGTAGCTCATCGCCGAGAGATAAGGAGCCTAGCGAGAGGTCTGGCTGACAAGCCAATGTCTCACCGACAACAAAGGGTCTCGCCAAGATTCTTCCCAAAATGAAGAGTTCACCGAAGGAAAAGGAATTCTATAAGATGTCTCGGTGAATGAAGATGGTCTCAGCGATGGAAGCAGGAATCAGTATGACTATTGGAACTCGCTATGAAGTCTTCCTGACTTGCCACGGTCTTACCAAAGGAAATAAAGGGCTCGGTGGAATGAAATGCATTTGGGGTGACATCAAGGTGTCTTGCCGATAGAAGATGAAGGGTCTCTAGGTAGCCTCTTTCTTTCGAGAAAATGTCTCATTAACACTTGGGTGTCTTGCCGAATGAAGAGGAGCTTGGGGAGATATCGAAATGAACTCGGCGAAAGAGAAGACCTTGGTGTGAGGTCTGGGTGAACCAAGGAGGTCTCACCGACAAAAAGGAGCTCGTCGAGGAGTAATCTCAACAAAACAAAAGGAGCCTTCGGTGTAACATTTTCAAGTTGCTAAGAAGTCTTGGTGACACAGGAAGGTCTTGGTGACATAGGAAGCGTCATCGACAAAGGTCTCACTGACCAGTGGAGCCTCCCGAAATGAAGAGTTCGCCAAAGGGAAATTAATTCTACATGACGTCTCGACGATCTAAGGGGGTCTTGCCAACAGCAAATGAACTGAGCTCGCTGGGAGTTGAGGCACTTGCCAAAAGGTCCTGGCGACTAACTAAAGTATTACCGAAGGAGAACCAGTGCGGGGAGAAGGATTCAACATCACTAGGAGGCCTCGCCAAATGTAGAAGGTCTCCCCAAAATGGATTCCTTCGCTAAAGAATAGGGATTTTGTCATGATGTCTCAGTGGCAGAATTATGTCTTTTCGATGGCTTCAGTGATATTGGTATGACTTTGTGAGCTTGATAAGAGCTCTCATTGATAGTTTCATGTTATGCCGATAGCTTCAAAAGGGCATAATCACATCGGTGAGACACTTTTAGTGTCTCGCCAAGATGAAATTCTACAGGAGGAGTTTTTGACCACCCAAAGAAGCTACATGGAGTTTACTCAATTGATCAGAGAGATCTGAAAGCAAGCCATGGCAGTCTAAAGAACATCAACAAGATGAAAAGCAATGTGTATCTGTTCTGAGTTTAGGAGCATTCAAAGCACTCAGCTGAAGAGGTTCAAGGTGGACACGATACCAGGAAGTGAATGCATTGGTTGCAGAAAGATCTAAAGAAGGCTTCTCTGGGAATGTTTCTTAACCGACATAGGTGACATGGACACGCAGGGTGCATCATTTAATTTCAATCAAAAGATCTAAGGGGCAGATCTTTCTGACCCCTGATATTTTTGTACGCCCTAAGGGGCCGACACATTTTTGATATATAAGGCATTTTTTGCTATTTTGTAAATAGTTCAGATTATACACTCAGAAGAGTTAGTGATTTTTTATCAATCCTTTATCAACTAAATGTATGTTTTTGTAACTCAAACTAGAATCTAGAATACAACACAGAGTTTACCTTTGAAGCTAGTGTTCATGTTTGTACTACTCCCATTTCTATATCTCTCTTTTGATTATGCAAGTCTTTAACTGTGTTTTATTAGTCTACATTCATACCTTGAAGCTGTGAAATTTATCTTTCCTTCTTAAGATATGTATTTAGATCAAGCCTGTTAAGATTGATGCATAAGTCTAAAAGAAGTGTTGAGTATGTGAAATGGTTGAAGTTAAGTTTCCCAGTGTATGTTCATCTTGTTTTCATTTCATGATTCCTCATCAATTCGGTGTATCACCTTAGAATTTAATCTTTATTTTAATGCTTTCTCCTTCTCCCTTTCCCTTCAAAGAATCAGTAGTTTAGGTGAGAACACAAAGGAAGCCAGCCTTCTCCGGAGGTTGAACTCTTTCTATAAGAAACCCACATCTTTAGAGGTCTTCCAATGTTACACTGAGGTGTTGAACATCAGATTCAATAGGGTGCATTTTTAGGTGATAACACATACAAGATGAATTGGTTTTGGAAAACCCTAGGAATGTAGAGGAATGTTACCAAATGACAATCAGGGTGGAGGAGAAAATGAAGAGAAGGCAAGACAAAGCAGTTAGGGGAAGAGGTAATGCATCAAGAGGTAGAGGATATATTCCTAATCCAAAGCCAAAAAATGGCAATCAAGAAGATGCCATGATAGGACAAGAGCAATCTGATTTCAAAGGTGGATGGAGAGGCACAAGGGGAAGATTTGGAGGAGGTAGGAGTTCCAATGTGTTTTCAGGTAGATGTTACACTTGCAATGAATTTAGCCATCCATCCTACAAGTGTCCTGAGAAGTTTGGTGCTTCATCAAGTGGAAGTAAAGGTGATAAAAGAGTCCAACTTGTGCAAGAGGATGAAGAGGAGAGAATTAGTTCATCAAGTCATCCTACAAACCTTGAAGTTGGAGAAACTTTGATGTTTCAAAAAAAACTTTTGAAGATTTCTGAAGAAGTAGAACCATTACACAGGAAGATCCTTTTCAAAACCACTTGCAAGAGCAAGGGAAAGGTATGTAAAATTGTGATTGATTCTGGATCAATTGAAAATATGGTGTCATGAAATGGTGAACTAGTTAAAATTGCAAAGGATTCCTCATGAATTTCCTTATAAGTTATCATGGTTAAGTGATGGACAATCTTTGTTGGTGAAAGAGAAGGCTGTGGTAGATTTCCAGATTGGGGATTATAGGGATAGTGGTGTTTGTGATATTCTACCTATGGATTGTTGTCACCTACTCCTAGGTAGACCTTGGCAATATGATAGGAGGGCCTTATATGATGGTAGAGAAAATACTTATAAAATAGTGAAGGATGGTTGTTCTTTTGTATTAACTCCACTTGTAGAAGATGTGAAAGGTAAAGCTAAGGTGATAATGTGTGGGAGAAGAGAACTTGTCAATGTTGTAAAAAAAACCAAAAATTCTGATGTAGTAATCTATCCTAGGCCTGGTAATGCAAGGGCAATAGATGTGAAGGTAAACACAGGGTTGAAAGGTGATTTGAGAGTGATTTTGCATGAAAATTTTATTGTGGGGACCATAGAATGTCCTATAACTAAATACAAGGTTGAGGGACAAGTGAAATTTGTAGGTACAGGAGTACAAAGGTCTGATAGAGGCAAGGAACTAATGACAGAGGTGCAAGGATAGTGTGGACAGAGAATTGGAGATAGTCACCCTTGTGGAGATGAGATCAAGTTGAAACCAGTTCTGAGGTATACTAACATTTTTTTGTCTACAGGTATGGATGAAGGTAGGCAGATGGAAGAAAGTAAGAGACCTTTGACAGGTCTGAATGTGGAAGAGAAAACACATCCAATGACAATCATAGTAAAAGATGCAAGGCAAAGCATAAGAACATAGTAGCATGGAGCAAAAGGCATGGGTCAATGGCAATGGCCTATGGATCAGTGGTGTCTTACTCAAGCTTGGGAATGGTGGCATCAACCCTAATTCATGTGGCATGAATTATTTTTAGGAGGGTTGTGTGGTGCAGGGGCACCCCAACCCTTAATGATAAATTGGAACTTTTGAAATTGCAAGGCGTAGCCTTCAAATAGGTCTATATCAAGTTTTGGTTTTCTTGGGTTATTTTTGTCCTAAATAAGGTCATAAGGACCATTATGTTGTGTAAGTGAGTCTTTAGGAGGGGTAAAATATAAAGGAATGTAAAGTTGCCTTCTAAATTATAATGTTGTCATTAGTGAAAAAATACAGTTTTAGGGGGAATTTGAAGAGTCAGAATTTCAAAAGGAAGTTATGCCCATTGGGGAAGGTGAAAATAATTTTTAAAAGCTATTTAAATCATTTCAAGGCTCGAACATAATGAATTTTTGGTTTTTAGAAGAAATTCAAATCTGAAAACAACATTTTCTCATAATTCTATGGTATTTTCTAAATTTTCTCACCTTTGTACGGACCCGTACAGGACTTCCATGCTATGAAATGTTTTTAATTGTATGGTATTGTGATTTAACTTTTATTTTCCTCAAATTTAAAGTTCTAATATTGAGTATAGTGTGAGATCCATTAATTTTAGTGTTGCTTCCTTTATTTCCCTGTTTTGATAGTTTGAGGGCTAATTAAAATGCATAAGTGACCCATTTCACTTTTTGTTACCACCATTTCTTGTGGAATGGGTCACAATAGATGTAAATAAACTGTACAAGAGTTTTGGTATGCTGAGGATTCAATGTAAGTGGTTTAGTACAATACCCTAGGGTTGGGTAGTGAGTTTTCCAAGTGAAAATGGAGGTTTGAAGATGGGTTTTTGAGAACTAGTGATGAAATTGAGTTGGTAAGGGTGTATAAGTCATGTATAGACCATATTACAAGTATTTTATGCTTTGGTTTATGTTCTAAAATCCAAAATTGTTGAAATACAGTAAAACCCTAGTTTTTGCATGCAAACTAAGGGTTTCTTAGAACGGTAGCCTAGTGGGCTTGATTTTGGAATCTGATTATGGAATATGTGGTTTTGAAAAACATTTCAACTCTTTCAAGTGATTTTTTTCAAAAACAAGAATTTTGAAAGATACTTTGTTTGCAAAATAGGGCTAATTCTAGTAGCCTTTCTACAAGGCAGTTTGATGTTTCTCAATATTGGTTTGAGGAAACCTTATGAGATCTTTTAGGACAGCTATTTGGGAATTAAAGAAAGTCTAGTGTGATTCTTTTTTGGCCATTTGGATGGCCTTCTGTAAAATATGTCTCAATTTTTTACTCTTTGAAGGTTGGTAGCCTCTATGGTGTCTTAAGGGCAAATTGGGTGATTGTGAGTTAAAGGGTTGATGATTTGTTGAAATATGATTAGTTTTGAGTCTATTGTAAGTTTCTCCACCATCTACATCACTTACATTAGCTATGTTCATTTTTTTTTTTGGTTAAATATGCCTCATCAACAAGTTTGACCCCCTCTTATTCTACAATGTTTTAATTGCTGAAAATATGGCACTACCTCTTTTTCCTTGTCTTTATTTTACTATGAATTTCTCTTTTATTCTCATCAAGCTACATTATCAGTATTTTACAAAAATTTATAGGAAAATAATCATGAGGTGAAAACTAAATTTTTGCAAATTTGATTATGCAAATTCTTTTCAAAGTGGAGAGATACCAAAACAAAATTCAAAAAAACCAAAATTGGAAGAAAAGAAAACCAACAATATTTTTGGTTGGTGACAATTTCTTGTCCACCTATGTACTCCTACACAAAATAGTATAATCATCATCTATTTTCCTCTATTTTTAATTATCTCCTCTAATTTATCTATGTAGAAACCAAACAAAGAAGGTGAAAGTGGATAATTCTATTTTAGCATTGGAATGGCACTATTAACATCCTCTAGAAACCTAGTAGGAGTTTGAACCTAGTTAATTTCCATATCATAAAGTTGTTGGGAAAGGTGTTTCAACCTTGCTCATAATGTTAAGATTATATAAAGTGCAATTTTTAGATATAAAATGAGAAAACTTAATTTCTAGACTATAGAGTAGATTTTTGCCCAAAATAGTTATTTTTGGTTGCTTAACATTCTACAAAATTTCTTGTTGTGTAGATCTCTCTAAGCACTTCAATTTTAAAAGGGGGGCACAATCAACCAATTGGATCAAAATTTATGGCCTTGAAAATTTTACATAGGAAATGTAAAAAGTTTCTAAACACATAAAATTGTTGTAAAGGGGAGTTACACCTATTGACCAACTTATTGTATAGGAGAAAATTTGCACCCCTTACCCAAATTCCCTTTTCATATACCTTCACCTTAGAAATCAAATCCAAAGGAAAAATTCCACATCACCCAACTGCCTTCCTTCCACTTAGCATCTGTCTCTTGTGTTGGTGAGAGAATATTTGTTAGAGATGCATGCACAATGTAAAGACATCCGCGTGACACACTTACATCCCTAATGGAATCTTGCATCCAAAGTTGGAAAAGGTATTAAACTTTCGATTGGGGTCTATTTGTAATGTCCCTCTTCAACCAACCAACCCTAAATATGGTAGATTCTTCCCTTTTCTCCTTCAAATTCATCCATTCTTCATTCAATCCATCTCTTTTTGCATTCTCAAGCATTCTCAGCCTCCACTCCCAACAACACTTTAGCACTCCATTATAGTAGCAACAACACTCCAACTCCACAAAGAAAGTGTGAAACAATCCATTACTAGTGTGGGCTTGGGGTCTTGCAAGACCTCCCTTTCCAAGTACGCTTTCTCCTCCATTGGATAGTGAGCTTTTGGGTGGTGGTAACATTTCACTTCTCTCCTTTGTAATTTGGTTGAGTAGCACTTTACTATTTTGTAGTGTTTATTGCATCTTCTACTTTCTTTACTTCTTTATCGCATATTTCTTTCTCGTTGCTATTTGGTTGTCCCTAGAGGTGGAAACACCAATATGGGGGTCTGATTGAGGTAGACCCTTATACAACCCCAACAATTTTCCCCTCTTTCTTGTGTGTAGGTGGACGTGCATTTGGAGCTAGCTAACGAACGTGCATCCTTGAGAGATCATCTTTGCCACCCTAGCTCTCATTTACTTGTTTTATCACTTTAGTTCCTATTTCTTGTATCTACTTATTATGTTTTTACCGTCAAGATTAGCTAGCTATGCTGTAAGTTTGTTTTTGAGTATTTTGTATTGTGTTCACTATTTTATGACCATATGGATGCCAGTGTGCCTGAGAGACACTAGCGTGCTGCACTAACATCCCAAAACTACGCTGCCATCCTTAGATAGAGGGTTGTATGAGGCACAGTACCAAATCCAAAAATTGGCTCACCTAGCCTAAACTTAAGTTTGGATCTATAGAGTGATTGAAGTTTATTATAGTCCTCATCATTTTCAATCCTTGTCCTAAAACATCCCTTTAGATTGAGGTAAGTTAGGGCAGCCCTCCGCTCTCAACTCTGTGTGACCTGGAGCCTTGACATGGTTGGTCCCCCTCTCTTACATTTTTGGTGAACCCAACATGAAGCAACATCTTCCCATTCATTGATTTTGAAGCTTTTTTCTAGTACCTTATGATAATTGTACTCTTGAGTGTTGTGAAGGTTTATGAGAATCACAACACAGTCCATGACTTTTGGTTACATTTTTAAGAGAAGTGTACAACACCTTTTGATGGAGAGGATGGTCACTTCTAGTTTCTCTACAAGAATTTTTGTTGGATCCACCATTGGACTTACTACTTAGGAACAGTTGTTGAGGGGCAAGGTAGGGTTCTCTGATGATACTGACCACGTCCCCACTCCTCCTGTAATTCCTACACCATCATCAGTGGATGAGAACTGGGCCATTTACATTCCTTCATAACATATCTCTACCCTTAGCAAAGGATTGGATGACTTGAAAAATCACCTAGAAAAGGACCCAAAGATGGCTAGGGCCACTTGGGTTATCAGTGAAATAAATTATATGGGTGGAAAAGACTAAACAAGCATAGAGCTCCTACCTAGTCTCTCTAGTCTGATTGAGGCATGTGCCCCTCCAGAAAACCTTAACATCTTACAAGGTTCCATTTTTGAAGAACATGAGAGACAGTTAGGAGTGTTGATGCCTCCCACGTCTATATACATGGCTAACACAATCTTTTCGATCAACATCCCCTCTACCTTTGAGAGGTCCGAAACTATCAAAGTGAACAAAATACCCTTGGGTGTTAGTTTCACCCCTCCTATCACCTCTATTAGTGGAGGTTTTGGAGGCTTGAGTGGTGGAGGCTTTGGTAGTGTGGATAATGATTTTGGGTTACCCAAGGTTCCTCTAACTCTTCTAGGTTTTTCACCTAAAAGGAGAGGAATTGGGGCCAAAATGATAATTCCTACACTCAAAATTAATGTAAAAGGGATGTAATGTATATAAATATGATGTACTAATGCAAAAAATTGAAAGAAAGATGATTTATTGATGCTAAACCTAAGAAATGTAAATTGTTGGAAAACACACTATGATATGCAAAATCACCTAAAAATGCAAGTAAATGATGAAATAATTGAATAGAATTGGAGAAGTGCACCTGGAATCTAGAATCTAGAATCTGATGCAGAGAGGCTCTGGAATCCTATAGAGTTGACTAGAAATATTGTCTAGGAAACTTACGCCAAGCTGGGTGACTTAGTCTAGTTTCGAGGAAAATATGCCAAAACAAGAATCCACCAAATGGGTATCCAAAAATGCAAAAACCATTTTTTAGGCCTAGAAGTGGGACTAATTCACCATAGATGGCAACTTAGTCCACTTGTAAATTTCTATAATTTTGGGACATGATTTTGTAGCTTCTGGTCTACACTTGCTTTTCTAACAGGTGTCCAATCTTGATTATATAGAAAACAGGTTGAAATGAGTTGCCAATCTTCAACTGGGGTTATGTTGACTTTGATGGATTTTTGAACAATTTTTGACACCAAACTCTTTGACAAATATGTATATAAAGTCTACAAACACAAATGTAAAGAGGGAAAAAAGGGTTAAGGGTTAGAGTATAGGGGTTTGCCTTGGTCAAACCCCACTTTGGTAATCAAACCCTATGAAATGAAATGGAATAAGAAGAGAATGATAAATAAATAACATGCAATGTCATAAACTTACGAAAGCCTTGATGTAGAAATATGAAGATATGCAATGAAGTGCTCCAATGGATGACTTGAGTATGCTTAGAGTGCTTGAATGCTTGAATGTTGGATGAATTAGGAGATTAGAAGATGAAAAATGAGGAGAAAAACACTTATTTATACTTGATTTTCCATTAATTCTCAAAAATAACACATCACAAGTTGACCTTAAGGGTAAGAGAATAAAATCCCGCCAAGAAATTAAAATTATTTTGATTTTTGTGCCCAGTGGGACTAAGTCGCCCCAGGTGGCAACTTGGTCCCACTAGGGCAATTTCACTAGGATTCAAATTTTAAAGTGTATTAAATGTTGTTTAACGGGAATATCCTAAAAAATATACTTAAGAATATCCAGAAAGTGCATTAAGGGGTCATTCAAACATGAGAAAGGTTTGAATTAGTGATGACAAGTCTAGAAAAGTGTGAGTTTGTTACAACTCTTTAAAACACTTTGAAATAAGACTCAAGGTAAGTGATAAAAATAAGTTATTTAAATGGTTTATAATGAAAGGGTCCTAAAAAAGTGTGAAAGTGGGTTACAACACTTCACAACACTTTTACAAGGAATCCTTAAAGTCTTAATGATTCTCAAGGGTCCAAGAGCTAATGTGAATGTGTTGGCCACATTAAAACATCAAATCTAGGAAAAATCAAGCCAAAGTCCAAAAGAGAGACTCAAGTGAGCATAAAAATGTCAACTATACATTTTATGGTGACACATTAAGTCCCCACTTTAGTGAGAGGATGAACTTGCTTCAAACTCACACTAAAGTAGCCAACATGCACATCAAGAGGGATCCAAATGCACTCATGCTAGTAAGATGAAACAACAATAATCAAGAGGGATGATCAAGCCCTTGGGATCAAGATCTCATGGAAAACCAAACATAGGCACAAATGAACACACATGAAAGTGATGAAAAAGGATGAAAGAAAGCTTTGATCATTTTTCCAACCTATTGTGGATCAAATCTAGGTTGTTTGTTTGAAACAAGAAATGTTTACTCACTTTGGGGTGATGGAACTCATGGCTATTTGCAGGGTGAGAAGGCCCAAGTATACTCACTCTGGGGCCATGAAACTTCTGGTTGTCCATGAGGTGAGAAGGCCCAAAAGGTGAGAAACATGCGCTCGGTTGGTATGCACTCACATAAGCAGGTGGCTATGGGGAAAAGTCATGCCTTAGAATGGGATTTCTCGCTGAACCATATCAAAGTTATACCTCCTAATAACTTTAATAAGGCTCCACAAAGGACAATTTCATTTCATGCTCCATGAGACAAGAAAAGCTTCATATGCTTAGAACTCATGAACAAATGCAATGGCACCATAGGCATGCAAGCTGTGTTACGCAAGGTGGCCATGCAACATGCAAAATATGTTTAAATGAGTCTTTTTAAGTTCATGTGAGGTCTATAACTTAAGGAACATTGTGTCTAATGTCTCTAAGAGAGGATTGATCAAAGAATAGAAAATTCACAACTTAGGTGATGTAGTGCATCACATCAAGCCACCAAGAGGAATGTAATATGCTAAGATAGATCACGCTCATGAAGGACATCATACCCAATGTAATCCACAAAGTAAAAAATGCATCGTATGAAGTAACAAGGATGCACTAAGAGCCAAGAAAAAGAAAAATGTGAAATGAATAATACCAATATATTCCCCCACTTTAAAGGAAAGGCTACATATCGTTCTGTGAGAAATTATGTTAAAGAAGCAAATGAAAAATGAAAACAAGAAACAAGACATGAGAGCCAACTTGGAAAGCCCCTATGCCAAGTCATATGCTTATGAGTAAGGCTACGTCATGTGAAGGAAAAGGAACAAAAGAAAGATGGGTTTCCTCTAAAAAGGAACACACCAAACACATAAGGGATCTATGGATTTGGGGTCAGTATGTTCATTTTTGCAATGTTTTTATTAAAGAGCTCGAAACTATCATCATTCCCCAAATACACATAGAACTAGAAGAATGACACAAAGAGAGTGAAAACAAAAGAAAAATAAGATCTGTTTTGGGTCAACATAGAAGTGGCATTGTGGTCTCAACATTGTGCATCGTCCCCAAAAGGAAAACACAAGCAAAATAAAAACAAAAAGGTAAAAGAAAAGGAAAAAGATTTTGGGTCAACATGAAGGAGACATTATGGTCTCAATGCCTTGCATCATCCCAAAAGGAAAACACAAAACAAAAGTGAAAAATAAAGGGAAAGGACCTTTTGGGTCAACATGGAAGAGACATAGGGCATCTCTATGGTTTGTGTCATCCCCAAAGGGAAAACAAAAAACAAAAGCAAAAGAAAAGTAAAAGGACCTTTTGGGTCAACATGGAAGAGACATAGGTCATCTCTATGCTTTTCGTCATCCCCAAATGAAAACAAAAAAAAAGTGAAAGGAAAGTAAAAGGACCTTTTGGGTCAGGATGGAAGAGACATAGGTCGTCTCTATGCTTTGCATCATCTCCAAAAGGAAAACAGAAAATAAAAGAAAAAGGAAAGTAAAAGGACCTTTTGGGTCAACATGGAAGAGACATAGGTCATCTCTATGCTTTACGTCATCCCCAAAAGGAAAAGACAAAACAACAGTGAAAAGATAGAAGCAATGTATGACATATAGAAGAATGAAGGTACAAATAGAAGAATGTCACAAAGAGAGGGAGGACATCAAATGCCACGTTACGGTGGAACACAATACACACATACAAGCTCAAAAGAAAAAGAAAATAAAAGAAAAATGCAAAAGGCTAACAAGGCGAATGCAATTCAACCATCTAACAAGTCATCTGCCTCCCAATCATGTTCAATGCATTGTGAGGGTGGTTGACTATCCAAAGGGATAATTGCAAGGGTTGAACTAGGGGAATTACCAAGTTCTACACTTGTTGTAGGAGATTTATCACTTAATCTCATGGAAGAGGAAAATAATGTATTTAGATCATTATGCACCTCTTCATCTATTTTAGAGATCTCCTCATCATCATCATCATCCAGATTAATCATGATGGGAGGGCGAATGGTAATTTCCAATGAAGGGTGTATCAGGAGTGGTTGTATTGGATCATTTTGTTGTGATTGGGGAGGAGGGTCATTATTTATTGCTTCTATCAAAGGTGGAGGTTGATTTTATTTGTTGTTTTTAGTTTGTAATTGATGAGCAAGGAGATGACACTGATGTCTACACTCCCTAGCACCATAGTTTCTTTTGATTCTATTTTGAATTTGTGTTGGTGTAAGAGTGGGTTGAATCACCATATGCTCCTTTTCTTCCCCAAGGGGAGGAATAGAAGGAATCATAGGAGGTGGGTCAATCACTTTCTCTTTTTCTTTATAAAATATTTTTATGCAAGGGGGCATGATGGGGTTGGTTTCATTATCTCGTGAATGTTTGGATGGAGAAGGTGAATTGTTTAGTGTTGGTTGATCTTGATTTTTTGGTTTAGGTTCAAGTTGAAGCATTGTCTCATCGAGGATGGGAGTTTCAAAAATAAATGGGTATTGGTTGTAGAGGGACAATTCGGTAATTTTATTTTCTTTAAAATTTTGATAAGCAATGAAAAAGAAATCTTTGCGAGGTGTGATGGGTTCCATGGGCTTAGGCCAAAAGGATTCTAAGGAGAATTTATGTTTAGAAGACAAAGGGTTAAAACCACTATGGTTAACAGTGAATATGTCATTGTCATGCAGAAACTTTAAACATTTGTGTATGACTGAAGGAACAAATTTTATCGAGAGAAGCCATGGATGGCTTAGCTGTAGATGAAACTGATTCGATTGTGAAATGATAGAGAATGTAACATCAACTATTTTAGGTCCTATTTGTAGTGTAAGAATGATCGATCCTATCGTAGGGCACACAAAACCATTATGTGTTTCGATCCATGCTCTCGGTTTGTCATATTTATCTTGATAAAGATCATGTAATACCAAAAATTCCTTAGTGATCACATTCTTTCCATAGGCGAGATATATGATTATCCCATTAGTGGGCTTATCATAAATACGTACGGCTATGTAGAGAGGACTATCAGGAAGATTCAAAAGAATATATTTAGAAAAGAAAGTAATATCAATATTTTTCTTAGGTTGGACCTTATGAGGAATAATGTCTATCACTCCTACCATTTCATCCATAGGATTAATAGAAGTGGTATGTGGAATAGGATCAGGGTGTTCAATCTCTTTATGAACAATCATCACATCATTGTTTTTAGTTTCACTGGATTTGACAAATGACACATTATGTTTAGGCATGCGATTGGTAAAAATTTGCAAATTTTGATTGGGTGGGGAAACAAATTTATTGCCTTTAACATTGACATTTGAAATGGATAGACGGCCAAAATCAATGAGGTCTTGAACTATGTGTTTAAGACACCTACACTATTCTATGTCATGTCCATTTTGTCTATGATAATGGCAATAAGCGTTAGGTTGAAAGGTTGGAGGAAAGGTTTTAGTTGGATCCAATGGTTTAACAATAGGTAAAGAAATCATTTGTTGTTGCATAAGTTGAGCATTGTGTTATGAAAAGTGTCTGGTAATGGTGTAAACTATCATTTTAGATCTCCATAACTATAAGGTATCACAGCTTTAACATCTGCTACTTGGTTGTTTATGGGTTGAGGTGGTTGTTGAGGAGGATTGAATTGTAAGAATCCTTTGTTTGGTTTTCAAAATGGTTGTGAATTGTTTGAAGTGTTAGGTTTAGTTTTTTCAGTTCAGTTGGAAGTGGACTTTGCATCATGACTACTAACCGAATTGTAAGAATCACAAAGGGTTGTGCACAAGTACATGAAAGAGGGAAATTTCATCATGGTCAATCTATCCTGAATGTGATTTTGTAAATTTTCAATGAACATCTTTTGGAGATGCGGATCAGGAATCTTAACATCAAGTTGGGCATAAAGTGACTGATAGAGTGAGATGAAATCGGTTACCTTTCTGCTTACATTTTGTTTACATCTCATTAAATCAACCAATGTCTTCTTTGTAGTCATATGCACTTGAAAATGACTTATGAATGCATCAAATAGTTCATTGAATGAACTAATTGAATTATTCGGTAAGGATGAAAACCATTCTAAGGTAGTGTCTTTCAAATTCCTAGGAAACAGTTTGGCCAACAGCTTATCGTCAAGGACAAAGTCATTGCACAAGGCTATGTAGGCATTAACATGATTAGTAGGATTGCCCTTTCCTCCATACTTCTCAAATCTAGGAATTTCTATTCCCTATTGCATCGGTGTTCTTAGGATTTCCAAAGATAATGGGCTACTACGAACATAATAGGTAGGTGGTTTGTTATGGTTTTGGTTGATGGTGGATATTTGTTTTTGCATAGAGGAGACAGTGTGGAAAAGTTGTGCAATGAGAGGGTCAGTGTAAGTGAGATGAGGTGGAAGGGGAAGTGGTGATGGAGTATATGTAGTGGTAGGGAAAGTGAATGGAATGCTAATAGATGGTATAGTGGAAGAGGAGAGAATATTTGATGCCACTTAAGAATTAGGAATGCTAGTAGGAATAGTCGAGGAAGGAATCAGATTGCTAACCTGTTGCATTATTGTGGTGACTTGCAGAATGGTATAGGTAGGTATGGATTCTACTATGGAAGGAGGAGTGTTAAGTCCTCCTTGACTAACCAAAGTGTTTGTTGGCTGGGATGTGCTAGAGGTGGAAGGAGAATGTTTGTTATATCTCAACAATTCTTTTCATAATGTTTAAGCCGTTGTCACTTTCAATCAATCGATGAATATTTTCTATAACAGAAATCATAGTGGTTGAAATGTTTTCAAGACAAAAATCTTGTTGCAAATGTGCTAAATCCTCAAGAATGTTAATGACTTTGTCTTGTGGAATGTGATCATTTTGTGTGTCAATTTGCATATTATTAGAAGGCATAGTATTTCTAAAGGTAGAGTCCATGCCTAATGCACTATTGTCAATACTAGGATTAGTAGCTCAGGTTAACCCAAGATCCACAACGAGTGTGCTATCACGGGATGCCATGAGTCATGAACTTATTCTCACTAAAGTATTATCAATAGGGCACCAAACACTCATACAAAGGCTTTAAAAGGTGGGGTGGGTGCAAATGAAATGCAAATTAAGAGTAATAAAATTCTAATAACATAAAATATGAAAGCTATAACAAATATGCAAGAATGGAAAATAGAAATGTAGAAAATTCCTAGAAAATGCCAAAAATTACAATGCAAAATGTGCAGAAGGACTAAGTCGCCCAGTGTAGTGAATTAGTCCTAGTGAGGATATTTTTGTTATTTTTTAGAAATTTTGAATGTAATTTGATCTTTTTCAGATGCACAGATGCTGCTATAGTATGAAAATATAGAATTGTTATTATTTTCAATGAAAGTTTATGCAAAAATGCAAGCTACATGAGCTTTTCACTAATGCAACTTAAAAAACCCTAGGATGCAATTTAAACAATGCAAGACCTAATGCAATGATAATGAAAAGTAAACCTATGATTCTCTTGAAATCAGAAGAAAATATGTCAAAATTTGGGTTCACCAAAATGTGGACAATGATTTTGGATTACCCAAGGTTCCTCTTAACTCTTCTAGGTTTTTCACCTAAAAGGAGAGGAATTAGGGCCAAAATGCTAATGTCTACACTCAAGATTAATATTAAAGGGATGTAATGTATCTAAATATGATGTAATAATGCAAAAAACTAAAAGAAAGATGATTTATTGATGCTAAACCTAAGAAATGCAAAGTGCTAGAAAACACACTATGATACACAAAAACACCAAAAAATGCAAGTAAATGATGAAATAACTAAACAGAACTGGAGAGGTGCACCTAAAATTTGCAATTTGATGTAGAGAGGCTTTGGAATCATATTGAGTTGACTGGATATATTGAATAGGAAACTTACGCCAAGCTAGGCGACTTAGTCTAGTTTCGGGGAAAATCTATCAGAATAGGAATCTACCAAATGGGTATCCAAAAATGTAGAAATCACTTTTCAGGCCTGGTAGTTCGACTAATTCATTACAGATGGTGACTTAATCCACCTGTAGATTTCTAGAATTTTAGGATAGGATTCTATAGCTTTTGGTCTACACTTGCTTTTCTCACTGGTGTTTGATCTTGATTTTACAAAAAATGGGTTGAAATGAGTCTCCAAGCTTCAACTAGGGTTATGTTGACTTTGATGGATTGTTGAGCACTTTTTGACACCAAAATCTTTGAAAAAATTGGTATTCATTCTGGTGATGGTCACGGTGGTTCCGGAGGTGGCTCCGGTGGTGGTTCTAGAGCAGGTTTCACTAGACCTTTGTCATCCCAGGACCCTATTTTGAATACTCTTCTTGAAAATATGGGTAAGATGCAAAGATAGCTAGTGAGCCTCTCCCAAGCCTTTTCCCAGCCTATCTTTCAGCCCTTTTTTTGACATAGTCCATTGTTGGTAGCAATCTTAAATACTCCCTTCCCACAAGGAATGGAGATTCCCAAATTTGAGAAATATGGTGGCAAAGGGGACCTGCAAACACATGTGTTTTCCTTCAATGCCCTGTGTACAAATTTCTTCCGTCACGATGCATTGATGGAAAAATTATTCCCTTGTTCTCTTAAGGATACATCATTTGAGTGGTACTATTCCTTACTAGATCACTCCATTTTCTCATTTGACCAATTTGTGTATCAGTTTCTCTGATAGTTCCAAGACAACATCGGACTGAAGATGACCTTTTGGATCTCGTCCAATGCAAGCAAGGAGATAATGAAAAGATTACTTATTTCATAGGGTGGTATCAAGTGCTCTTCTCATAAATATTGTATTTGTTTCCTGACTCTAATGTATAGAAGGTATTCATAGGGAACTTGCAAATACCTTGGTAGGAGAAGTTATCCCTTATGAAGTACCCTTCTTTCGTGCATTTGTGTGCAACATTTCGAGAATATCAACAAATGGTAGTCTAGTTCGGGGGATCATCCTTGCACTCCCATTCAGAAGGGAAGTCCATTGCATCAATTTCTAGGAAAGGTAAGGTTGTTACGAATGCAGTAGTTGTTGTGAATGATAATAGCCTCAGATGCAACAAGAAGTTCACAAAGTTAGCAGAATCTTATTCCACCATCCTATAGAAGTTTCTAAAGGATAACATCATAACCTTAGACAACCCTAAAACCCTCAAGGAACCTTACCCTAGTTGGTATGATGCAAATTCCTTCTGTCAGTACCATTGAGTCAACAGACATGATACCAAACGTTGTATACACTTGCGTCACAAGATACAGGATCACTTCGAGGATGGTACTATTTGTCTTGATGGGAATAAACAAAAATGCAAACAAATCGGTGGTGAAAGTGAATAGTGAGTTGAAGATATACACAAACCCATTTCTATCACATTCTACCAACATGATTATCAATCCCTTCGATTCTAGCACTCAACCTGAAGCATATGTTAACATGGTTACAGTTAGCCCTTCTATGCAACCTACAACTTTCTCACTGAACGTGGCATTCACTTCATAGGATATTACCTTGAAAAATAAGCCTTCTTCACTTTACATTCCCACTCACCTCAATGGGAACATTATGACAAGGGTCTTAGTTGATCCTGCAAGTCGAGTGAATTTCATTATAGAAGAAATGTTGTGGCTTAATTCATTGCATAAAGGGGAGTAAAAATCAACAGTCTACCATCCATATGCATGATGGTCTATCTCTCAAGCCATATGGCTTGATAACTTTGTCTGTCCTAGTTGGACCTAGGGTTACAGACACAGTTTTTGATGTCATTCTAGAGTCGGATTTGTTCAGGATGAAGCTAGGTATACCTTGGCTAACTTCCATGAATGGAATTTCCTCTATCATTCACAAGTGTTTAAAGTTCTCCCATGAAGGTGTTGTGCACATAGTGCATGATACTGGGTACCAGTCTTTGGTATCCCATGGGGGATATTCATTGGATCACTTTTGGCCCACTCCAATTGGTCTGCTTCCTCCAAGAACATACGTACTTTATAAGAATTAAGTGAAGTATAAGATTGGGGGCAAGGGACAACCAAAACTGGCCCTTCCAATAGTGTAGCATCCAGTTACCTCCTCTTCTCAAAATGGAAAAGAGAAGTTTCATTGTCCTCAGGATGGCTCTTCTACTCCTCTTTTCTAAGAAGAGTTTTGGATGTGTAGGCCTAGATTTTACCCAACTAAGTCCGATGGTTCCTGCTTGGCATAAACCCAAGATTAGGATATTGGATCTACCTACCAAACTAATTAGACCTTGGTATTACTTGCATAGCAAGAGAAAAGGTCCCCATGGAGAATCCTCTATGTCCTGGCCTCCATGGCCTCCTACCACTCCTACTCCAAAAGAAATAAATGGGAAGAGACATGTAATTGAGGCACTAGAGTTGACTCCCCCTGTTGCATCTCAAACCACTCCTCCTACTCCCATTCATGAACTTGTCCCTCAGCTAGAAAAATCTATGGTGGACACTCCCATGGTTGAGCAAGAGTTTTTCGATCCTTTGCAACCTTTGGTCTCTAGCTCGAAGAGTCATAGAAACTTCCTTGCACGTGAGCAAAAGCGTCGATGAAAGGCTCTCAATGCTGAGTAGGTTGCCTTGCAGAGGGAGGAAGGGGAGATGACTGCCCCTGCTTTAGGCTCCTATTGTGAATGCGCCTAACCCCAAAAATGTGTTGGTGTTAATTGCTTCTTTGGTTGAGCCACCCTTGTTGATGTCCCTTCCAAACATCCTACCTTTCCCAAAACCTGTGGATATGTCGAAGGTGTTTACTAAAATTTTATCCTCCTCTTCCTCCATGCCTCTTGCCTCATCTATGGGAATTCTCATTCCCCAATGAAGCAGAAGATGGAGGATGGCCCTTCCAATGATGGAGGGTGTAAGAGGAGTGCACCTTCTCCAAAGGGTGGTCCTGCATTGGCCTGTTCTATCTTAGTGATGAAACCAACCCCAGCTTCCCATGAGTTCATCATTGCTCTTGAGTCACTTGGTGAGCCTAGCAGTGGATCTTAGGAACAACCCTCTCCATCCATTAAGGTACAACATGGAACTCCTGTGAAGTGCATGTGTAACTCTCTAGATGAAGTTTTGACCTTGTCAGCAATTTTCGTGAAATCACTGACCAAGCTCCACAAGAGTTGAGTGGAGGAGACCTAGCAAGGCCTTCTTCCTTATCCTTGTTGTGGGAGAGTTGGAAGCTCCTCCTCTTAATATTCTACCACTATAGGCTCATCCTCCTTCCCCTTATGATGATCTAGAGTGGGAAGTGGATGACCTTTTGGTCAATGAGTGTTAGGGGGTGGCCCCTTCTTTATCTTTAGATTAGATGTATGTGTTGTGTTGTGTTCCCCTGTACTTGTGCTATGTGATCCTAGATGGCCCTTGTCACCCTTGTTGGTGCTTGGATATAGGAGTGGTTTTTGTGTTGTAAACCTTCTTCTATCTGTATCATCATTCTTCCTCTGTTATGTGTTTTTATTTTCAGTAAATTGGGGATGATGCAAAGTGTTGGGGGAATTTAGGCTTCCCTTCCATGTTGACCCAATTTTTTATTTTTACTTTGTCTTCTCGTGCATTCTTCACATGGTTTGATATAGTAGGGGGGTGATGAAAGTTCATTTATATACTGTTATTATTATACTTATATATATATATATATATATATATATATATATATATATATATATATTTATGAGTAGTTCTAACCCTGAAATATCAAATCACCCCTATGCCATTTGTTTATATTTATTTGTCTTTTGCTTTTTTCTTATCTTTTTCTATTCTTTGCTTGAGTTGTCCCTTTCCTATGTGACAATGGAATTTGTATGATGCTACGATTTTTAGAGAATGCATTTGCTGGCAATGAATCTTTTGTCAAAAATCCTCGTGAACATTTCTTTTTCAAAACCGCATTCACAACTAGGACCCCTAACGAAACGTATTTCCTTCATCATGGGTTTGCAAAGAAAGAACTTGAGAAATTTCCTCTGAGGAACTAGTTTTGGCCTTCACCTCATGAGGAGGCATTTTCTTCCTTTCAAATTCCTTGATGAAGTGAACATCTTTCAAAAGGATTCCTTGCTAATGAATCAATTTGAGAAAAAAATGTATCTCTTTGTACTTTCGAACAACCCGTCACTTGGGTGGACCCTCTTCTTATGCCAAGTTGTCAAGGGACCCTTTTGAAAGCCTTCCAATTTGCTAATGGTTTGCATGAATTTCTGATTTATCACTGGAATGGCCACTTTATTTTCAGACATGCTTTATCTGCACGTAAACATGTTGCTTTGCAGGTGCGCCTGTGAAGCTGCTTTCCAATTTGACTCTGTAGAGTCTCCTCCTTTGGGTTTCCTCCATGAAAGAGATCTTGGGGGATGCCTCCTTGCAGGTCTATGGGCCTATAAGGTGCTTTCATCTAGGTTTCATTCATGTGAGATATCTTAGGGGATACCTTCCTTGCAGGTCAGCGGGTTTGTAAGGAACTTTCATCTGGGTTTCCTTCATGTGAGAGATCTTGGGGGATACCTTCCTTGCAAGTCCACTGGTCTATAAGGAACTTTCATCTAATTTTTCTTCATGTGAGAGATCTTGGGGGATACCTTCTTGTAGTTCTTGTTACCTAATTTTCACCCTTGGGCTCAATTAGGCAGAATATCATATGACAGCAGTTCCGTTAGGTCTGAATGCTTCGGGGTGGGGGGCCTAGCTCGATTGGATAAAGCATCCTATTGTAGGAAAGAGGTCACGAGGTCTAGTCTCCCCCCAAACCCATGGTACTGGAGATTTGGCTCTGATTGCCACCAATCCGTGAAAAAGTTTACTAGGCGCACTGCAGTTTATAGGGGACGGATAACCGACCAATTCCTGTAGTCTAAAAAAAAAAAACATCTGAATGCTTCAAACCAGGGAAACATATTGGCGTGAGAATGGCAAGGTCCCCACGATCCATTTTTGAAATGTCTGTGTTGCCTATCGGCAAGACATTTCTAATTTCATAACGATTTGTTTTTACATACAGGCAATTTTTGGCATGACATTCACATGGTCTTGGCGACAGTGGAAAGATCTATTGGCATGATTTTTGTTCACCGCTAAGAGGTCTTACCGAATGAGTTGGGTCTCACCAACTAACTCATGAGGTGCTTCATCGGTGTAAGTAATCCCTATCGCCATGTTGTTTCATCGAGCGCTTTGTGTCTTGCGAACCAGCAAAAGAAAGATCATATCAGCAAGACTTATTTGATGTCACAGTGATTGGGATCCATCTCCAAGCATCTATCGACGTGACATTCTCTTTTTTTTCAGTGACAAAAGGATTATATTAGCATAAGTTATACTGTCGATATGTGGTCACAGTGAAATTGCTTTGTCTCACCGATCAGAGGTTGAATGGAACATATTGGCAGGAGTTTAAGGCTTCGGTGAAGTGTCAAAGTGAAAAGGTTATGTCTCCCCAACCATGTCCTAAAAAGTCTTATCGGCATAAAGAGATGCCTTCACCGAGATGTCACACTGATCTATGGGAGGTCTCACCAAAGGCATACCTTCGATATATGTCAACAAACTTTACTAAGAGGTCTTACCAAGGACAAAAAGTCTCCCCAACAATCATTAGTGAAGCAACATAAAAAAAAGGAAGCGAGTTTTAGGATGGGTCTCGGTGATAGCAATGAGGTTCGGTAGGAGTCTCACCAATCACGAAAGACTTCATTGAGAACATTGGATATCGGCATTGGGTCTTAGCGACCAGTGAATGTCTTGCCGATGATGTGATGTCTTTAGTATAACTCTTGGGGATAGATAGACACTTCGAAAAAGGTAAATGAAGTCGCCATGAAGTCTTGGCAAAGGCTTAATGTCTCCCCGACAAGAAGGAAAGGCTCTCGGCAAGGGTTGGTGCCCTCGGTGTAACGTCTTGCCATCAGGATGATGTATGGCCGACATTGTGATGTCTCGGCGAATAAAATGTCTTGCCAAAGGATAAAGGTCACGTCGAAGAAATCAAATAAGGTGGCATCGACAAAGGAAATAGAGCTCAGCGGGAGGTCTCATCGACAACTAAAGGTCACACTGACATGCCTGGTGCCTTCGGCGTAACACGAGGAGCTCAGGGAGATGTCTTCCTGACTGGTGGAAGTCATAGTGAAAGATAGGGAGATCTCAACAGAAAGAGAGGACCACGGTGTGAGGTCTAGGTGATAAAGAAAAGTCATGCCGACTGATGAAATAAGACCCTCGCCAAAGCAAAGCACCTTCGGTATGATGTCTCACCGACACACAGATGTCTTGCCGACTGCGAAGGAGCTCACCTTGAGTTGAAACCATCAGGGTAAGGTCTTGTCGACCCAGTAAGGTCTCACTGAAAGCCAAAGGAGCTCGAGCCCGAGGGAGAAGAGTGAGCTCAGGGTAAATGAAATGAGCTCGCCATAAGCTCTCACCGACTGTCTATGATATACTGATAGCTAAAGAGACACCTAATCGCATCAGTGAGACACGATTAGTGTGTCATCGATGCACAATTCAATAGGAGAAGTTTTTGACCGCCCGGGAGTCTATGTGTAGTGTTCCCAACCAATCAGAGAAAGCCAAAAGCAAGTCATGGTAGCTCAACCAGATAAAGAAGAAAAATAGAATGACAGGTAGCGGGTATTTGTTCGGAGCTCAGGAGCATTCAAAGCAGCTCAACTGTAGAGAGATTCAAAGATCAACATGAGGATCATAAATGAATGCGATGGTTGCTGCTAAAGATTTGAAGGCTTCTCCAAGGACGGTTCTTCACACCGACATGAACAACAGGACATGCAGGGTGCAACATTAACTACTTGAAAAGATCTAGGGATAGATTTTTTTTTCTGGGACCGATATTTTTGTAAGCCCTAAGGGGCCGACACACAGTCTGTATATAAGGAATTTTTTTCCTTTTTGTAAGAGAGTTTTGATGTATGCTCTTCTAAATTCTGTGACCCTTTTTGCAGTCCTCTCTTAGACTAGCACATTTGTGTAGCTCAATTTGGAACGTAATATACAAAATCTACCTTGGTTACCATTAATGGTCCATCTTTTGCCTTCTAATTCTTGTGAAGTATTATGTATTATTTTTTTTGATTCATTGAGCTACTTAGTGAAATATTATCTTTCCTTATAGCTTTTGTTTCATGTCATGCCTTTCTTTGCAGAAGTAGTATTATGTAGGTTACAAACTGTGTTTACTTAATCCTGCACATGAGCTTCTAGTTTGTGAAAATCTACCTTTCCTTCATGAAGGCATGTGCATGTCAAACCTATTTGTATGTGTGATCTACAGGATCTTGTTGTGCAGTCCCATGGTTGTCACCAGTATTCAAGTGTAAATCGAGTATCTCATTGTTCCTGTCATTTTGGTGTATCACCCTAGGATTTAATTTCCATTCTTTATGTATTCTCCTTCTCCCTTTCCCTTTGCAGATCAATATTCTAGGTGATACCAAAGGAAGTCGGCCTTCTCTGGAGGTTTACCTCTATCTACAAGTGACCCACATCTTTAGAGGTCTTCCCATGTTACACTGAGGCATTGAACATTAGGTTTGACAAGGGTGCAACCTTAGGTGATAATAGTTTCTAGCATGCTCAGTGGGACTATCGAGCAGATAGTTTGAAAATTTTCATATCTATTATTGGTTTTGATATGTGACCAATAAGATTCCTGCCTTTCTGAGGTTAATATCAGCATATCATGGCGACTCTGTGTACCAGTGCATCATTGAGAAATTTAGCATACTGAGGGATTTGGTGTCTACCTCGGTATCTTCCGACTAACTGGGAGGCGGTTTAGTTAACACTTGGTGACTCCGAGCTCCGTCTTCGATTTCGAGGCACAAGTGTGGTATGTCT
>VDFB02058242.1:736139684-736379730 GCA_007258455.2 Sequoia sempervirens | reverse complement strand
GGTCGCATTAACTAAATATAAGGCTGGGCAGACAAATAAAATCAAAGTTCTCACTTTGGTTAATATCTCCTCCTTGCATTAGAGGCTCTATGAATCTATATTTCCACTAGTATATATATATTAAATATTAATATATATAAAATATTTCGAGAGTTGTTCTTTTCTCAGGCGCCTATTTTCATATTTTTAACTTTATAACTATTTAGTTTAATGAAGTATAATTGAATGCTTGGATTCATTTTTCTCTCATCAAATAATTAGTATCTATGAATGAATTAAGCTATTTTAGTAAAAGTTGGTGATATAATTTGATTTTTAATTGTTTTTATTTGTATTTATTTTTAGAGTTAAGATAAGATAATTTATCTATTGATTATTTTGGATTAGATTCATAATTGTCAAATAATTTAGATCACCTCCATAAGTATGAAAATGATTAATTTTATTTAAAAAATTTAGAACTTCTTATATTTCAAAATAATTGAATTATAGACTAAAATATTATGTCTCTATATATATTTCAAAATAATTAAATTATAAACTAAAATATTATGTCTGTGTATGTGTACATAGAAAGCATTAAACTCAACAAAAATTCCTCCATTTCGATTCTCCTTTGATGCCTCATCTCACCTTCTTCACACAGCCTCTCTGCACCAAGATGGCTTTCACTGTCAAGCATTTCTTGCAGACTATTGACGGATCCATCATTTGTCTTGAACACTTACAACATCATAAAACTGCTATCAAGAATTAGTTTCCTAGTAGAAAGCATTTACGGATACTATTTTCATTATTCAGTTCCTGCAAAAAGTTGGGACAGTCTCTTTTCTGGCAAATAAATCATGCCACAATACAATAGACTTTATTGACGGGCATTGCATTACATTACATTATACAATCTTCCCACCAAAACTCTCCACCGAGCCTGCAAACCCTTTAAAACGGTTATCAAGAAAAGTAAAGCTATTTTCTGAAAAACAAACAGTAATCTGCAATTATAGGGTAACGCTGCTGAAAACATAACCGTTGCATACAAGACATGATGAATTAGAGAAACGTTATACAGAAATCTCCTGCTGCTGGCAAACCGCTGCTGCTCACAAATTGCTGCTGCTGAGAAATGGCCAGTAGAGAAGTAAACTGAAGAAAAAATGCATGAAAAAATCGGTTACGGTGGAGAGAAATAGATGTCGAGTGGAGTAGTAACTGAAGGTGTAATTCCTGACCGAACGTTATAAGGGACACAGCTATTCCACCTCAAACACATCATCTTTTAACGTCAAACTAACCACCGCCAGCACTAACCATTGAACAGGCACGGGAAGGTCAAAATCAATTTAGCTCCAAAAAATGTACATGCTTTCACTGTAGACTCGGCGTAAATATGGTAATTGGTTTTTTTATTCACTATGTACTCTACTCGATACTAGAGTTATTATTATTTCTGTGGTAATTTACGATTGTGGAGCACGAGTTAGGTGCCTCCCTCATATCGGGAGTATGAGGAGTCCCATATATTGTAAGCCATCTGTAGACCCAAAAACAAATCATCTAATATCGTGGACTATAAAAGGACCTTTCCTTTCCTTTTTTACTATTTGAAATGTTATGCTTATGGTTTTTAATTATCCATATTATATTCTTAAATAGAGGCTATTGTGAAATATTAAGTGATATGATTTGACATAATCATTCATTAAATTCTAATGGAGTAATATGTGTATTATAAAGATTAACTAAAAATTTTAATATCAAAATTAATTTAATAATATTATTAGTTTAAAAATTTTATATTAATAATTTGATATTTGATATTATTTAATAATAATATAAATATCTATTATTTTTTTATATATATTGGTATAACATTTGATAGAGTGACAGAGTGACATTATGGGTGGTGATAGGGTGTGAACGGAGCCCGACAGCTGTGGCGAATTTCGCAAAGATCCATTGGTGTGACACATATGTGTTGAAGGTGGACTGGCTCCCCTGATGAAGAGTCTAGTGGGTCATGACCTTAATTTCTCTGCGCAGTTTGTTAACTCTTAGAAAGATCTTCGCGTGACTTTGGGCAGTATTTCCTTTGAAGTGAATGAGGAAGTGATAGTGCAGTGGACGGGGCTTTTGTGTTCTAGTATGAAGCACCCGAAGCATACAAAAGCCCAGGATAATGAAAGTATGAACACGTTTTTTGTGGAGAACAAGAAGTCGGTTCGTAACCAGTCGGGGTTTGAGAGAGAGGCTCTTTCACAACCTTGGAACCATGTCTACCTCGCTCTTATGAAGTACGTGACTCTGGAAGGTAGATACAAAACCTACTACTTCTACCATTTCCCTCTTTTAAATCACGTCCGGCATAAAATTATGTTAAGCTTTCATTTCTTCATTCTAATAGATTTAGAGAGTTCTGTTGGAAAATGCATTGAGGTTGCTGGCCTAAATCTTGATGATACTCCTCCCTTGCCGCTTCACCAAGGCCTCATTTTAAGGCTCTACCACTTCCATCTTGCATTATGCCCTCCCAAATCCATTTATGTTGTCCATATTGAGGAAATTGAGCCTCTCGCTATGACCAATATATCCCCGACTGAGTCCAAAGGCCCCATCAGAAAAACCCATTTGGTCTCTGCTGATACGCATAAGCCTAAACCCGTTGCTAAAAATCTTAAGGGGAATGCTGGTGTTGCCCATACCAATGTTGCAGCTAGTCTCTGTGAGCTCAAGTCGGCCCCTTCCAAGACTGTTTACAAGCCCATCTCGAAGAAGAAAGGTGAGGAAGTGAAGGGTTTGATGGAGCCTCCGACTAGGGACAACAGAGGTAAAAATGTGGTGGGCAAGGATTCTAAGGGGGACACGATGGTTGCGGCTATGGTGGCAACTGGTGGCGCTACCATCATCAGGAGATTTGGTAGGATGGCTAAGAATAACAAGAAAGTGCAAGTTAATGACTTAGATTCAGAAGAGGAGTGGTCTGACAGCAAAGATTACAGGGACGAGGAGGAGTATGCTGGAGGGCCCCACTCCATTCCTAATATTAGCAAAGTGCAAAAGGAGAACTCAACTTGCCCGTTGGATGTGGAGCGTGCTGATACTATAAAACTATGGATTGTGGGGGGGAGCTCTATATGCTGTAGGAAAGAATGTAAAAGCTGGACAAAATTTTTGTGGCTTGACCTATTTCACTGTCAAGCTGGTCTACTATGTTACCAACACCTTGTCGGCAGTTATGAAGGATGAAATGGACAAGAAGAATGCTGAAGATGGCCAGGAATGGGTTGGAGATGATGTTGTTAATCTCTTGTCTAAGAACTAGGAAAATACCATTTAGTCTGTTGTTGTCTCATTTTTTTGTCTGTTTGTTGTTGGTCCGATGTTTTTGTTTTTTGGCTTAGTCTTTTGATGTTTTTTGGTCTTGAACTTTATTGGCCCTTGTGGCTCTTTGTGTAAGGGTACAACACCCTATAAATGCTACTTACCTTATCAAAAACATTTGACAAATTATAAGGTATAAAAGAAATTATTTTTTTAATTAAAAAAATATTTTTTAAAAAATTACGATAAAAATTGAGTGTATCTTTTTTGTAATTTAATTCTTATTAGAAGTTAGTGAATTTTGTGAAGTAATTTTAAAAACATTATTGGACTAGAGTTTATTGTTCAAATTTACTAAACCACCTTTTTAAAATGAATTATATGCCAAAAACTTAAGAAGGTACTTTTTATTTTATGATGAATAGTGCATATTCTATATTGAATTATATAGAAATAAAATATAATAGTTTATACAAAAGATGAGAGGAATGGAGTCACATCTGAAAAATCAATGTAAAAATTTATAAATAAAAATAACAGTTGCATGACTAGATGACTAGAACAATTTTTAATGGTACTAATATTTTCAATTTATGACTCATAATTCTTATTAATAAATTACTTAGGTATTCACCATATTTTCTCCTAGATTGATATGCATCCATGATATGCTATGATACGATGCAACAATTAACTCCAATTATGGGTTCTGATGTGTACTATTCAAATCAAATTTATCACTATCTATAACAAAATGAAGTAAGATGGATATTAAATATGACATTTACCCAAAATTCATTAATTCCATATTAAGAGGCCACACCAAAGATATATTACTAGTTTCAAATATCACATATTTCTTTCTAAGGGTAGTGACATCCAAAACCCACTATTGAATAGAGTAATAGTTCCATTACATGTTTACAAAGATGCATGGGGTTTGAATTCCAAGCCTTGTGATCTAAGCCATTATATGTAGTAATTTCTTGTATACCTCAATTTATTAGTGCTTGTCAAGCTTTAGGTATCCTAATAAGGATAGGGGGATGGTTTTAAAAATATTTATAATTAATATATAGCTCATTTGTTCTCAATATGATTTATACTATTATATTTTTAAATAATGTTAATTTTTTAAAGAAAAATAAATCTAAAATCATAATTTTTAGATATTGATTAAATTAATTAAATTAAATATTATGATGAAATATTTAACTAAACAATAAAAATATCTTAAATTACTTTACTTATAAATCAAGGTGACACATGTTCAAGAGTTTATGAGATAACTTCAAGAGAGGAGTTAACTCAATATTTAGTGAGATAGTGGTATCATTTAATTAGGTAGAGGTGATGCCTAATTTCCATTAATCAAGAATTGATGAGACAAATGTGACACTTTATTAACTCCAATCAATTAAGGCACTTGCAATAATTAGCTACATGTGAGAGAAATTAATTTTTTAAGTAAACTTAATAAATAAATAGTGTATTTTTATAATATTACACAAAAAGCCCCATACATGTAACTTATAAAGGATAAGAAATGGTTTTACCCCTATTCAAAGAAAAATATAAAGAGAGAGATGACTAGATAGCCTACCTCAAATGGATAGCCTCTCACTACAAATGGATGATACTAGATCATGAAGATCCCCTTTCATTGAACAACATATCTTCCCTTATGAAGAGACAAACATAGGTACATGTTGAATGTATTCCCTCTCTATGAAATGATATGAGGGAAGAAACAGGATAAAAATAATTGGATAACACTTAAATCCCTCCATGCCTATGTTAAGATGTGTCAAGGTATAATTCTAGCTTAGATATCATGTATTTTTTGTAGGATGTGGCATTACAAAGGATTGTAGAGGAGGGGAGAGGATATAAAAATCTATAAATACCAGATCATTAAATCTAAAAGAGTATTGTGTAGCAAGAGGAGAGCTATCATCAAAGGGGAAATTCAAGTCCTCAATAGCTTCATCTAGATCCCAAGGGTGATTTGAAAACATATATATTCAATCACAAATGTTTGATAACTATGCATCTACTAAAGTGTGTCTAGTAGACATGAATGGTCTTGCTAAAAAGAATAATTATGGACCTTTGGAGAAGTAAAACTAATATATATATATATATATATAGGAGTGAATTTTCACCCCTTAAGCAAATTCCCCTTTCGGGTATGTGCAGGATCATCATGGAAAAAATAACCCTTAAGTGGCAAAAAATTCAGAAAAATCAAAGTTAGGCAACTTGATGTAAAAATTTGAATAATTTATCTATATTATTTCAAAAATATGTAAGAATAGAATCTATAGAAAATTGAATGTAGTTTCTAAACTACTAGGTTTATTTAAAAATAAATAAAAATTATTTGGTGAAAATTTGAAATTTCAATGCAGTAGTGCTTAAATTTCAGGAAAAATAAGAGTAGGTGTTTGTCCCAACCACCTAATACAATATTAAAATGATAATATTTTTTTTATAAGATTTTAGATATAAGTAGAGGACTCATGTCCTGATGTGATACATATTTTTTGTAATTTTTTCCAAGTAAATAATTAATTATGAATTTTTTATTACAACTTTTAAAAAATATAAAAGCTTGTGTGTCTAACCACCTTAACTTGGTCAAAACTTCATGAAATTCATTATTTTTTTTAATTCTATAGTATGTGAAGCATAGAATGTGATGCATGTTTTGGATTCAAAAATGTGATACCATTTGAAAACTATAGATGTTTTTCAATCAGCCTATCAATCAGGACTTTAGTCAGAATTGAAATAGAAAATGAATAATAATTATTTATTAAATTCAAAGTAAAGAATAGTTTATATTGGTGGAAAGCTGAGAATCTCCTTTAAAAACCCTTTTCATCATCAATTTTTGGTAAAAAAAATTTGTTAGCCACATGGGCCATCATATCACTTACATATCACCACTTTTTGGCCCATCATGATCCTGCACATACCCTCACCTTAGAAAATCAAATCCGAAGGAAAAATTCCAAATTACCCACCTACCTTCTATCCACTTGGCATTTGTCCCATGCGTTAGTGAGAGAATATTTGTCAGGGATGAATGTGTCGTGCACAGATGTTTGCACGTCGTGTTGTCATCCCTGACGGATTCCTATGTATGAAGTTGGTAGAGGCGTTATACACCTGATTGGGTCCAAATTGTAATGTCCCTCTTCAACCAACTGACCTGAAAATGCCTTATTTTTTCTCATCCCACTTTCAAAAAGATCCATTCTCACTTCATTTCACCCTCTACACATTCAATCACTCTTTTCATTCAGCATCTCCACTCTCTCAAGTAGCATTCCATCATTTCATTGTGAGCATTGTAGCAGTTTTGAATCTCCATCAACTCCACATTGCAAGTGTGAAGGTTATCATAGAAGTTGTGGGCTTGGAGTCTTGTGAGACCTCCCTTCATCACTGCTATGGTTGTGGTGACTTTGCCAAGTCCATACCTTGCATTCTCCTCCATTGGCTAGTGAGCTTTTGGGTGGAGGTGGTAACACTTCACTCCTCTCCTTTGTGATTTGATAGAGTAGCATAGTATTGTTTTTTAGTGTTCATCACAATCATTATTTCTTTCTACTTTTTTTATCACATATTCTACTCTATTGCTTTCTAACTATCCATGGAGGTGGAAACACCAAAACAGGGGTCTAACTGAGGCAAGGCCCTATACAACCCCAATAAATTTCCCTCTTTCTTATGTGTAGGTGGACGTACATGTGGAGCTACCTAGTGAACAAGTGCTTTTGTGAGATTATCTTCATCACCTTAGCTTTCATTTACTTGCTTTATCACCTTCGTCTCTATTTCTCGTACTTTCTTATTCTTTTTTTCTCATCAAAATCAACTAGATAGGTTGTTAGTTAGTTTTTAGGAAGTTCGTAATGTATTTGGTGTTTTATGGCCGTACAAATGCTAACACGCCCGAGAGATGTCAGTGCACCATGTTGTCATCCTAGAAGTACGCTACCGTCCTCGAACAGAGAGTTGTCTAAGGTGCACTACTGACTCTAAAAACCAACTTGCCTAGCCTAAACCTGAACTCTGGGTTTGTAGAGTGACAAAAGTACTAGATATAGTGCTTCATTCTTAATCCTCACCCAAAGATGTATCCTTTAGAGTGAGGTAAGTTAGGGCAGCCCTCCACTCTCGGCTCTCCATGACCTACAACCTTGACATGGTTGGTCCCCCTCTCTTACACACACACACACATATGAATTGGATGAATCTCAAACATTCTTTTATAACTCCTTTTTGCATATGGATATGGTAGTTTAGATGACTAAACCACTTATCCCATAATATGATTACAACATCTATGTGAGTATGAAGACATGTGTGGAAGTGGCTTTAGGAGGAGGAATACCTATAGTTGTCTTAGTTATATTTGTTAGGAAAACCTGTGTGTTTTCCACCTTGTATAATGTTATAATGTAATATTTATTTATAATGTGGTGCACTTAGGGAATCTAAGGGTGTGTGCATCACATGGGTCTAGCATTCTTGGGGCCACTTTATGTGTTGTATGTAGCATTGGTTTAAATATTTAATGTGGGGTTGCACATGGCAATAATATTTAATGTGGGAAAACTTATTCCCAATATTAAATGAGGCGTTAACAGTTTTGTAAGCTCATGGTATTAGTCACATGGTTTTATGTAATACCACTTGGTAGTTTTGTGTGAGCTTGTTTCTATAAAAGAAACAACATGGATAGTTGTCTAAGGTTGGCTAGTTTGCAAGTTAGCTCTTGTTAGCATTTGTGAGGGTTGAAGAATGGCATGGGATGTGTGGTTACATGCTTGTTCATGTGAATTGATTGTAGATGGATTAATGTTTCAAAGGTATTCGTGTTGGACTTTGAAGATGTATTGTAATATTTATTGTTTAATAATACATGAGTGATGGATACTTTTGGTAGTTGGGTTTTTCCCTCTTGTGGGTTTTTCTAGGGTATATATTGTGTTATATTTGATGGTATGTTTTCTATTCTTTTGCATATGGATTCTAAATACTTATTTGCATAGATTTCTCTATTTGGGTTATGTGGCAATTATCTTGGGTGGATACATGTTTCCTTTCATTTGGTATCAGAGCCATGGTCATGGTTTGTATAACCCTTGTTAGAGTAGATTTGGTGTATAGTTGAATACAGAGCATTGCATGGTGTATACACCTAAAATTAGTCAGGACATTTAATTAATTAAATACTAGTTATTTAATTAATATTTCAATTACTTATAAATAAATTATGAATTTATTTATATAGTTCATATCTTCTAATTCTCCGAATCTAAAATCACATTCCTCTAATTTAATTAAATAAACAAATTCCTAAAGTTTGTTTTATTTAATTAATTCTCACTAATCTCATTTCATTCCACCTCACCAAGGTCGCATGAAATTAAATAATTCTAATTTTTAAATTAGAATTATCTTCAACAATTTTTAAGCACATGGCTTATTCCTCACACACTTCTTCAACAAACTTTGAACACATGGTCTTTTTCTCACACACTTTATTCCTCCATCCATTTGGCATGTTGTCTTTGGTCAAGGGATTTCTTCATCCATTTGGCATGTTGCCTTTGGTCAAGGGAATATTCTTCTTGATTCTCTCCATCTCCACCATTCATCCCTTTTGTTTGAATCTAGACCGTCGATCACTGCCACATTACAAGATGCTTGGAAAATCCTATAAATACAACCCTTTTCCATAGTATTTTGCATCCCAAATTCGAGTAGAGTTATCATGCAGGAATAGCTTTGGAGCATTGGAGCATTTGGAGTATATAATTAGAATCATGTTTTTCTTTATAGTTGCATATAGAATCATGTTTAGCTTTATAGTTAGCATTGTAGAATAATGTTTTGCGTTATAGTTTCATTTTAAATCATGCTTTGCCTAATAGTTGCATTTTAGATTATCATCTCACTAATTATTTGAGCATATGCAGAATCATTTTAACTTCTTATCACAACATTTGTATCACATAGTTTAGCAACATTATCCATTCATCATAATCTCCATTATCATAGCATCATAGCTTTCATCACATAGTTTCATATAGGAACTTAGTTTTCTTACATTTTGAATAGCATCTCATCTCTCAAGTTGTCATTTTAACAACCATAAGTGCACATACAAAATCTAAGAGCCAAATGGTTTAATAAATCCTTGAATTAGAGAATAATGGAATGTTTTTAAAGATTTGTTTTGCTACAAATAGAGTAGTTATTTGATTCAAATCTTTCATGTAATACATCTCATTGGTGTTTGTGTTGATTTATTAACAATTCCCACATTTCACACACACATAAAATGGCACCCACTGTGGGACCCAACCCCATTTTTAATTATTTTCTAGAAAAGTTCTTGTGAATAGGTTAGACGTGATGTTTCAATGCAACCGGGAGTTCTGTCGACACATATGACAAATATTTTGATGCATACGAATTTTGTTTCGGTGCATCTGACCAATCTTTAAATGCATCTGGGATTTGTTACGACACATATGAAATTTCTTTTGGCGCATACAGGGAATATTTTAGTGCATTTTGTCTTTCCTTTAATGCATTTAGTATCTATTATAGCGTATTTGGTCATTCCTTTAGTGCATTCAGTATCTGTTATAGCACATTGGGTTGTTCTTTTAGTGCATTAAGCAAATGTTTTAACGCATTGGATAGTTCTTTTAGTGCATTGATGTTTTAGCGTATGCGATGACTATTTTAGCACATCTATTTAAATTTGCTAAGTATGAGAAATAATTGCTATTTTTTGCTTGCAGGTACTTTTATACACTGGTCAAAGAAAAATTTATCAAACTACTGATGATTTATGCAGGGAATGGAGTTATTTAATTACTTTCTTTTGCTTAAGATAGGCATCTAGCTTAATTAGAAGGATAAAGAACACCATGTCTTTCGTACTTGATGAATGGTAGGCATATGCTCTCCCCTTAACTGGGTGACCAAAAAGTCACACCCATTCATTTTTATTGTTTTATCCTTAGAGGGCTTGCCTTGTGGGAAAAAGTAATCACCTAAGGGAACAACCAAACCGGTAACACACTAAAGCCAAGCAACTTCCAATTGGGATATAAATTTGGGTACTTGGGGAAAGTTCAAGTATCATGAGGATTGTTCTAATAAGGGTGTTCTAATAAGGGCAGTAATGGTCTCTTGTCGTACGGATCCCCCATAAATGGAATGCCTATACTACAACCTTTTGTTGTAGCAAATCCAAAATCCTTATTCTATTTCTTAGCATAGAAGGTCTAACCTTTGAAGTCATCCCACATTTTTGTGGCTTTTAGTAGAGATGAGAAATATGCCATGGGAGATTCATGGGTATTGATCCTTGGCTGCCCCGTAGAAGTGAATACCATGGAGGCACTGATACATTTGAACCATTTTTCGACGATAGCCCGTTGGAATTTTGACAGATGCTAGGTCAGAATTTTGACGTTTCAAATGTCATCAAAATTTTGATGCAAAAATAGCGACAAATAGCCATTGAAATTCCAATGGGCTGTCGTCAAAAAATGGTTCAAAATGTATCAGTGAGGGGAGCCAATGGGGTAAAGTATCTAATCATCTGCTAAAAGTAGGTGCAGCTAGAGTAAAATCCATGTGGGAATCCAATAAATATTGTCTACACAGTGTTAAGTTGTGCATGCTTGATGTGTTTTCAAACAAATTTCAAACAAAACATCACACAACAGAAGTGAAAACCTTGATTCAAAAATCATCCATTTGAACTTACAAGCTAGAAACCAAGCAAAATCCATTGTTCCATAAATTACACCCTAGTAACATTCAGATTCATAGATTAAAAACAAGACAGACTGCCAAAAACATTGAAATTTTCCAGAATAACGCACTTGTCCTCTGTTCTAGTGCATCCATTCAGTTTTATAGTGCTTTTGTGCAGCCTTTTAGTGCATAGACCCTCTATTTTAGCACATTTGATTGTTGTTATAGTGCATCTGTGCAATCTTCCAACGCATCCATCTTCTGTTATAGCGCATTCAGTCAATCTTATAGCGCATCTATGCAATATTCCAACGCATTTACCTATTAAATTATAGCACATACGCTACATAGTTTAGCGCATCAACCCTCTATTCTAGTACATTCAAGAAATATTATAGTGTATCTATGCAAATTTCTAGCGCATCCATCATCTGTTTCAATGTATCTGTCAAATATTTTAGTGCATCAGGGATTTGTTTTAGCACATCCATTAAATGTAAAACCGGAGAGTTAAACTTATCCCTTGTTTCACAGTTTGAACCAAAATTCAAAATATTCTTCAGTATAGAATCATTCCTTAGGTACCATAGAGTCTAAACTTGTTAAAATTAACCTCTACAAGTGGAATTCTCTAACCTAAACCAAGATCTAACATCTCAAAGTGCCAAAATCATTAAAATTATCACATCTATGATTATTGAGCCTAGTTTCATCATCAATATTTGTCATCCTTTCATCACAAAACAAAGCTATATAGTCAAATCAAACTTAGTCTCATTAGAATTTGTCATTCTATTTGACTTAGTTGTAATCCTTGGCACTCTTCCAAAACTTAGATCAAAGTTTGGTGAAAACTATAACACTTGTATGCCCATTCAAACAATGTTACAAAAACAAAACTCAAGGAAAAAGACCTGGAAACACAAAACATTGAAACTCAAAGCATCAAAACTCTAAACATTGAGACTCAAAACATCAAAACTCAAAATAGTGAAATGCAAAACACCATGGCTGAAGCTAAAGAAAATATTTTCCATGGAATCCATAACAATGAAGGGGAAGAAATAACTAAGGAAGATATCCAACATGATGAACAAGATCCAAACTTCCACAAATGTTTAGAAAATATTTTTGAAAGAAATGGGGAAAAATACCTCCTTATGCTAGCTAAACAAGGTGTCAAATTGTTGGATGATTTTGATGTGAATCAATTGAAAGCACCTCCCAAATAGCATGAAAAAGAAATAGAACAAGTGGTTTCCCTAACTCATCAAATGAAAAACCTTCAACAACAATTTTTTGATATGTAAAGGGGAACCTCAAAATGATACTTGATACAAGACATTTGTCCATATCTATTTGATCAAAGTATCCACATGATTCCTTTCCCCAAACATTGCGATTTTCCAAAGTATGACAAATACAATGGAAAATGGATCCAACTAATCATGTGAGGGAATTTAGAACCATGAGTCTTGAATTTGCATACGAAGAAACTTACTTGATGAGACTATTTCCATGAAACTTAGGTGGACAATGCCTTGAATGGTTCTCCAAACTAATACCACCAATTAACACCTTTGAAGAATTGGTTAACAAGTTCATCACCCAATATTCTTATAACATTCAACATGACATCACAATGAAGGACCTTTGTAACTTAAAATAGAAAAGGGGTGAATTGTTCCTTGTTTTCTTGTAAAAATGGAGAAAGCCTTATTTGCATGATATTCTTATCCTATACCTAAAAAAGAAAATATAGAAATCTTCATCGACAACCTAAATGACGAGATGAGTTATAGATTAGAATTACAATGTCCACCTACCTTCAAAAAATTGATTGAAAACAGAGTAAAAATCAAAGAGGCTTTGATCAAGAGAGGAGTCATCAAAATTTACAATGAAAACAACTCATCAAACTCCTCCAATAATTACAATAGCAGTGACAAACCAAAGTTTTGGAAACAAAACAAGAATGTGGGAAACAACGATGGTGTAGTTGAAACCCAAAATACAAAACCTATATTCAACTTAACCGCAGTTGCCACCAAAACTAATCAGAAGAACAACCCACCCAAAAACCAAAACAACAACCAAAATGTCAACCAAAGCAACAATCAAGGTAATGTTGGACCTAGGACACCATCCTATTGAGCATCCTCAAATCAAAGGAGGTTCACCCCTTTGGGACAATCATTAGAATCAGCATTAAAGGAACTTCTTGAAGCTAAAGTCATAATGTTACCAAAGGCAAGAAATTGGGAATGACAAGTTAAGCCTCCATGGAGGAATGATGCTCATTTTAGTGAATTTCATCACAACAAAGGAAATAAAACCAATGACTACATTCAATTGAAGCACTTGATTCAAGACTTAATTAACAACAAAATGGTATTTGTAGGAATCCAAAAAAATAATGATCATGGGGCATTCAAGAACCCTCTACCCAACTACAAAAAAAGGGAATCTTCTTCAAATACCAAAGGAAAAAACATAAACTATGTCTATGATTCTACAATTCATTGTGTTGAGGTGGTTGAGAATCCAACCCAGGACATCAAAATCAGGAACCAAAGAAATGTTGCTACAATTGAAAATCAGCATCCCAATATTGACACTACCTCACATCAAATCAATGACCTTGTGCCATAAATTTGATCACCAACATCATTGCAAATGGCAATCAAATCAATGTTATCAAAATTAGAGAAGGACAAAACAATTCACCGATCAATGTAATCACACGAGGAAAATCCAAGGTAATATTGAAAGGAGCTACCCCTTCCAAGTCCAAAGCAACTACTGCTATCCCTGCAACACAATATAACATAGTTGATCAGTTGTAGAAAATACCCACCCAAATAACCATATTAGAACTTCTCAATATTTCACCCGCTCACAAAGAAATCTTGGAACAAGCTTTAGTCACCACCATGGTACCAAACAATCTAAAGGTTTTCCAATTTCAGACTATGGTGGACATTTGACTGCGCCACATTCCCTATCATTTTCTAAACACAATGATGTATATATCACCCATCCACACAACGTTTCCCTCCACATTGAGGTATTAATCCACAAACAATGTGTTAAACGTGTTCTAATAGATGGAGGAGCTAGCCTGGATATCTGTACTTTGAAACTTTTCTATGCACTAGGCTATTTAGAAAATGCTATTGATCCTAGAAGGAAAATCACTATAAAATCATATGATGACGAGGAGAGGTCTTCACAAGGGTTGATAGTGCTACCTATTCAAGTGGGACATGTCAAAGATATAGTATGCCAAGTGTTAGACAAAGAGTTAACATACAACATATGCTTAGGAAGACCTTGGATTCATGACATGCAAGTAGCGCCATCCACATATCACCGGTGTTTGAAGTTCCCTTTCAATGGGTAGGAAATCACTATTGCACCTGACTCAAATAACCCCCAATATTGTAACACCCTCAAGATTACCCTAGATGCTTTTGTACCACAGAACAAGGAAGCTCCAACTCATGCTTCATCAAATGATGGAAAACAACTAAATGCCTTGTCGAAATGGGTTGAGAAAAAGGACCAAGCAAAGGAGAATTGTATCGGTGATTCCACTCCCTTAAGTAAAGAAAGTATATCAAATTCTTCATCAAACTAGCTCAGGATAAAGGATCAATCAAGAGAAAAAGGTATAGGCAATCCTACTCCACAAGATCTGGAAAGTCAACTCGAGTCCTTATTGAAACAAGTTGCCAAGATCCAATTAAAAGATAAAGGCATGGGGGGATACTCATTTGAGCAATCCTTATGTTTATCACAACTTTCATCTTCTCCTAAGTCATATGGGCAACCATCAACATCAAGGCAACAATCATCACAACCAACCACACTCTTTGATGGCACCTTTGTAAGAGCAGGAACATTAGTGGATGAGTCAGATGACAAAGAGGTTTTAAACTGGTTATAAAAAGATAAAGAATCATCACAAGCATCCACCTCAAATGTACAAACAAAGTAGTATGGAAAAGGAAAGACAATCTTGGAAAAGATGGGATACAAGGGAAAAGGTCTTATTGGTAAAAGGAAAGAAGGCATCATAGAACCGATAAAACCTATCACAATGCAAGCCAAGGATAAAACAAGACTAGGGTATAGAGAATAATCAAGAGAAGAAACTAGACAACAAGTTGTTGAAAGAATCCTACAACTACAAGCTAGTGATGATCATGAAACTAATTCAAATGAATATGAGTGGGATTCACTATTTGAAGACTCTTGTCATGACAAGGACATCGATGTGGTACAAAAGTATACACCCATATGTGAGGAGGGTCAAGGTTCAGGCTATAGACCACTTGAAATAGGATCACAACATATTGATGACTCCAGTGAAGACGATCAGACTCAGAGTGAAATAGATACTTCAGAGGAGAGTTACCTTATAGACATTGACTTCACTATTGGACAATATAAATACATTACCATTGGGACCCTCATGGCCTCTAACCTTAGCCAATACAATGATTCCTTACCCCTAGTACATCCTGAACTCATAGATTGGGACCAAACTGAGCCATTTGATATGCCCATGTTTTCAAATAACGAGGCCATTGTCAACTTCCTTTGTTCTATCAATCCCAAAATAGATTCCACCATTGAACATCGTAATGATGCTTCCGACTAGGAGAGTGTTGAATCTTCTAGCTGCAAAATGAATAATGTAGGGAATAGATCTGATGATGAAAACCATTCAATGGCAGTATCAAATCTAGAAAAAGTAAAAATAAAGAGTGTATCCAACTATGAAAACCTCCTTGAGGCGCTAAAGGATGGAAGATTTGACACACTTCTCAAAAAATTTAGGAACAATCTAAGGTATTGATTAAACCCACATAGTCCATTAATATCAGCAAGGAATAAATAGTGAAGATTGTCCATCTAGCTGAATCCTTGATAGATCAAGAAATACTGAACTTCATCAAATTATTCACAAAAATACAAATCAATTTTTCTTGGTCATATTCTGACATGCCAGAGATTGATCCATAACTCATCATGCACCACTTATCACTACTAGCAAGAGTAAAACCAGTCAAGCAAAAGTTAAGGAAAATGCATCCACATATTTCCATATTGGTAAAAGCATAACTGAAAAAGTTATTAGATGTAGGATTCATTAGACCAATCAACTATGTGGAGTGGATCTCCAACATTGTGTATGTTTAAAAACCAAACAAAAGCATCAGGATATGCAGAGATTTCAGGGATCTCAACAAAGCTTACCCAAAAGATGATTTTCCCCTACCCAACATTGACATCATTATGGACCTAACAACAAGACATGGCATGTTGTCACTCATGGATGGTTTTTCCGGCTATAATCAAATCAAGATAGCTCAAGAGGATCAAGAAAAGACAACTTTCACATATTCGTGGGGAACATTTTGTTGGAACATCATGCCATTTGGGTTGAAGAACGTAGGAGCAACTTATCAGCATGTCATGACAACAATCTTTCATGATATGTTGCACACCTTCATGGAAGGCTATGTGGATGATCTGTTATCTAAATCATACACCAAAGAAGGACACCTACAGATCCTAGATAAAATATTTACCAAACTAGAAAAGTTCAATGTACGACTGAACCCAAAGAAATGTGTGTTTGGGGTGACTTCAGCCAAACTCTTGGAATATATAGTTTCAGAAAATGGCATTGAGGTAGATCCTACAAAGTTCAAAGCCATCATGGAGATGCCACCACACAAGAACATCAGTCAGCTATGATCTTTTCAAGGGAGATTCTAATCAATCCAAAGATTTATCTCACAATTGGCAGACACAACCCGTCCTTTCACTTACTTGCTACACAAGAATGTATCTTTCCAATGGGATGAGAAATGTGAAGAGGCCTTCAACCAATTAAAACAATATATGATGATTCCACCTATCTTAATACCACTAGCAGAAGGAAAGCCACTTTTATTATACACAGTAACAACTGAGATATCATTGGGAGCCTTGTTAGCATAGGAGGATTCAACAGGAAAAGAAAGGGAAATTTATTATATTAGTAGAACCTTAAATTGCTATGATATCAATTACACCTTCATTAAAAAGGCTTGTTTGGCAGTAGTGTTCACCACCCAACAATTACGACACTACATGCTCACTCATGCCATCAAGTTAATAGCCAAGATAGATCCATTGAAATACCTTCTTAGAAAAGCTAATCTAACTGGAAGAATAGATAAATGGGTCATGATGCTGAGTAAATTTGACATCCAATATGTGGATAGGAAGGAAATCAAAGGAAAAGCAATCACAGATTAGTTGGCTAAAGCACCATTGTAAGACAATCATTCAATGAACATTGAGTTTCCAGATGTTGATGTCCTAACGATGTCAACACAACAATGGGTTTTGTACTTTGATGGATCTTATACACAACATGGATCAGGTGCCGAAATCTTCTTTATCTCACCACAAGGACATACCATTCCCAATTCCTATAGACTGATGTTCCCTTGCACCAACAACACAACCAAATATGAAGCATTGATCATTGGAATCAAAGTAGCAGTTGAGTGGAAGATCACAGAGTTGCATGTCTATGGGGATTCAAAATTAGTCATTAATTAGGTAAATTATGACTATCAAACAAAGGATGACAAATTGATGCCCTATAAAAGAATGGTTGATGACTTCAAAAAGTACTTTGGGGAAATAAGATTTGAGCAGATTCCTAGAGGCGAAAACAAAGATATTGATGCCATGGTGACCATTGCTTCTCTCTTACAGATTCCTGAGAAACAAGCATGTTATGAGTTCATGGTGGAACAATTGTTCAACCCATCCTATAACAACCCAAAATCCCAAGTCATCTACCACCTAGCTGAGGCTGACACTTCCATCTATGGAAAAATTTATACTTACCTAAAATACAATACCCTCCCACTTGATCTATTCTGAAATAAAAAAATTGAACTTCATTTGTCAAGCTACCTGACATACCCTTATCGCAGATGTCCTTTATCGATGAGGTCTTGACGAAACTCTCCTCTAATGTCTAGAATGTGATGAGTCTGAAACAACTTTACGGGAAGTTCATGAAGGTGTTTGTGGAACTCATTCAAGTGGTTTAACCTTAGCCAAGAAACTCCTCCATTTGGGATATTACTGGTTGAAAATGGAGAGGGATTCTTTTCAGTTCATCAAAAAAATGCCAAAAGTGTCAGATTCATGGCAATCTCATTCACACACCAACACAAGAACTTCAACCTTTCACATCAATATGGATTTTTTGTCAGTGGGGATTAGACCTCGTGGGGAAGATTCATCCATCTTCATCAAATGGACACAATTTCATCAGCATAACCACAGAGTATTTCATGAAGTGGATTGAAGCGGCTCCCCTAACCACCATCACAGGAAAATAAATTTCATCCTTCATCTTGAAATATATTATTTGTAGGTATGGCATCCCTCAATCTATTATCACTGACAATGACAAACCTTTCAAAAATCATGATGTTGAAGAACTTTGTGAGAAGTTTCACATCCAACATTGGTTTTCTACACCATATTATCCTCAAGGAAATGGCCAACCTGAGGCTTCAAACAAAACTATCTTGAAAATATTGAAGAAAACCGTCAATGATGTTGGATGTGATTGGCATGTTCAATTGAACCCTACTCTATGGGCTTACAAAACTAGTATTTGCACCCTAACATGAGCAACACCATATGCCCTAGTCTATGGATCAAAGGCCATTCTACCTATTGAGGTTGAGCTACCATTACAGAGTGTCTAGGTTACAGGAATTGGAATTATTATATGAGTTTCGTCAACATGTAGTGGATCACCTGAAAGCCTATCAGCAAAGGATATCTAGAAGTTATAATCACAGAGTAAAGCCTAAAACATTTCAGGTTGGTGATTTAGTCTTGAAAGAGAATCCCCGTAATCAACAGGATTGAGAGAAGGGGGAATTTGAACCAAATTGGCTAGGTCCCTTTGTTATTGTATCAGTCTTCAGATTAGGAGCATATCAGTTGTCCACACTGGAAGGGGATTTTTTTGATGAACCCCTCAATAGCTTGCATCTTAAAAGGTTCCACACTTGAATCATCTAGTGCATCAGAAAAAGTCCTAATAAAATACAAAAACATCAAAAAATGTTCTAAAAAAATGGTTACCTTAATGAAAACCTGGAAAACAGGCATCTTGGTAACAACAAATTTTTTTAAAAAATATCAAAAATCCAAAAAAAATCAAAAAAAGAGAAAAATACAAAAAAAAGATCAAAAATAAAAAAATCTGAAAATCTGAAAAAAAAAGTGCAATAAAAACAAGTAGTGAAAACCTAGCAACATGTGCTATTTGTGATAGGTTATATTTTCCATCTATTTGAGCATGCTGACCATTCACTTTCGCCATTCACTTTCTCCATCCATCTTCCTATCAGTGAAAAGCTTCATGTACATATCCTGACATCATGGTCATGTCTCACCCTAGATTGGGGGAAAAATCCTGAACTCACTCGGGGCAATAAACTTTGAGCTTGAACCAATAGACTAACAACAATAGTACAACACAACCCAAAACAATGATCATAGTGTAACTCAACATTGAATATCAATCACACAAACAGGAACACATCAACCATCCATATCAAATAGCCAAATCAATCATACCAAAAACACACTTCAAATGGATGATTGTTATTCTAAATCATGGATTTATCACTGTGGCATGAATGTTCAATGGTTGAACTTTGATTCTTTTTATCATATCTCTAGAGCACCTCAATGATGTATCACACTAGAGGAGCTAGAAAGGAGTATGATTTTTCTTTGTTTGTTGTCTGTGAGTTGATCATTATTATTGTGCAAATTGTTGTGGGACGTGCTCTAAAAATTATCACTAATGACATTTTGAATTGGCATAGGAAAATGGTTAACTCTTGTCTGTTTACACAAGCAATACTCAAGTCATTTCGGTTTAATTATACTTAGATGCTTGTGTTTACTTGCAATATCAAAAATCATGGAAGTAGTACTTAGGTCATCATGGTCTAAATATACCATCAATGTTTGTACTCACTTTCAACATTTTAAAGGCCCGATGATGATAAAAAGCATGACAAATCAGTTGTTACAGATGAGAACATCTACATATTAGATCTGCATGGTTAAGTTAGATTGCATCCATGTTAGCTTGTATTTTTATCTATAGGGTTTCCAAAGCTACAACAATTTCACAATGATGTTATCTCTAACACTAATGGATTGAGAAAACTTGACATTACCGAAAACACATCATTCTCATATAGAAAACACATTTGTTGCATCATCATTTGCATGCATTAGAAAAATTATCACATCATTCATCCATCCATGCATAAAATCATAATATTTGCATCAGAAAACACAAAAATATGTGCATCGCATCTCATTTACATAATCAAAATCATTTCATATAGTTGCATTAAGAAAGTGGTCCACTAAGCTTAAATGAGTGAGTCTCTTCAGATTTCCAAGAAATTTGGGAAATATGTCAGGTTTGATGAAGCTTAACTTAACAAATAATCAACTGATGGAAACCTTCCCACAACTCTTGGAAGTTGGATAGATTCAATCATTTAAGCTTAAGACCCTAGAGGTTTTGAAGTCTTGCAAACTCAGTTAAGCATAATCATTTACATCACATAATCATAATTCATCTTACAAAACATCATCCATATGTCATCCCATCATCATTACATCCATACATAATCAGTATAAACATCACATATCATCACACATTATTTACATAATTGAAATCCATCTCACATAGCATATGCATCACCCATAAAGCATATAGAATCATTAATCATGCATTATCATATCATCACTACATACATAACATAATCATCATTGCATACATCACATAATCATCATTGCATACATCCCATAATCATCATCACATAAGCATCATCATATAAATATCATACACACATAGAACTATGCACCCTCATGTGATCATTCCATACATACATTCATTGCATCATTTATTTGCATTAGAAAGGTACAAAAACATAAAATTCATCACATTTCATTGGCATAATAGGATCCATCACATACATCATATCGACATCATTCATAAAGCATCGTAGAATCATAACATATCAGTTGCATCATCATATAGAACATCACATAGCATAAATAATAGAAATCAAATGCATCCATCACAATCATCATGATCCATCATCATCAAATAGAAATTAAATGCATCCATCATAATCATCATGATCATCATCATATAGAACATCATATAGACACAACATATCATATCATTATCATATAGAACATCACATAGCATAAATAATAGAAATCAAATGCATCCATAACAATCATCATGATCCATCATCATCAAATAGAAATTAAATGCATCCATCATAATCATCATGATCATCATCATATAGAACATCATATAGACACATTGATCATAATCATTTCCGCATATCATATAACCTCAAAATCATAATGTCAAAGTGTACAAGGATATCCAAAGGTATAAAGAGATACATCAATATCAAAAATAGCAGTGTATCACAATCAAGAGGTACATCATCAATGTCTCAACCAAATAAAGAGGTGTATACATGTCCAAGATACATCAAAAAATTTATCATCAAATCAGAGCTATGTCGTACTCTCCCCAGAGGGTGCTGGCATCACATGACCTGTACCTCCTCCACCTGACGGACCTGCAATAGGATCCCGCTAATCTCTAGGAAGCAGTTGTGTAACACCCATGCTAACAGTTTGAGACTCAGACCTCCCTAATTGAGATTGGGCAAAGCTCTCCCACCACTCTGGAGGAACTGCATCATGATACTTGACCTTGTAGAACTCGACCTCCTGTGCAGTATGATGGATCTCTCTGAAATAATCTGTAGATCTGGCAACTATTGCAGCCTATTGTAATCTCTCAGTAAGGCCCTCAGCTTGATCAACCTATCACTCAAGGCATCCCTTTCAGCAGTCAATATGGCAATTTTCCCCTATATCTATCCTTGTACCTATCCCTGGGTTTGTACCTGTGCAAGTTGGGCCTGTAACTGTTGCCTAGCTACATCTCTCTCTATCATCAGTGTCTAGATCTATCTCTGTGCCTATGTGAGTAGAGCCTGAACCTACTCTAGTTGACCCTGTAGCATCTTAACCTGCACCTATAGAGAAAATATTTGTGTCTGTTGTTGCTATGACGATAGCCTGATCTCCACACATTATTGTGATGGGGCAACTAATGATCACCTCTTGTGAGGCACTCTCATCTCTACAACATCTGGCCCTATTCCTCCGCCACCCTCATCTCTTCCCTCATCACTCTCATCACCATCTCCATCCTCACTACTCTCCTCCTCACTACTCTCCTCCCCCTCCTCCTCCTCCTCCTCCTCTTCCTCCTCTCCCTGCCACCTCTGCCCATGACCTCCTAACCCCCTCCTCCTTTAACAATGGCGTTGGCTCGTTTGAAATGGTGATCTATAGGAATGGATGCATAAAAATGTATTGGGCATACTCCTCTAATATCGACACATCAGTGATCTCTAGATGCACCTCCCAATGAGGACATGTAATCCCTAAAGGTGCTCAATGGTTGTATCATAAGACAACACTAGCCCAAAATCTATAGCATCTTGTCAACGTCATGCATAATGGGCCACTGCCTAGGGCATGCCCTGAACCTTGCCATACTATCTCAGTACTCTCAGCAACATGAATCTCTCAATAATAAAATGGGTTCATCCAATTAGATAAATTGACTGACACAAAAATGGCATCTTTGTGTCATCCTCTGGCCACTGCTCGCAATCAACACATGGTTGCCATACCACAAACTCTAGATCATCAGGCACTCTCCTCTAGTGCTTAAGTTTTCCCATCCTAGGCTAAGCAAATCGACCTACATAAATATGAACATATGGCCTCATGGTCGGGCTCTATCTCTCTCCAACTGGCCAACTGATTGCTATATGCTCCTAGGCCTAGACCTAAAGCAATGTGACCCTAGTTGATAAACTCGCTCCTCGTAGATAAACAACTTGATGCAAGTTGTGATACAAGTGTGTAAGAATACAACAACCCCATGCATATTGAGTACCATGAGCAATTATGCTCTCCAGGATCCGCCCCCATCCAACTGAGAGTCCCTTTGACCTGTGATCAGGACAAAGGAACCCTCCAATAAATCCAGATAACATAGAAGGCAATGTGGCATATGCATCAACCATGTCCCTCCAGAGAATCTCATATCTGCATATGGTATAATCTTCAAACACCTTGTGGAGTGCATTAATCCCACCTTGCTCTTGAGAATCATATAGTACAAGCTCTCCAATCCTCACGAGTAACTGTGATCTCACCAGTGGGAAAATGGAAGGTGTTATGCTCACTGTGCCACCTCTCCACTAAAGTTGTCAGTAAACCCCTATTAACCCTAATTTGGGGCATATCTATGAGAGAGGACAATCCACATCATGCAATAATGGTTGTCTCAAGTGGCATCAGGTGTTGAATCAACTCCCATGTCCTCGGGAAGCACTATCTAATCTATAAGCTCGTCGATGGCTCCTATCATCACAAAGTATCACAAATCAGCCAGTCAAACCAATCACTCAATTAGCTAATCAATCAATCGACACAAAGCAGTTAATCAATCAATCAAAACCAATCATCCTATCAATCTAATCAGCTTTGGTGAGACTTTGATAAAATCTCATGAGCATCAATCTATCATTCAACCTCACCTATCATGAGGTTCATCAATCAATTCAACCTCGCCTATCATGAGGTTTATCAAATCAATCAATTCAACCTCACCTATCATGAGGTTTATCAAATCAATCAATGCACCTTGCCTATCATGAGGATCATCAATCAATTCAACCTTGCCTATCATGAGGTTTATCAAAGCAATCAATGCACCTCACCTATCATGAGGTCATTTAATCAATCACCCTATAATTGATCCTTGCCTATCATGAGGTTAATCATCATCATCCTATCATTGAATCTCACCTATCATGAGATCAGTGGACATCTAACCTATCAACATCATTGATTATCATCAACACAAAGGCTGACGTGATCAAACATCATCGAAATCAAGGAGTCTAATCAAGCAAATCATCAATTTGGTCTAAAATTTCACCAATGCACTAGAATAGTCTTTCTATGTGTTGGAAAACCCTATGCACCAGAAAAGTCCATCAATGCGCTAGAACAAAGGTTCTATGCACCGAACTATCATATGTGCCATTTATTTCATCAATGTGCTAGAACAAGGCCCTGATGAGTCGATTCACCCTATGCGCTACATCATCTAATCTATGTGCTAAATGAATTCTTCTAAGCCCTAAATACATCAGTGTTCCACAACAGTTCATGAATGTGCTACTTCAGTCACCCTATGCGCTAAATCACCTATGCACTACTTTATTTACCCTATGCGCTACATCAGTAACCCTATGTGCTAGCCTATTCTATGTGCTATAATAGACTATGAATGTGCTACTTCGGTCTTTCAATGCGCTAACCTAAAAAATTCAAATTCAAACATGAAAATGGAGGGAAAAATCAAATGCACAAAGTATGAGGTGGTTTTCAAGGGTACATATCGGAGGTCCTACACCATCGGGTGGTTGTGATCCCTGACATGCTCAAACTAGTGAGTGTGGTAGGGGATCACCATTCTGCTCCAAAATTGCAAAAATCTCTCACTCTCAAGTTTTCAAATCACAAATGCACAAATGAAGTTTTAAACCAACTTTTTAACCTTTTTAAGGTTAATTAAGTGGCATTTTTATGGGGATGTTTTATTTTATTTTCAAAGGGGCCTTAATTCATCAATTTCATCACCAGGTGACTTTCAGATAGTTTTTTAGGAGATAAATTGTTTTTGAAGCACAAAATTTTGAGATCATCATCAAATCATCAAAAAATTATCAAAATTTTCAAAAAATCATAAAAATTCAAAAATTCATCAATTTATCTCCCAAGGGGGCATATATCTATCATCACCTAAAAATCAACGTCTAGGGCATTGAAAAAAAAAATGTCGACATCAGTAGTGAATTCTTTTTTGAAGCAATGTGTAAACACATTACTTCAAAGAGGGGAAAAATGTATCCACCTAAAATTGGTCAAGAAATTTAATTAATTAAATACTAGTTATTTAATTAATATTTCAACTACTAATAAATAAATTTTGAATTTATTTGTATAGTTCATATCTTCTAATTCTCCAAATCTAAAATCACATTCGTCTAATTTAATTAAATAAACAAATTCCTAAAGTTTGTTTTATTTAATTAATTCTCACTAATCCCAAATTTGGAATTCAAACACGTCTACAACTTTCCATGCCACCTCACCAAGGTCACATGAAATTAAATAATTCTAATTTTTAAATTAGAATTATCTTCAACAAATTTTCAATCACATGGCTTATTCTTCACACATTTCTTCAACAAACTTTGAACACATGGTCTTTTTCTCACATACTTTATTCCTCCATCCATTTGGCATGTTTTCTTTGGTCAAAGGAACATTCTTCTTAATTCTTTCCATCTCCACTGTTCATCCCTCTTGTTTGAATCTGGACCGTCGATCACTGCCACATCACAAGATGCTTGGAAAAGCTTATAAATACAACCCTTTTTCATAGTATTTTGCATCCCACATTCGAGTAGAGTTATCATGCAAGAATAGCTTTGGAGCATTGGAGCATTTGGAGTTTATAATTAGAATCATGTTTTGCTTTATATTTGCATATAGAATTATGTTTAGCTTTATAGTTAGCATTGCAGAATCATGTTTTGCTTTATAGTTGTATGTTAAATCATGTTTTTCTTTATAGTTGCATTTTTTATTATCATCTCGCTAATCATCTGAGCATATGCAAAATCATTTTAACTTCTTAGATCACAACATTTGTATCACATAGTTTAACAACATTATCCATTCATTGTAATCTCCATTATCATAGTATCATAGCTTTCATCACATAGTTTCAAATAGGAACTTAGTTTTCTTGCATTTTGAATAGCATCTCGTCTCTCAAGTTGTCATTTTAACAACCATAAGTGCACAAACAAAATCTGAGAACCAAATGGTTTAATAAATCCTTGAGATTAGAGAACAATGGAATGTTTTTAAAGATTTCTTTTTGTTACAAATAGAGTAGTTCTTTGATTCAAATCTTTCATGTAATACGTCTCATTGGTGTTTGTGTTGATTTATTAACAATTCCCACATTTCACACACACATGGAAAGAATGAAGACATTTCAAGATATGAGGGTTTTGTGTAGGTGTTTTTTGTGGATTTGGGGTTTCGGGGTTGTAGATTTGTGGTTATGAATCTTTGTTTGTGTAGACATCAAAAATATATAGATTGATATCGCACACTCGATCTTGATCTACTAACATCACTTCATCCTGAATTAGCCCTTTATCTAACCATTTAATCAAATAGCCTTATTTGATTAAAGTCTTCATAATTCTCCCTTTAATTAAATAAATCCCTCGATTTAATTAAATCATCATCTCTGTGTAATTAGTTAGGTCATTTCATCTTCCTATTTTTATTTAATTAAATAATCCATGTGTTATTTGATTAAAATCTCAAAATTCATCTAATTAAATTAAATAAATCAAACATTTATCTAATTTAATCTAACATCGCCCCTTTTGGTTAAATAAATCAAAAATATTTATTTAACTAAGTTTAAATCATTTTTTTCTCATTTTGAGTTATTTAAATCTTAAAATCTAAGTCAAAATGGTCAAATCAACTAACATCATTTAAATTAATCAAATCATGATGAATGATAATCTTAATCCATCAAATCCTCTAGATTTTGCAACTTGCACATGAAAATCAATTTAATTGATTTATAAATCATCTATTTTCATTCAAAAAGGCATCAAATATGGAATATTCCTCAAATTTGAAATCTCCCCCCAAAAGGACTTGTCCATCCAACAAAGCATTTAAAGCTCTTACATTGTCTCTTAAATGTCTCCCACTTGGCATTTAACTCATCTTTCATCCCCCCTAAACATGTCATCTCATCAAATTCAAATTTCAAACTTGCACATGGATCAAAATGTGCTCAAGCTTCCTCCATTCACATGTTGACAAGTGGCATCATATCATTGGTTGAATCTTTGTCCCACATTGATCAAATTTGGACATCTCTTCAACTTATCAATCTATAAATAAAGAGCTTATATCCTTATTTCATCATCCACATTCCAAGCAAAGTTACCATGCTAAAATACTTAACAATTCTCATCCATCATTTGAGTTCTTAGTTAGGCTTTTTTGCAGATTTGGCTTGGAGTCTTCATCATTCATCATCAAAAGTGGATCAAAGTTCATCATCAAGTCTATATATCGAATCTTGCATCTTAGGGATTGGGAAAGGGCCAAATTTCCACATCAAATTGGCACCAATTCCCCCATTAGATTGAGAGTTTTCATGCTTAATTAGGATTCAATCTTTATTTTGTGATTTATTTTGTGTTCTTCATTATTTTCTTCCTAATTTGAGCTATGTTAATGAATCTCATGGGGAATCCTTGTTTATGCTTGCAAAATCTAACTTAAGGTGTTTATTGTCTTTGTTTTGCAGGTACCTAGATTGAGGGTTCACATTTTGGCACTAGAAGGAGGGCTGATCGACAGATTCTAACACATTTTTTAAAAATTTTGCCATTTTTACAGTTTTGTTCATAAATCCCCGTTTTAGCGCCCGTGATCACTGTTATAGCGCCCGTGATCACTGTTATAGAGCTCGTGATCACTGTTATAGCACCCGTGATCACTGTTATAGTGCCTATGATCACTGTTATAGCACCCATGATCATTCTTTTAGCACCCATGATCATTCTTTTAGCGCCCATGATCACTGTTATAGCGCCCATGATCACTATTTTAGTGCCCATGAGTCAGTTTTAAAATGACCATATCTTGGTCATACGAAAGTCTTTTTTGATGCTTTTTTTTTGAAATAGGGTAGAATTTTGTAAGCTATCCAATGGTGTAGTTTTTTTTTAACTATTAATGAGTTAAAATTTTCAAATTTGCATCTAAAGTAAAAACACATGATAACTTGGCTAAGTTTTAAGGTGTTTTGGTAAATGATTCATCTAACCCCTGTATCCTTTTGTTTTTTATCGCATCTAACATTTTGATCACTTTTGTAGGTTGGGAATTGAAATCAAAAGAAAGAGGAGCATGGGGATGATATTTTGTCTAATCAAAGTGTTTGTTTAACACTTCTTCAAGAATTTGTCATCCTTTTCTTTCTTTGGGACACTAGCTTTCCTTTGGGTTTAAAAAGGATTCTTTTTGTTTATTTCTTGCAAAAGGATTAAAAAGAACCTTAGGATCAACAACTTAATAGATTTCGTTAATGGATTAAACAATTGAACAAATGTCTTTTCACTTGTAATTTGGTGCTCTAAAATGAACTCACACATTACTTTGAGGGTTTAAAAAGAACAAGTGTAGCTTTGTTTGTTTGTGAAGGCTTACTTATACTAAAGCCATTGGAAAAGGACGTATGCGCTTCTCTCGCGCTTTATAGCAATCTTGAGAATCAAAAGGTCTTTTCCATGACTTTGGGTTGAGATAAAACAATCACCTCCAAACTTTGATTTGGGCTAAAAATTGAAAAAACTATTGTGCAAGTGTGAGTCAGGGCATTTTCGCGTACATTCTCTATTTGTTGCTATCAAAGATTGATCGATTTACTGATTTTGTTCCTCATTCGCTTTTGTTTATCCTAGAGGGCCTGCCTTGGGGGAAAATTACTCACCCAAGGGAATGACTCAACTGGTAACACTCTAAAGCCAAGAGTATTTCCAGCTGGGATATAAATGTGGATATTGGATGAAATGCCAATATCACGTAGTTGATTCCGACAAGATGGATCCGAAAGGGGACTCTTGCCACATTGGGTCAACTCCTATGAACAGAAAGTCTAAAATAAAACCCTTGTTTGTAGTGGCCTATTGATCCATTGAGCGAGTTTATCAAAGTGGTGCATTGGAACTTAGATTCCAAGAAGTTACTTGCCATGTTCGATCTTGGTTGAAATATAGAGGTTAAGACTTCATTCTTAACATACCTTTATATTTTTTCCTTGGTTGCATGTAAAATCATCTCTTCTATGAATGGCATGAGGCAAGCCCACCGAGAAAAACGTACCCATTAAGCTAGGATGTTGCATTGCTTATGAGTCAATTTGAAAATGCATTGCTTGATTGAAAACAAATAAAAAACAAACACTTAACATCATCCAAATTTCAAACCATTTTGGAGACAAATATCATTGACTCAATCTATATGTTATTTCTTTCCCTTGGGATTCACGTCCTTAGAGGTTTCTAAGCATTAGATTACATCTCAATTTGTCCTCTTAAGTAAACAATAGGAAAACCCTTGCCTTCAGTTCATTAAATTTCCACATAACATATCTTGTGGGGTTTGAAGAAATTGAGACATTGGACATCTTAGTTTGAAAACTTAATCAAAGAAAGTGTTTGTGGTAAAATAAATTCACTAATCAAGATGAAATCAATTGAACCCAACACATGTGCTTGTGTATCTTTTGTCTTATGGTCTTTTGAGCAAACATTGATCTTTTGGTTTGAAGGGAAAAGCATGTTCTTCAAAACCTTGGCCTTGTAAGCAAGTCCTTCTTAGGTTCATTTAGGATCAAAATCAAACACTTCATCCATTCCAAACATTTATCATCTTCATCCCACAAACAACCTTAGATCTTTGGAAACATCATTATCTAGACTTGGGTAATCCTTAAATCAAAATCAAAATCACCTTGTTGAGTTAGGTGTATGGGAATGCATCCTTTCTCATACATCTAATTGAATTAGCAAACCTTTTGAACAAGTTCATCCTAAGATCACATCCATCATCTTAGGAGTTTACAAGTTCATTATCCAAACCAAAAAGCAATCAAAATCAATCCCTAAGTCTAGCATTGATCCTAGGTCCCTAAACGTTCAACACTCATATCATTCACCCATTTTCATCCTCCATCTCATCATTGGTCCTAAACACCTTAGAGGTCACTTTTACAACAAGGTCAAAACACAAGAAAAACATGGAATATAAACTTGATCCATACATCATGAGTGGTCTAAACCAACCAAACTATCAAAAACTTACAATGCCCATGGATTTCCAATGCTCACATTTATACATGGGACCATTACCTTCAACAAATGTCAATAGAACAACAAGTGTGAGTATGCCCAAATCAAAGATTGGAGCACATTTCCTGATGGGAGATTTAAATCCAGACCTACAAATCCATCAACCCAACAATCAATGCACGAGCCTTCAAACAAACATCATCCCACCAAATCCCTACATGCCAAAGGAGAATGTACCAAGAACAAGTTTTCGAAGCATGAATCAAGAAAACTTTGGGATGGATACATTTGCAAATCACACGAATATTCCAAACATGAACAATGGTCAATTTCAACCCATCATGCCAAATATGAGTGTCATCACAAATTAGAATATTGTCCAAAATCAAACACAACTACACACTCCAAATCTACTTAAACAAGAGCCAAATCAACTATATCAAGGGAGTCAAGATCAAAATCAAGAACAAATTTGGCGAGATCAAATTGCAGCACTTTCCAAAATAGTTGAGGCATTGCGCCAAGGGACATCTCCAACACCATTACCCATACCAACATCATCCCCTTGTTTAGGGATTCTCCCTTTACCTAGCACCAATCACTCCATCCAAATCAATCCACCCAATCAAACCATCACGTCAAATGCTTCGAATATACCATTGACATCACACCAATGGATGGTATCTAATCAAACAACAACATTGATCCCAAATCGAAATATGGTCTCCCAAGGACCTATCACCTCGGTCACTCCAACCATCACTATCCCTTCAATCATTCCAACCACCACTCTCACACCCATCAAATATCAACCCCTCACTACCATGATCGCTCTGAGCATATCTCAACAGCTCATCACTACATCTAACACAATTCCAAATCCACCACCACTACCACCAAAACCAAACGTAGCAAGACAATATGACATTGCGCTAAAATCTCACGAGGCCTACCAAAAGGCCATCCAACAATATCTAGCCATGCAACAAGCAAGAAAAACTCAAAAAACTACCCAAGCCTCTCAAGCTGCCCAACAAACACAAGCATAAACACGAAAAATGATTGGGGATAACAATGGGCATTCAACCATTGGTGATAGAATTGACAATCTCCCCACCACAATTGATGCAAGAATTGTTCAAAGTCTATCCATCAAAGAACAATTGGAGATTTTTTTATCTCATTCAAAGATCAAATAAACATAGGTGAAGAGTCACTTTGCAATCATGATCAAAATCCACCAACAAAACTCGACAATGAGCCAATTCAAGAAATATCAACATCACTTGACTCTATGATCAAAGACATTCACAATCTCTCCACTACAATTGTCAAAAAAAATGATCGAAACCTCTCCATCGAGGAGCACATTGAGGATGAATCTACACAATCTAATGATCAACTCACCATACATCAAGAACCAAATTTTAGTGATCTATTTCAAGGAGTGTTAGGATTATTTGATCCTATTGACATAATACACAATCTGTCCACCTATGATCATGTTAAAAATTTCTCTACATCACCTTATGAGTTAGAGGACATATCTCAAGAATTGATTCCAAGGCATAATCAAAATCTTTCACCAAGGTCTAGCAATGGTTCTTTCCAAGACATATTGACGTCCTTCGACCTGATGGTTATAGATACTAAAGGAACCCTGAACTCGACACTTGAGGATATTGAACCACTTACCATGTCTAATGATGAAATCCAAGAACCTTTTATAAGCAATCCATCATTTGAAACTGATCCATGTCAAGAACTTGATCCAAAGCATGTCGAAAGCAACTCCGAAATCATTCAAGATCAAGAATTTGTATCTTCAAGATACTATAATAATCTAATGGACACCCTCCTATCTATGCAAGATGATCATATCCATAATCATCCGTCTACCCATGAGATGCTTTATGCAGATGGACACGTAGATGATCTTCATCTAGAACAAAATTTTGTTACACATAAAGAGCAGAATATAAACTCCTACAGTCAAACCAAGTTATCAACATCAGGATCAGATATATCCTGAATTTAGATTGAGGAAATTAGGTATGTGGATGTCCAACATTATCTGCTCAAGGAAACAAGTCAAATAGAATAGGATATTCTAGAGTTAGCAGAGCAGCAAATGGAAATAATGTCCCCTATGATGGTCATTTATCAGAGAAATCATTCTAAAAAAAAGCTCTTAGAACAAGTAGAATCAAAGCATGAAGGTATTACTACCACCATACTAGGGGTAGCTTCATCTCAAGCAAGTGTCAACATAGGGAGCACAAATAATCCTTGTGATGAAACCATTGCCAATACTACAACCAGCCACATCATGAATCTTCATCCACCCATCACCCCATCCATGAATTGGGACCAACATCAAAAGAAAGAATTGAATCAAAGTACGAAGAATGTTATCAAAGAAAAAGAAGCTAAGAAGCATAATGGACAAATCAAATACAAATGGATACCAAAGAATACAAAGAAAGACCATCCCTATCAAACTCCATCAGTCAAAGAAACTGTGGGGAAAAATTAAAAAGGGAAAAGTATCCATCAAGGATGTCCACAAAAGAAAAAGCAAGCTTTTCAAGCGACATACAAAGTGTATCAAGTAGTTAGTCCTAATTCCACCCATACTTTCGTATCCACCCATCATTGCTCATCATCCCAAGTTTGGAGATTCAAAGGTTCCAAACGATCAACCAATCCATCTTCTATCCCTAAACACACTCTATCCATGCCTCCACGGATGATATCCAATTCTCACATCGACCATGTATTGGTAACGACCCTTTATCATAAGGATTCAGAAGGAACTCTATCGCGATGTGCGTACAGAGACAAAGTTAACCCTGGTATCAATGAAGCAGATCAAGAATCCCAAAAGTTGCATTCAAGTGCACGTATCTTAGCAAAGAAACTTCTTCAAGTAGGATATCGATGGCACATCATGACAAGGGTATCTACGTCAACACAATTAGGTGGTTCAGCATGAATCTTTCAGAAAAAAATAAAAATAAAAAAAAATATGAAAATCCAAAAAAATTAGAAAAAGGATTGAAAACAGTAAAGATAAAAAAAATCATCCTCTAGTGAAAACCACTTCAGTGGCGCTTTGGGAAAGGACCATGATGAAAACCTGGCAAATAGGTGTCATGTGTGGAATCGAGCATCTATGTGTGCCACTTCAGGTGAAAGCATCTCATCGCATCCATAATAAATCAAGCATTCCATTCATCTTATCCATAATAAATCCATTCATCCATGAATCATTTATCTAATCCATCGTCATCCATCTGCATCCATAGTCTGAGTTATCTTGATGTTGATGAAAGTTTGGGGCACACTTTATGCTTGCTTATGGTAAACATCTTGACATGGGTCATTTTTATTGATCCTATCCTATCCAAAGTTATCTGAGCCATGAAGCATTCCTTTATCTAAGCACTATATCTTATCACAAGATAATCCTTGGCATCCTTTGTGTGCTTACCATACCCATCCATCCATACACCTATCTGGGCACCTATCCATGACATTCCATACATTGCTAGACACTGGGGGCAGATATTTACATCTTGCTTTGAGAATAAATCTTGATCTATACCCTCCAACTTATGTGGTGATTAGAACATTGGAAAACATGAAATCAAATTGGTCAAAGCATTTGCAATCCAAAATCTGAATCACTAGCCCATGGCACATTTTGATGAGAAGATGTTCCTTATCAGTCTTCATCTTTCATCGAACATCGATCCAAACAATCACTATCAGTCGCATCTAATTTATAGTTCAAACATCACATCAAATCATTTAAACATCTTTTTCCAAATCAAGCTTCATCAATCTTGATCAATCGAATCCAATCAATCCATAATCTCGGGATATCCTTCCTGATCATTGTGTTGCTTAACACTATCCTTGCATTGTTGTGCATACTCAACAATGTTATCATCATCATCAATCCTAATCCAATCATTGCATTGTTGTGCATACTCAACAATGTTATCATCATCATCAATCCTAATCTAATCCTTGCATTGTTGTGCATACTCAACAATGTTATCATCATCATCAATCCTAATCCAATCCTTGCATTGTTGTGTATCCTCAACAATGTTATCATCATCAATCCATCGACCTGATCGATCAACCTTAGCTTGGTTTTTAGCAAAAATCCTAAACAAAGCACTGATATTGTCATACATTTCCATATCCAAATCGTCAAAATCATGCGAAAATCCAAAAACATCCAAAACATCAAAAATCCAAAAAACACTCAAAAAGTCAGAAAAACATCAAAAACATTGGAATCTAAACTACATCATCTCTGAGCTTAAACGTAGGCAAGGCTAATCTCTGATCAGCCCCCAAGACACAAAAATCCAAAAAACATCCAAAATCACATCAAAATCCAAAAACATTCGAAAGACACAAAATCCAAAAACATTTGAAAAGCATCAAAATCCAAAAACATTCAAAAAACACAAAATCCAAAAACATTCAAAAAATCAAAAATCAAAACATTGGTAAAATCTCAAAAACACCAAAAACAACCTCAAAACATTTCAAAACATCAAAAACATCCAAATATTTGAAAAAATCCATCCGTCTCATCTCACTTGCACCCGCAATAATCAATCATCCATAATAAATTGATCATCACATTCATCTTTTGGCAACACAAACTAAAACAATCATAGTAGTCAAAAAAAGAAAACTTCAATCATAAAATCAAAAGCAAACAACAAATCTTTAAAACAAAATCAAACTCTTGATCATTTTCAGACATGACAATCAACTTTATATCAATAGCCTATCAATCAACTTATCAAACTATCATCATCCTATACAATGCATGTCCTAGGATATATCGTTCTGACAATGGGCATCATTTTGGATATCACCCTGGATCCTTATCCTATCAAAACACATCCTTTTGGCTAGCGATATGAAGAACATTGGCTTGTTTGCATACTTGATCTTTTCTTTTGATTTATCTTATTGCGTTCATTCCAAGGACCTCTCTATGATATCCAAACAGAGGATTTAGAGAAATAGGAATGGCGCAATGATCATTATCTTTTGTCTGTTGTGCTTGTTGGATGCTCTTGTAATATAACCTCGGCGAATACTTGCTTTGTTAGGTATGTATGGAAGAGGTCTAGGGCAACTTGTTGACTATTACAGGGATAAGTTTACCTTTCTGTGTTTTGGTTTGAGGTGTCTGAAACTTCTAAGTTGCATCCTAGCAAGGTTTCTATATGTCAAGTGTGAACAAGAATACTCTTATATATTTGTTGAGTCAAAGTCCATCACACTAGGTACCACGCCATCTTGGTTTACTATACCTTGATGCCTCGTACTATGTGTGTTATCAAACATAAGAAAATTTGGCCCTTTGAAAATCCCAACTCCTTGGCAAGAAATCATCATCATCATCATCATCATCATCTCATGTTTTGTTGGAATCTCTTATTTTCTTCTATCTCTTGCTTTTCACGCTAACATGGTACCATGACAATTAATAATAAATCATCATTAATGCATCCATCCTGCATTCAAAAACCATACTGCATAATGAATATCATATCATATAGAAAGCATTAATCATACCACATGCATTCATCCCCATCATTGCATAATATAGATTGGTTATTCTAAACATCTCATAAACCATGCATTTATCATCTATTTGCATAATCATTAAAGCATCATCATATCAAATCATGTGCATCCATACCATCCATACATCATCATATCATCCATTACATATAAACATCATAATCATCTTATCATCAATAATGTAACTGTCATGCTACAAATCAGGATCAAGTGTGTGTAATATATCAAAATAGGCATGAGACTACCCATGGTTGATGACTGTCTACATCATCAAATCTGTCTACATCAAATATTCAAGTTGAACTAATCTTGAACCTCTTTTTCGAGATCGACCCTCAAATCAAACCTCTTCGCCCGATCTCTCGAGGGGGCAGTATACCGGCGTAATTCTTTTCGCTGGGGCAATAGTGGGGCATCTGAAAAATAATCAAAGAAAATTTGACTTTTGATCATGGCAAGATTATTCTTTGAACCAACACATTCAAGTGCATTGCTTCAAAGAGGGGCAAACTGTAGACATCGAAAATATACAGATTGATATCGCACACTCGATCTTGATCTACTAACATCACTTCATCCTAAATTAGCCCTCTATCTAACCATTTAATCAAATAGCCTTATTTGATTAAAGTCTTCATAATTCTCCCTTTAATTAAATAAATCCCTCAATTTAATTAAATCATCATCTCTATGTAATTAGCTAGGTCATTTCATCTTCCTATTTTTATTTAATTAAATAATCCATGTATTATTTGATTAAAATCTCAAAATTCAGCTAATTAAATTAAATAAATCAAACATTTATCTAATTTAATCTAACATCACCCCTTTTAGTTAAATAAATCAAAAATATTTATTTAACTAAGTCTAAATCATTCTTTTCTCATTTTGAGTTATTTAAATCCTAAAATCTAAGTCAAAATGGTCAAATCAACTAACACCATTTAAACTAATCAAATCATGATCAATGATAATCTTAATCCATCAAATCCTCTAGATTTCAAACTTGCACATGGATCAAAATGTGCTCAAGCTTCCTCCATTCACATGTTGACAAGTGGCATCATATCATTGGTTGAATCTTTGTCCCACATTGATCAAATTTGGACATCTCTTCAACTTATCAATATATAAATAAAGAGCTTATATCCTTATTTCATCATCCACATTCCAAGCAAAGTTACCATGCTAAAATACTTAACAATTCTCATCCATCATTTGAGTTCTTAGTTAGGCTTTTTTGCAGATTTGGCTTGGAGTCTTCATCATTCATCATCAAAAGTGGATCAAAGTTCATCATCAAGTCTACATATTGAATAATGCATCTTAGGGATTGGGAAAGGGCCAAATTTCCACATCAAATTGGCACCAATTCCCCCATGGGATTGAGAGTTTGCATGCTTAATTAGGATTCAATCTTTATTTTGTGATTTATTTTGTGTTCTTCATTATTTTCTTCCTAATTTGAGCTATGTTAATGAATCTCATGGGGAATCCTTGTTTATGCTTGCAAAATCTAACTTAAGGTGTTTATTGTCTTTGTTTTGCAGGTACCTAGATTGAGGGTTCACAGTTTGAAAAGGGATTTTTTATGGATATTCAACATGATGGTTTTGTGGGGGAAATGTTGTAGATGACCCCTTGGGACAAAACAAACCTCGCCATTGGATCTAGGAAGCTTGAGAGATGAAAATTGACATAAAATTCGGCTTATTTTGGTTACTAGAAAAAAATGCTTTTTTTTGCCCAATTAGCCCCTTGGCCATATGGCCGTTGAAATTTGCAGAGGTAAATAAAAAATAATATAATAATAATATATTTTTAGCAGATTGAAAAAAAAGGAAAATTTAAAATTTTCTGCAATAAAATTTTTAAAACCCGTTTGGTTTTTATTAAAAATAAAAAATAAAATTTTATATATATATTGTACAAAGGGGGAAGGGGGAAGGGGGTCCGTAGACTTCTCGTTGCCCTGCAGTATTGCCAATTGGCTATTGGCATTGGCAGTAATTGTCTAGCAAGGAGTGCTCGGAGCCCTCTACAAGGGGGGTAAAATTTAAATCTATCAAAATTATTATTTTTTAAAGTCCGCCATTGTTTCTTGGAAAATCAAATATTTAAATATAATTTAATTGCAATTGGGTCTGCCACCAAAAGGCCACTGACATGCTGCCTGAGGGCCACCAGCTGGCCACCTACCAGCAACCACAACATGCCTAATTGGGCAGATTTTTTCCAAGGGGCATAACTTTTGCCCAGGGTGTTCATTTTTTGACTTCTTATACTCATTGGAAAGGAAATTTTGTGTATTTTGGTGTGGTATAAATGGTTTTTCTATATTTTGTTGTTTTAATAGTGATTTTCTTGTTGGAATTTTTATGTTCTTTTTGAGTTTGGATAGTTCATGACTTGTGCATACAAAGACAAATTTTGGACTTCTTATTGTTGATAGAAATCTTGTTCAGAGAACTACACATTGGTTTAGGTTTGAAGATGTTTTGGTATGATTTATTTACTATTGTTTCCATTTGAGTTGTTTATGGGTTCTTTTGACTATGGTGATTTTTTTAGCTTATGGCTATTCTAATCTCTGTGATTTGATGTTGGATTCATTGTATACTCACATGTATATCACTATTTACTCTCATTTGACATGGTTATTGGTATATTGTTGGATTTTTATGTTGCATTTTTGTATCTACAAGTTGTGCAATGTTGTAGGCAGTCTATACTTATAGGTTGCATATATGATTTGGATATGGGTTGTCTATGCCCATAGATACTTCAATGGTGTTACATATTTAGATTGGTAGATTGATTTAGTCACTTGTTTTGCTAGTTTGGTTGTCATGTTGAGAAGGAGAGATGGTATTACCAAGTATAATCATGATGTGAGACCTATGTAGTTGACTAGATGTAATGTAGACATGTGTGACATGGTTGGATTGTGTTGCTAGTACATTTGGTGGTCATCCTGGTGTTATGGATGTTCCTTGAGCTTTAGGGACTTTGGCATGATATGATTGTTTATGCAAGTGAATTATTGGTGGTGTATTGCTTCTTGATTTGGTTTGTGGTGGTGTATCTTCTTGGCTTAAGGATCATGGTTTTGGTTAATCTTCATTGAGGAGGTTGTTATTATGATGTCATGGATAGCTTGGTTACATGATTTAGTGAGATCTTGTGATAGTGATGGTTTGGCGGTGTTGTATCTTCTTAGTTTGGAGATCATGGTTTATACTCTTCCCTTTGGGAGCTTGGTTTTTATTTCTTTGATCATGTTTGGGCCATGGATGGTCTCCATTTAGAGAATGGTTATCATCTTGCCATGGATAGCTCGGTATCACAATTCATTAGGAGCTTGTTTTGATGATGTGGATTCACCATTTATGGTGGATGATCTTCTACAACGTTTGTTGGTGTCATGGATGGACTCTTGGATCTTGTTTCTATGTAGTGAGAGTTCTTTGACATCTTGGGTTTCATTGATAGGAGATGGTTATCTTCATGTGGTTTGGAGATGTTGACATATTATTTTCCATGTAGGAATTCTTGAGTCTTTGGTTGAGGTGTCATGATTTTTCTTTTGACATGTGATCCTTGTTTGATCTAGGATGGTTTTGTATTATTTCATGGTGTACTCTTGATTGTGCATTAGAGTGTTGGCATGATGCAGGTGCATGATATGTACATTGGAGCATATGATCTTGTTTTGAGAAGATGTGAGTTCACGATGTCATGGTTATGTTCTTGATTCAACTATTGGAGATTTTAACATTGATCTTGGTTAGTTTTCTTGGTATTGGGTACATTGATCATTTTCTTGAGAGCTTCATGATGGTGTTATGTTTCATTTGGAGTTTGGCATGGATTGTTCAATTACAGGTACTCATGGATACTTGGAGACTTAAGATGAGGCTAGGAGATTTCTTGTGATTAGAGACATTTGTTGAGATGGTTATTCATTGATGAGATTTCAGGTGGAAGTCTGAGGAGAATACACCTTGGTTGGACATGAGTTCAACATGGACCTATGAGGAGATTGTTCTTAGATGATTTGTGACGACTTGGATATCTTGGAGGAGTATTCTCATTTACCACTCTTTGTCTACTTGGTGGTTTATCATTTGAGAGGTGTTTCCCATTGTTACTTTCAGATGCATTATGTTTTATGCTTTATCTTCTCATGCATATGGATCTTGAGCTATTGATATTTAGTTCTAGATGGTTAATTTGAGGGATGTTGGAAGTGTTATCTCCTTATGCATTTTGAGATTATTCATTGATGTTGAGTTTAGGAGATGTTAGAGGGCTTATTCCTAGTTTTGGATGGATATGGTTTGATCTTCCTTTGGTTAGAGATGCATACATCTTGGTTATGGTTAGATGTGGATAGTGCTATTATCTTTGGAGTTTTATGGAGGAGATCATACTTATCATAGCTTAGTATTTCAAGGTGTATGTAGAAGGACATGCTACATACTTATGATTTATAGATTCTCTCTCTTTTTGGTCTTGGTTATCTTCTTGGATGTTTGTATTCATATGATATTGGATTTGAGATCTTGTGTGGAGCAATGGTGATCACTATCATGTTTTTGTTCTTGTGTTGTTCATTGTTCTTTGATGATGACATGGAGGTTCCTTTATCTCTTTCCTTTGTTGACTGTGAAGAACTTGGGAGAGCTATAGATACTTGTGGTGAGATATGTATTGTAGCATATTGGTTTGCAAGATTTGTATATCATTGTGGATGTTTCTTGGTACTACATGATGTTGCTTACACCTTCTATGTGTTGCTATTGGTGGATCTTGGATTTCCTTGATCCTTTTCAAAATTTTCATTACCTATTTAGTGGGAGTTCTTGGATGTGATGTATGTTCATTATATGACAAGTAAAGCAATAAAAACACAAAAATGAAATAGTAAACTAAAGAAAGCTAAATAAAATATGAAATCAAGGAGAATTCAAACAAAGCTTCTTCAAAACCGTTCCATTGTTCTCTATCTCCAGTGATTCTCTTGAAGTTGCTGCTCTCAGATTGTGTAAGCAAAGCTTCTTAGAATGACAACCTGCAGAATGAGTATGCAAAAGGGAGAATACTTCTCTATCCTATATGCTGGTGGAGTGGAATGTTGGTATACAAATATGCATAGGGGCTGTAAATTATGCATAGGGGCTGTAGATTATGGATGCTATGATATGAGGTGGATAGGCCATGATATAGAATACTACTATGCTATGTTATGCTATGCTATGCTATGATTCTAGAGGCTATGAATGTTGGAAGGTTGTGCTATTGCAAATTTTCTATAGTTTTCCCGTACAAAAGCTTCTATCTTTTTTAGAGACTCAACAATCCTTTTTATAGCTTTTTACAAGCAAGAGCCTGGCTGGCAAAGATCAATGGCTGTGAGATTGTCTGGTAATTTTGAATAGTGAGAGATGGAGAGGTTGAGAAGAAGATGGAAGATATTGGGAGGTTGGAGAGAAGAATGGAGGCTTGTCTTCAACCCACGGGAACAAGCTTGCACAAGAATAGAGAAATTAATTTTCTATTTTGGAAGTTTGTTTCATGGTTGTTGAAGATAATCCAATATTAAATAAATAAATTTATTTAATTTCATATGAGTTTGATTTTTGATTTTAGGACTATAGAAGATTTAATTAAATATTTTGGAATATTTAATTATGAATAGGACTTTAGAAGAATTTAATTAAATATTTGAGATACTTAATTGTGAATGGACTTTAGAAGAATATTAGAAGAGAAGAATATTTAATCTTTGTTTGAATAAAATATTCAAGCCAAGATTATATAATAATTAATATAAATAAATCATAATGTTTATTTAATTAATTAAGAAATGGATAAGAAAAGTGATTAAATAAACTTATTTATTTAATCAAAATGAAATAATGAACAATATAAATAAATTATTTAAATTTATTTATACACAGATTGAATTCAGAGGTTTAATTTAATATTAAAATATTTAATTAATTACCAAACTATGTGATGTGACCATTTTTAGGTGTATACTCATAGATTTCTCTATTTTAGGTTATGTGGAAATTATCTTGGGTGGATGCATATTTCCTTCCAATATTAATAAATGTAGTACCAAACAAATAAATACCACAAATAGAAGTAGGTTCATTTATGCATCTCCAATCAACTATTTGGTTATGATCCAAGTAGTATAATGACACTCAATATTCTCTACACAATGTAGTTTATCCTTAGTGTTGATGTGAATATGTTTATTTCCTAATTAGTTCCACTATTGGATCCCTTTCTCACCTTATCACTTAATTTTACTAAGGGAAATTTTAAGTTATTTTCACTTTATGTATCATATCATAAAATTAAGAGCTTTTCATAATCTTATGTTCTACTATGCCTCACCTTGGTCAATATAACCAAGGGTCTCTCATATAGTGTATATACATTCTATTTTCATTCTTTGATAGGAATATAGTTTATTCTTATCATATTGATTATTTAATTACTTTGTACTTTTTTATTAGGCCTTTAGATCTTGGGTGGATATCTCCATATCCAAATCTTACAGTTAGAAACAAAAATATAGGTCAATTTTTTGAGCTTGTCATCGTTATTTGACCATGTAAACATTTTCTTAGAACCACTTAGCTTATGAATGAGTCCAAGGGGATATAAGGTAATAGAAATTGTTGTATGTAGTGATTCTTGATCCTTTTTGCTATCATGTATATTCTAGTGATTCAAAGTGATAAAAAATGAGTATCTAAGGAAATATTAAAACATAATGAAAGCCCCTAAAATTATAGAAGTTTATACTGGTTAATTGATTACACAATTTATGATTAGTGTATTTACAATACTTGTTTATGGTTCAATAATATTTTCAAAGTTTACAAATGAATACCATATGCTAAAGTATAGCTCTATTTAATAAAATGGAACTAAATACAAATATCATCACAACATACATGATAAATATCATAATCTCAAAATATGCTTATATGTGCAATAATGAATCTCTAGAAGTTACCAAAATAAGAATGCACTATAAATATAACATAACTACCAAATTTGAAAAATAGAAGTATGCTTAATGCAACTAGCTTGGAACAAAGGATTTGGTTTGATGCTATAACCATTGATTTCTATGTAGTCAATTTAGGTCCTCTACATGAGCTCTTGTTGATAAAACTCCTAGGGAGACATGGTTACCTATAAATCCTTCATCAAGGCATATTTTTGTTTTTGATTATGAGGCATATGCACATGTGCCAAGGGAGAAGCATACTAAATTGGAGAATAAGATTATATTTTTTTTTTCATTAGATATAGTTATGGTGTGAAAGGATACAAGCATTGGGACCTATTACACAAAAGGTATTAAATAGTAGTGAAGACAAGAAAAAGAATAAAGGTAAATAAAATAGAAGATAGTTTAATACACACACAATACCTTCACCTAAAACCCTTCTTTCTCCTCAAATAGAGCCAAAGTAGAGTGCACACTAGCTCCACTTTGCTTTTTATTTTGATTTGTTGTTGGAAGAATTTGGTTGCTTATAAAACCAACAGCATGATATTATGATTAAGAAAATAAAAGGTAAAACATATAGTAAAGTATATGATGAAAATTAGATAGAAAATGAAGTACCATAAGGCTATGGTGGTAGAAGATTCAATAGAAAATTGGACAGTATAACGATATAGTAAGAGGAGATACAATAGAGATTTTAGCATCATAAGGATACAAAGATGGAAGATGCTCAAATGGGGTGAGAGGCCTCTAACTTATAAAATTTACAAGAGGGAAATCAAGGGCCTAAATAGATTGGTTGAGGGATGGCTAGAATTGATTAAGGATTAGGTTTTGGGTCAAAAATTATAGTCATTTGACAAGTGTCACATGAGAGATAATGGATAGGTTTAGGGTGTGCATTAGGGAAACATCCTTATGTGAATGATTGATATTTGGAGATGTAGTATGAAAAGGATGGATGAGATACAATGTTAGTTTGAATTTTTTCGAAAGTGTCTAAGTTCAATGGATCTAGAAAAGGTCATAGTTAGCCATGTGACTCTTCAATAATTAATTAAACTAATTAAATAAAATTATTTAATTAAAGCGAGGGATAAAGGTGAAAGATAAATTAGTTAAATAAATAATAAATATTTATTTCATTAAAGTGGGGGATAAAGGTGAAGGATAAATAAAATAAATAATGAATATTTAATTAATTAATGGCTAGGATAGGAAAATTTCAAGTGTGGTCAAGTATGGTCAATTTTTAGGTGTTTACATTTAACTTCAAGAGATTTAACTTAGATTAGGAAGGTATCTGCTTCCACCAATCTAGAGTTTTCCAAATATCAATGTGGCCCAAATCTATATCACCTATCTCGATATATGGTGAGAACATTTTGGAAGGGGATAGTACCCGTTGAACTCGTATTTCATCTTGGAAATCTCTCCTTGCATTATACTACAAAATATATATGAATCAAATATTAGAGATCGTTAAACACATATTGAAAGAATAAGTGTACTTATAATCAATCATTTAGGATCAACACTTAACCAAAATTGATTACTATCCCACTACCAAACTATGGAGGTCAAAAATATCTTAGACCAAGTACTAGGAGATGATAGGGTTTGATACCTATAATAAAGCCTGTATTTAGTTTTTCAAGCCCTAAGAATTGGCAATAATCAATAACATCTTCCCAAGAGAAAATAAGCAATAATGAATCGAAGTTTCAATCTTTCATGAGATGAATAATATTTGTGTCAAAGATCAAGCATTGAGTAGTCCTCATAATCCATACTGCCAAGGAAAACCAACATATGAATCTCCAATGACCCAATCCCACCTATATGTCTTAGTGAAAAGAGTCAATAACTGGATGTTGAGCATACCAAATAAATTATACCAAAAATCATGGGCCAAAAAAATAAACCTCAATGACCCAATCTCGATGAAGAGTTGTCTTGTAAAGCATTGGGGATCAAACATAGAGAATACTATGTGCATTGAACAAAATTCCTAAACCTTCAAGGAAAATCCCAAAATCCCAAAAAGGTATGAAGTGAGAGTAGGGGCTATAAAGGATCAAGGATTAGCGATAGACCCAATCATATGTCAATAAGGGAAACCTAACAAGGGAATCTTGATTAGCAATCTCCAAAAGGCTTAGAACATAGAGTGCATGGGAGATCAGAGACCAAAGGGACACCCAACCTCATACCAAAACTAGCATGGTAGCATAAAATGGTTTTAAAACTTGACAAAGCATAGTGACATCATAAAAAACAACCCCAAAAGGAGCATTGAAGCAAAAATGGATTCAACCAAGGTAAATAAATGAAAAGATTGAGAACAAAATGGACAAAACCAAAAAATATAATAAAAAGACTCACAAAACTTGGTTGAATCCAAGACTAAAACAAAAATGAAAGGACATGACACAAAAATGACAATGAAGAAAAGGAAATAATGACCAAAACAATTCATGAAAGCTCAAAAGCAGACCTAAATCAAGGTTGAGATTAGGTGAAATATTATTTAAAGACAAGATGGGTTAGAACCGTACCTAGAAATGGTATAGGGAGGAGCACACAAATACAAATGGCAAGTAAAGTCCACAATGGCCACACATAGGAATCATCCCATGAGAACAAAACATGACAAGAAAACAACAAGGTCCCCAAACACACTAGCAACCTCTAGGATACACTGATGGCTTCAAAGTGTGATGGAGATTGCAATCATACATGAGAGTGAAAGAACACAAAGAGAAAATGATACAAAAATCACATAAACAACAATAAACCATCCCCATACCTATGCACCAAAATTTCCATTGATGAATGTCAGAGAAATGAATGCAATATCAATGGTTGGTAGAATATATGTCATATCATAAGCCAGAGATCAAGGTGTCAGAGGTTTTCCTATCAACATATCAAAATGTCAAGCTTTGAAAGTTCAATGAGGTGACTCACCAACCAAACCTAACCATTGGGAATTGAAGCTTCAAATCATTCTTTATAGTCATGCCACATTGACTAGCTTTGAAATCCCAAAAAGTTACCAAGTACATGAGGAAGGGAAAGAAGGTTGATGTTGGGGCATTGGGGATTTAATCTCGATAAAATTGACATAATTTCCAAGCTACTCCTATTCTTCAAATTTTAGCAATTTAATCCCTCAAATAATTTTATAAAATATTTGAATTGTCCAAATAAAATGTATTTTTTAAATCCACAGCAAAAACTAAAATTGAACTCATCAAGAATGCCTATTTAAATAAAGAAAAAAGTGCATTAACACCCAACAAAATATCAACTATAGGATCATTTCTTGGATCCAATGGTTGGAACATAGTTTTTATATTGTCAAGTGTACATTATTATAACTCTTGTAGAATTGCTCACCTTCTCCAACTTAGCAACCCCTCCAACCAATGGAATAACATTTAGGGGTTGTCAGATGTACTCGACTGGAAAAATTGCATCATTGATTGTTTTTATCCTACATGGCATTTGGGGCTCAATGAACTAAACCTCAACTTTATAAATCCTTCCATAATGTAATGTTTTAATGAATTTTTAAAAATCATTTTAAAAGAAGAATGATAAATGAAAAGATGGGTCCATGTATTTTAAACAACTGTGCTCGTGAAATGACACCTTCTACGACAACAAAAAAATCCTTATTTTGATACTTAATACTAAGTTATGTGTGATTGTATTAATTGACCTCGTCTTGCAAGTACTAAGTTATGTTTGGTTGTATTAATAGATCTCATCTTACAAGAAAACGTTGTATCAAATATTACTACAAATGTATTTAAATCTTCAATATTTTATATTTAAAATTACTATTTATTTCGAACAATGTGAATGTTCCAGAAATAAATGAAACTCCTCAACCAATCAGATTACCAATAATTCATTTTTTTAATATTTTTAATTGAATAGTTTACATCATAACTTTAAAGCAAAAATATAAACTTTCCATTTGTTCACAAGTACAGATAATACTCTGCCTGTTAAAGCAATTTTGAATATGTGTCTATTGAAAGAAAGGAAACTCGTACCTTGAAATTTTCATTGGATTGTGTTTAAAATTTATATGGACCATTCATTGTGAGGGATTAGATTTTACACAGTTGGTTACACATCAAACGTCTCTATCCAACCACATGGTGGGAGCTCACGTCTGGGTTTATGTCAGGTGTTTTAAGGCGTTGACAGGCCTCTTCCAATTTATGCTTTCTCCTTCTGGAAAGTTCAAATTAGAGCTTCAAGAAATCAACCTAAAAGACAAAACGTATTTATGGATTCAATCCAAGATTTCACAGAAGGCCATAGTATGGGCAGACTACAAAAGTGCTGCAAAAGTAGTGGACATAATCATCACACACACATCAAAAACAACAGCACGAGGAAAGCTGTTTTGAGTCCTTAATTGGAGAGGACAAAGCTCTCATACTTGTAAAACAGGTCAGCAACTTCGTGCAGAATCTTCTCTATTCAAATCCAGAATTGTGAAAGTGTCAAGAGTGGATTTGTAGCAGATCTTAATGCTAGATTGGAGGCACAGTGGAGCACATATTTTCTTGGAGACTTATCAATGGAGGAGAATTGGCCTGTATTTTTAGTGTATAGTAGTGTTGCTCAGAACCCATCTTCTGCTGCCTTCTTTAAAGCCCAAAAAATGTAACTCTCTCTATTGTCATGAATGAATCACTGAACTGATAAGTAATCAGAGTGGAAAACTCATACCAACTATGAACTGATAGATTCGAATATATTTATTTAATGATATATGTATTATCTTATGCTATTTATGTTACAAGAATATTACCTTCGCTGCTTCCTTTGTCTTTAGTATCACATTTTCTTCTTTTGGGGTAGAGGTATATATCAATGGAAGTCTTCTATCTATAAAGTTAATGTACGGAATTCCTGTCAAAAATTGGCAGAGAACAGTTTTGGTTTTGTTTAGTTTGTTTGTTAGCACATAGCAATACATAATTATTGTAAAAAAAAAATTTGTTGTGGCATCATTACTTAGCTAGTATAGCAATATGTAATTATTGTAAAGATCATGAAATGGTTTGGGTGTACTTGATGATATTTTGACACCTAAGTGCATTGTGGAGGTGGGATTAGTGGTTTAAGAGGCAATAGGAGGATTAGAAGAAGATGGAAAATGTGTGGGATCATGATGAATAGAAGTTGGGGGTGTGGAAGGAGCTTGTTGCATGATTTGGGAGATGTAAAATTTATGAGGTAGTTTGGCACCTTTCTTAGCTAGCATAAGGATGTGGTGATTGGGATATTTCATGATGTAATGATGCATTAAGTCTATTGCTTGGGTGTTGTAAAAATTCCTCTAATGTGGGTGAACCTAGGTCATTAGAATCTTGATCTTCCTCATGTATGATGTGGGATGAAAATGGGAATACATTCTCCAAGGGGACTTGACAGATCACTTCCTAAAATAATACATTATAAGATGTTGAAGTTGGGAATTCCTTTGAAACCATGAGCTGGTTCTTATCTTGTGACCTTGTGATAGGCATACAATAAATAGACCTAGGAATGATGGGATTGGATGAAACTGATTAATGATAATGGGGGAAGGAGATGAAAGGTAGACCTTAGATACGAGGTTATGGATTTGAATGGTTGGATTAAAAGGATGATGTTGGATTCAACTTGGCCATGCTATGGAAGACCAAGATGTGAAGATAGATACAACTTGTTGATGTTATGGAAAACCAAGAGGTGAGAAGGGATACAAGATCAAAGTTATTGCAAGTAAATCTAGATCCTTGATAATTGGGGATGATTTTCTTACTTAGGGTTGACAAGTGACTAAGCAAGATTGGATAGGGATTTTGGAGACTAACTTGGGGTAGCCAAGGTCTCAAGCTAGGGTAACCAAAATGATAATGGCTAGTTTAGTACATTACTTAAGATAGGAAAGTTCTCAAGCAATATGCAAACTAGTGGATAAAAAGGGATGAAGATCTAGATTTGACTCTTAACAAAATTGATTTTTCTTTGGATATGGGTGTGGATTTGGATTGGAAGATGAGATAGGTGAATGATGAGAGAGAATGGATGGGAAGATAAGACATATCAATGATGGTAGAGAATGAATGTTTTTTGTTTGGTCTAAGTTCTAAAGATGATGATGATGATGTTTAGGATATGAAAATGGATGAAGATAATGAGGTGAATGAATGTTTTTTCCTTTAATAGCTTTTGATAATATTTTTTTGCACTAACAATGTAGGTAGTGCTATATTGGGGTGTTGGCACAGGGAATGCACATCACATTGCATCTTAAAATGGAAAAGAATACAACACAAATATTTGTATTCAATGGGTTCTTCAAGGATTTTGTCATCACCAACCCAATAATTTGATCACATACATGAACCTTCCCTATCTCTTATAAACACATCATCACCAAAAATATTACATGGGAAGTTAGGGATGGAAAATCAATACTTTTTTGGGAAGATCTATGGAATGGTTTCCCAACATTTAAGGATGTTTTAGATTTGGCTATGGCCTATAGGATCACCAAAATTTTAAGTACCAAGGTTTTAGAGTACATCAGCAGCAAGGAGGAGAATGTGTTGGCAGAAATGGAAATATTATGAAAATTTGGACATCTTGCAAGATCAAATCACCACTCTTTAGAAGGGAATTTTAGATAGTAGATCTTGCATCTCATATTCTCTAGATATCATCCTATGGTGTAGTGCACAATAAAACAAATCCTTGATGAAGGTTGGTTACATAATAGAAGAATGCTTTACTTAAAATTTGTCCACTAGCCTATAAACCTCTACTAGCATAAACTATGTCTATTGAATGGAGGAACCTTCACTTGGGCTACTATATAGAAGAGAATCTTAATGAGGAACAAATTTTAGAAGCTCGGCTATTTGTGCCCTTCTATATATATTATAGCATGTACAAATTGAATGAAGACATATCAAATCATTTAATTGTGGGTTATCCCTTTGCATGTAGATATTGGTAGTGGCTTTGTGGTAGACTTAGTTTTTGAAGTCCTTCCCAAATGATGTGATGTAACTTTTCACTTCTTGACTAATTTTTCAAAAATAGGTGATATTTTCATGTCTATGGATCATCAAATAATTCATAATTGTTTAGGAACTATGGGAAGAAAATAATAGATAAATATTCCAAGAAAAACATATAACCTTGGACATATTCCTAAATAAAATAGAGTATGCAATAGTGGAAGTGATTAATAATAGAACTCTCTCTTAATCAATGAAAAATAAGTCATTTAACTATTGGGATATTGAGCTTCAAAATCTTTAGATGGGGATTAAAGTCCCCCTATTAATGGGGATTTTAGAGTTGAGTTTTCTATAAATCTTAGCACTAGAGTCAAATGGAAACTACCACCAAAATAATGGTTTAAGATCATCTTTGACCAATCATTTAAATGAAATATTGGCCCCTTTGGTGCTAGTTTATTGATTAGATATTTTAAGTGGCGGAGCTTTGTCCAAAAACATTGTGGAAGCAACAACAATGAAGCTCAAGTATAATATGTATTGTTTGGTTTACATGTGTGTGCTCATTACAATGTCAAGAAGGTACAAATTGGAGCACGGATTCAATGGTAATAATAAATTCCATAAGAAATAGGGACTTACCTAATTGGAAAATCCATAATTTTTTGTTGTAAATTTGGTCTTTGTTGGGCATCTTGATAGATTTCACCATCAAACATATATATAGGGAAGCTAATATATGCCTATAGATTTCCTTACAAATCATGGTATATAAATGTGTAATGAGAAAATCATAAGAAATTCACTTGGTTCATGGGATTCTCTTGGAAGGTTGATATGATATTATTTTCTTCCTTAATGATATTTTGTTGATGGAAGCACGCTAGATTTCCATTTGGCTCTTCTTACCATTATGGTGTAGATGGGTTGAGGATCCTCAAGCATGTGAAATTAATCTTCCCATGCCATATAGTGAATAAAGATAGTCACATTAATAATTATGGAAAGTAATTCCAAATCTACTTAAATGATATACATTATTATACCTTGGCTTTTGGATCATTCATCCCTAATTCTCATTCCCAATTTTTGTCATGGTCACAAATGTTTGATTGCTAGAAAAGAAAAGGCAAGTAACCTTAAATATTTTTCCAACCATGTACTTTGTTGATGGAAGCACACTAGATTTCCATTTGGCTCTACTTACTATTATGGTGTAGATGGATTGAGGATCCTCAAGAATGTGAAATTAATCTTCCCATGCCATATAGAGTATAAAGATAGTCATGTTAATAATTATGGAAAGGAATTCCAAATCTATTGAATGATATACATTATTATACCTTGGATTTTGGATCATTCATCCCTAATTTTTATTCCCATTTTCTTCCATGGTCACAAATGTTTGATTGCTAGAAAAGAAAAGGAACATAGCTTTAATAGACATTATTTTTGACCTACGACTCAAGAAGGTGTTTAAAACGAACTCTACAATCATTTTGCATGCAATCAAACTAGTTTTGGTTGATTAATTTTTAGTCAAATACCACAAGTATAGAGCTAATACCAATATTTACTCCATGTTTATGGTGATTCTTATGGATACATGGGAGATGAAATAGATCATTTGGTCAATGGCATTGACAGTAATCATGTTGTGATTGGACTTGGTAGTAATAAGGATGGGACTTCCCCCATGAGAAGGCACCTAGCTAGTGCATGGAAATATCATAAAAAAACCATGTGGCTTCTCGTCATCATCCCTTACGTAGAATATAATGAGAACCTTCACAAGAACCAAGTTAGGCATGTGATTAATTTCCTCAATTGTGTCACAAATATTGTTCCTTTGAAAGGGATTGACTAGTATTTTACATTCCTAGAGGATGATATTGATGAGGATAGTGATATGAATTAGTGAGATGCCGATGTTAGGGAGTTGCTATAGTTTTCTATCATGCATATAGTAAATAATATTCTCTAGTTTGGGCTAGCCTTTTGTTTCCTTTGGCTAGATGTTGACAAACCCATTAAGAAAATATTTGAATGTATCAAGAAAGTTAAAATTTCCTATATATGTGCTAGTTAAGTTGAATATTTGCAAGACCTCATTTCGAAGAAAACCTTCTATTAATTTTGGGTTTGGTCCCCTACAAATGAATATTGTAGAGGTTGGTTGCTCTACAAAAGGAAAGTGATGCATTCAAGCTAGAGGAGATAAGAAAGAGAGGTGTTCATATTAAGGAGCATGTTCGAGGTTATCTTGCAAGGGAAGAAAGGAGGTAAGGCATTCAAGCTAAGAGGAGATAAGAAGGAGAGGCAATCAAGCCAAAGCAATGGAAATAGGAGAATATTAAATCGGATAGTATCCCCACTAAAAACACATTTACTAGAACAATATCCCCATTTGTAAAATATAGGATCCAATTACCAACAATAACATTAGATAGAGTGGTGTCTCTCCATGATGTAAAGTGTGAACCCCTATTACTAACCATTACCAAATTATCTAAAAATACTTTATTTATATTGAAAATTGAACTCAACACTTCAAATACCAAAACTTCACCAACTTAATTGATATATTAGAGCAACTGCTTCAATTTAGTTTAATTTTTAAAAGAAAAACTAACCCTCACGCATCTACATTTCATTTGATTGTGTTTAAAATTTATATGGACCATTCATTGTGAGGGATTAGATTTCTCACAGGTGGATCCACGTCACATGATTGGATCCAACCACATGGTAGGACCCACTATTGCATGTGGTGGGAGCTCATTATTGGGTTTGTGAGTTGTTTTAAGGCGTTGACAGGCCTCTTCCAATTTAGGCTAACTGCCAAGTAGAACTTCAAGAAATCAAGGGAGTTATGGATTCAATCCAAGCTATCACAGGAGGCCATGAAGAACCAGCCAGTATGATATCCTCCACATCAATATGGAAGCGAACTCTTCTATTCTCAGCCATAGCAATTCTAGCAGTGTGGGCAGACTACAAAAGTGCTGCAAAAGCAGTGGACATAATCATCATAAACACAGCAAAAACAAAACCAGGAGGAAAGCTGTTTGAGTCCTTACTTTGGGAAGACAAAGCTCTCATACTTGTAAGACAGGCCAGCGACTTTGTGCAGAATCTTCTCTATTCAAATCCAAAATACCCAAGAAAAAAGGTTACCCAAGTGGTATTGTCTATAGACAATTACACAAAAATTGCAGTGACTGTTGAGAATGTGATACACATCAGTGATGAATATATTGCACATTATGTTGGAGATGTGGAAGGAGAAATCATGGGTTTGGTCTACAGAGAAATGGGATTTGTTTGGCTATGGGATGGAGGTGGGGAAGCTCCTGCTGCTTTGATTGAAGGCATGGCTGAGTATTTGAGGTCAAGTGCAGGTCTATACCCATCTCAAAAATATACCAATGGTGGTGCTGATGATTCAGATGGACAACAAATGGCCATGTATTTGCAGTATTGTGAAAGTGTTAAGACTGGATTTGTAGCAGATCTTAATGCTAGATTGGAGGCTCAGTGGAATATAGATTTGATTGCAGACTTATTACTGGAGGAGAATAGGCCTGTGTTTTTGGTGTACAGTACTGCTGCTCAGAGCCCATCTTCTGCTGCCTTTTCTGAAGCCCAAAAAATGTAGCCTCTCCATTATTATAATAGTTGTCATCTTGTATTATTTTTCTTGTTAATATAAGATACCCTTTGCTGTCTGCTTTGTCTTTAGTATCAGATTTATCTTCTGTCTGGGATGTAGGTAAACATAAATGGAAAATAAATGCTTCCTGTTTATCAAGTTAAAAAGCAACAGTATTCGATTGTCTTTTATAAGAGAGCTGAGTCAGTACATTGTATTTAGAAATAAAATGAAATAGGAAAATATCACTTGTACCCGAGCATGTTGTGATAGTAGTAGTTTAAATAATGTTCAATATTTTTATCATTATTGGATCAATAGAGGTGACTCTAAAGTTGTTAGTGTTGATGGTGACTACCCATAATTAAACAAAATGTATTCTTTTGATCTAAAAAGGAACCAATCATGTGATTCCACATCAGTGCTCAATAAAAAATGATCTGAATGCACAAGTATTGGTCTCACTTCTTTTTTGGGCCTTTTTGGACACCTTGACAAAAAGCATGCTGATGTGACATCATATTTGATGATGTGGCCCTGAAACCCTAGTTACAAGCAGGGGACTTGCCAAGTAAGCTGCTGTAAAAAATTGGGAGTGATTTGAAATTTCCATGTAGGATAATTAGAAGTGCGAAGTTAAGGTGCACAACTACTGGGTCCTCTCCCCTATAAGTGTTAGTAGTGGTAAGTATTTGTATTATAATTTTATATTTTCATAAGAATTTGATATTTAGTGATGAATAAATGATTTTTCAATAATCCATTTTTAGAGATTGACTGTAAATAAGAATTGTAATAATGATTGAATTGATATAGATGTGATGTATTTTTGTAGTTAATCAATGCTATTGTTAATATCATTTAAAATTTTGTCTAACAACTTGTACATAATGATAAGTTGATATGAGTATCACTATATTTGAAATTTGGTTAGGATAGTAACACTTTAATTTTATATAAAAATTAAATATTTATTTATAATAATATATGTAAACACTTTAACATTTGACCATTTTGAATTTATGAAGTCATTCTTATGAATCTTAAGATTGAACCAAATTAATTATTGTAGAAGTGAATTATGAGAGAAAAGTGATAATCTATAGATTAAGAATGTTTATACAGAAGTAAGTGTAAATGAATCATAAAAATATAAGACAAATGTATATAAATATTACAAATAGATATGAAATAAGGACTACAAATTGAACTAAATTAAATACGAAAAATATCACTTATTAATTATTATATTAAAATATTTTAACAAAATAAATACAAATATAAATAAAAAAACATGATATAAATATATTAATTTTATTATGCCATATCTATATATTAAATTTTATTTTATTTTTATACTACAGTGTCTCCACGACCCAGCCCAGCAGCCTAACAACCCTTACCTTAGGTACCTGAGATCCGCTGCCTACAAAATTAAATATTATATTATTATAAAATTTACAAAACTTTATCAATGAAAAAAATGGTTCGCCGTCAAAACTTAGAATTTTGACGCAACGTATGCGCAAAAGGATTGGCGAATGGCATTGAAGGCACAGAAGATTTGGAAGGTGTCGAATAGGACACCAACGTTTGTCATAGGATCAAATCGTGTTCCTTTGGGGTAGTGAATGGAAAGCAAGGGAGGTTTTATGAGGCATAAGGGAAATTCGAACACTTATTGGAAGATCGGGCAATTCAATGGTTCCTTCAATTCGCATAAAGGATCAGACAAGTTCGAGAGGAACGAAAGGGTGAAAGTGGAGGGCGTTACAAGAAGTAACCCCTGCTCTCCGCAAAATAGGTAGGCACTCGAATCCCTTGAGAAAGGATGCGAAAATGGTGGGAAGATCGATGGGGTTCGGAGGTAAGTATCAAATCCCTTCTGAATGGATTCATGTTAGTAAAATGCAGATCCAAACAGATAAAAGGATGAAATTATGAGTAAAAGGTCATTAATTCTAGAAGGGTGTGGTTTCTTCATAATTGATTGAAGTCAAATTTTAATCTTATACATCATAATATGGGAAAAACCTTGATGAGGATCAGAATATATAATATCCTCTTAGAATATTGGAATGAGAATGCATTAAAATACATTGGTGATGCTCTTGGCCCTCCTTTATCCAAGTTGAAGAAACCTTTTCAACAGGAGCATTTGGGGTATATGTAAGAATTTATGTGGAAATTGATCTCAATTCAAAAATTTGGGATGAGATGAAGATTATAATGGAGTAAGGAAAATGGAGACAAAAGATAGAGATAAAGATATAAACCAATCTGTCTATTATCAATAAGAAGGGATGCAAAGAGAAAATAGAGACTCAAAGTCTTCTTACAAAACCAGTAGGGCAAGAAATATAGTTAATGGCAAATGGGGTAGAAGTTTGGGGTTTGGATATCACAAAAAATAGGGCAAACCAGATTTTGGATAATGGGCAGATAGGCTCAAAGCCATTAGAATCTCTTTCATTCAATGAAATAACGAAAGAGATTCAAATCTTTTATAATTGGTAGGAAATATTTGGGTTGTTAAACAAAATTAGGTAATCCACTAGAATGCAAGAGTCCTAAGAAGTGGAAGCAAAAAGAGCATAGAAATAAAAATAATATAGTTTTTCAAAAAGATAAAGAGGTGGATCATAGTATGGACTTCCCTCAAGAGGATGAAAAAATCCCAATAGATGCAAGCAATACAAAGGAAGTAGATAATGCACGAAAAAGGATAAAATCAAGCAAGAAAAGCTCAGAAAAGGTAGAAATTGGGGTGGCTAGTGAGCTCTTTGGAATCACAAATAGTCACAAATTGAACCCCTTGGAAGTTGTTTCAAAGAAGCAAGAAGGCCTACACAGTGGGGAAGATTGGAAAGAAATGCCAGCTTTGGAAGAAGTTGAATGTGTTGACAAGGTGGAAGGGTTGGATTTTGGAAGTCAAAGAAAAGTTATTTCAATGTGTAGGTGGCTCCCCTTGCAAAGAAAAATTAGGCATAAAACAAAGAGAGTAAAAAAATGTCACTAGATTATGGGAAAGGGACGAAGAAAGGAAGAAAATAAAACATGGAGAAACTAAGCTAAGAAGGGTACATTGAAGGGTAATTGAAAATTACTAGACTGTTGAGATTTGGGAAGGGAAAACCCTTCCCAGGGAGTCATGAATATCACATCATGGAATGATAGGGGCTTAAACATCCCTAAAAAAAAAGCACTTAGTAAAGCACTATATGGAGATATCAAGATCAAATATCTTTATGATTCAAGAAAAAAAACTATCAAAAAAAGAGGTGTAGCTCTTCTAGTTGAAAGTAAATTTTTGGAAAGCAATAATGGTGAATGCAAAATGAGCTTCAAGTGGCCTAGCAGTATTTTTGAACCCAGAATATGCCTTTTTGGAAATACTTGCAGACAATAGGACTTGGATGGGATGTAAGGTTAAGAATTTTTAGGAAAATCTATATTTCATTCTAATAAATGTCTATGGCCCAACATCACCTATAGGAAAGAAGCAGACTTGGAAAGAAACATAAATTTTGTAAGAACTTATGAAAAGAAACAATAGGATCAAGAGATCAAAGATAGCACAAAAGAGAGAGAGAAAATGAGAGAATTTGATGATAGTATTCTCAATATGCATGAAGAAGTACAATTACAAGCATATACAAGGATTGCTTATAAAGGAAAGCTAGGACACAATGAAGGGCCGTGAATGAGACAAGTGTCCCAATCATGTGCAGGGTAGGTAGAAATAAATAATAAATAATTCCATGAAAGGTGGATCACCCACCTAAAGTGGAATTATCATGCCACGAAAAGCGGAGATAAAAATGCGATAACTAGATCACACCACAAAGAGTGGGATTTCTCCTACACACACTTCCCTAAGTGTCCTAATCACATCTCTCAATATATATACAAACCTAGATACAAGATGCAAATAACTAGGTGTCACAAGTGCAACCTATAATGATATGCATTCCCTAAGTAAGCTTAAGTAAAGTGTAATAAGTAGAATACTTATTTACACCATTACCTCCCCTTAAGTGCAACTTGGGGAATGAAGACTCAAGCTAACCATGCAAGATAAGATGCAAGATGGGTCCTAACAACTGGGCCATGTTAGGTACCCATGTATAAATGCAATGCAATCTCTCACAAGCGAAGTAAAGATAGAAAAACCAAATGGGAAAAAAACTACCTCCCAAAAGAGAGATGAAATACAAAAGCCTGTGAACACAGCATGAGGACAAAACTCCATGTGAGGAAAAAGTCCCCCCCATACAAGAGAAGAAGAGAGACAAAGTAGCCCCCTCTCAATGTACACTGTTCACCCATGGAAGATGCTCGAGAAGGAATGAAGAAGCTGCTCCAAAAGTGTCAAACAACATTCCTCCCCTTAGGAAGAAACAATACCAAAGGTGCATGAATGAAGTCTCCCCAATCCACAAGTGAAGAAGGAAGAACCCTCAAAATGTAAGGAATCTTTGAAATTTGCTCAAATTTCCCTGTATGGATGTTGAAAGATGCCCTTCCCAAACCATGTGAAGCTGCAATGGTCACAGTGTAGTCACTTCCTGGAACCTGTGAGAAACCCTTTGCAACAACACTCCCATATGCTGAAAAAGACAACTCAAGATCTAACAAGGATGAAGGTAGAACATACTCCAATGACGCAAGTGTCTCTTCAAGAGAGAAAGTGGCCTCCTCCAACTATTGTGCATATGCATCTACAATCACATCAACCTCGAAAGACTGATCATGTAGAGGAGGGTTGGAGTGTTCCCTCGCAACAACTGAAGAAGAATCACCTTCATCAAAGAGAAGATGTAAGTAATCAAATGTGTCTCCCAAATCTGCAATGTAGGACTCCACAAACAAGCTGCCAATGTTTGTTAAGTAGTCACCCCATGAAATTGCTGCTGGAAGACAAGGTATGCACTGTTGCACTAAATCACAAGGCACTGAAATTTGTAGAACACAAGTATCATCAGGTACATCAGTCAATGTAGGAGATGGAATATCAACAATAGGCTCAAGAACCTTAGGAGTAGTGAGCACTCCAAGATTCAAATAACCATACTCATTCTCCTCTGAAAGTGTGTCCACACTAGGGTGAACTGAATCATCAGTAGGAACAAAATATGAGAAGGTGTAGAACCGAGAACGATGATCAACCTCCCCAACTGCAACAATAGTCGTCCTATGCAAATCTTGAACAATGGCAGAATCTGGTGTGAACTCTACACTCTTTCATGTACTGGCTATGTGTAATCTGATAGATGGAAAGGATGTTCCTTGACAAAGTAGGCACACATAGAACATCATTAAATGCTCCACCTTCTTGATGTCAATAGACCCCTTCCCACAAACTGCCAAAGAAGTGTTGTTAGCCATCAAAATGGGTGCTGATGAACAAGAATCAAATGAAGATAACATATCCTTCGAAGAATTCATATGATGTGAAACTCCTGAGTCAAAGATCCACCTATTGGAATCTGCAACTGCAAGAAATTCTTGCCCCTTATGTTTCTCACGTTGAGATGATGTAGATGAAGGAGATGAGCTTGATGTTGTTGCTATGAGAGTTGTGCCTTTTCCCTTAGAAGTAGAAGTGGAAGGAGATGAGCTTGATGTTGTTGCTATGAGAGTTGTGCCTTTTCCCTTAGAAGTAGAAGTGGAAGGAGATGAGCTTGATGTTGTTGCTATGAGAGTTGTTTTTTTTCCCTTAGAAGTAAAAGTGGAAGGAGATGAGTCCTTCTCTCAATATGCATTTGGTAAGTTGATGTTGTTCTTCTTGAGGATGTTTTTCTCTTAACATGACAACGATGCTCCTCATGACCAAACTTTTTGCAATATGCACATGTTGGTTTCTCCTTCTTGCTTGATTTTTTCTTTGAAGAATATGATGATGAGCCTTGTTATGGAGGAGTGGATTGATTGTTCTCTCCTTGTGGCTTTGGTGAAGATTGCTTTCGACCTTTCCCTTTTCCTTGCTTGTTGTTTCCATGATTGACCACCAATGCTCTTGAAGTTGAAGACTTGAGAATTCCCATTTTCATCAACTTATTTTGCTCAAGAATCAAAAGATTTGTGAGAGCCTCAAAAGATGGTGATGTGAAGTTTCTAATTATCAATCGTTGAGTCTGAAAACTTGAAACAAAGGCTGTATATTCAACTGGAAGCTTGTCCAACAAGTTGAAGACCAATTGATCACCCTCTTTCTCAATACCACAATCCTTTAGTTGTGCTCTTAGCTAATTTTCCTTAGTGACATAATCTTGAATGGTGTCAAAATCCTTGGGATCAAGGCTTAGGAGATCATGTTCAAGCTTGTATCCCTTAACCTTATCAACCTTGCCATACAAAGTAGCAAGCTTGTCCCAAGCTTCCTTGGTTGTAGTACATTTATCAACATGGAAAATGAGATAATTTGAAATGAACTTTCTAAGTGTACCCAATGCCATAGAAGTTTTAGTGAGCCAATCCATATATGTAATTGGATCTACCTTAGGATTTGAAGGTGTTGTTATGGTTCCATTAATATAGTAAATTAAACCTTTTTCCATTAGTTTACTCCATGCACGTACTTTCCATGTAGCATAATTATGTGCAGTTAAGAGTGGAAATTTAGATGAACCCATGATGGAATGTAAGAGCACAAGAGAGAAAATATGAAAAATCATATGAGAGACACCCCCCAAATTCACTCAATCAAAGCACCCTCCCCCCCCCAAATAGATGTTTTTGGCACTTTATAATGCAATGCATGTACAATAGGCCACTTGCAACTTGGCTAAGTGGAATTATGATTTTTGATTTACAAATTGCCACAAATAGGATGAGAACAGACTAAAACAATGAAGCAAAAACCTAAATTCAGATCTATGCAATACAAGTGCCAAATAGGCCAAAAAAGACCATATGATGAAAGTACAAAATCCACTCAAGATCGCTTCAAACTGATTGCAGATTCAAGAAGTAGACAAAAAATCATGCACTTTAAAAAAAATGGCACATGAAAAGGAGTTCGTATGTGCCTGAATGGAGCCTTGGAAGTTGCAGAAATGAGGACTAGACAGGTATAGAGTTGAAAAACTGAAAGTTATGGAAAATATGTCCACCGAAATCAAAACCAAGGCCACAATTATGAAGTACACAAAAAATTATCCCAAATAAAAAAAATTGCTCAGAAAAATGAGCTAAAATGAGCAAGATATGGGCATTTGAAGTCAAACTACAAAATTAAAAACTCCATTGCTGAGGGGGGCAAAAAAAATTTTAGACTACTGACATAGACCTGACGTCATCCATCCAATAGCATAAATTTGATGGTTGTATAGCCGTCATTTGCATACTCCAGGCTAAAATTGACGGTCAAACTCCCGTCACCGGAAAAAGCACTTGACCGCCGGAATATTCCATAACTGCCGAGGAATCTTCAGGACCACCGGAATGTTCGCTACTGACTGCCGACTTTGCAAAGTGATTGTTGGATTTTACCCGTCACTTGGAGAATAAAAGATTGTTGGATTTTATTTTTTGTTGGCTGCTGCAGAGTGTGGGGTCGGGGGTGGTCTAGGAGCTGCCGCATGGCAGGGGACAGGGGGTTGCATGCTTGCGGGTGCCAGTGGCCTCCCGCCACGTGGCACAACTACACTAGCGCGGTACTCTGCCTCTACGCAAGTACTGCGTATGTAGTACCTGCATATGAAGACTTAAATAAAACCTTTTTCTTTTCTTTTTGATTTTTTAATAAAAGCTTTTCAAAAAACTGAAATATATATTTTTTGATTTTTGATTTTTAAATCAAAAACTTTTACAAACAAATAATCTGTGAATAATAATTGATTTTTCTATAAAAATTCACAAAAAGAAAAAATCGAAACCCCAAATACAATTTTTCCAAAAAGGTTTTTAATTTTTCTAAAGAATTTTTCAAAAATATTCTAACAAATAAATAGATTTTTTTTCCAGAAAATAATTTTTTCAGAACTATATAAAAATTCAGAAAATTGAAAAAATACCCAAATAAGCGATTTTTTTCGATCTAGAGCTCCCGATGTCTGATTTCGATGAAACGAAAGGCTATCCTAACTGAAAATAGCCTTTTGAATCTGAATTTGAGGTCAGATCTGGTTTAGGATGCACCAAAATGTTGTTGCTCCTTAGATTTTCCTCTTGACCACCTTCACATGAACTAAGATCTCCCAACAATGGCTATTCAAAGAACCTCCAACCACTCTGATACCATGTAAGAACTTATGAAAAGCAACAATAGGATCAAGAGATCAAAGATAGCACAAAAGAGAGAGAAAATGAGATAATTTGATGATAGTATTCTCGATATGCATGAAGATGTACAATTGCAAGCATGTACAAGGCTTGCTTATAAAGGCAAGCTAGGACACAATAAAGGGCCATGAATGAGACAAGTGTCCCAATCATGTGTAGGGTAGGTAAAAAGAAATAATAGATAATTCCATGAAAGGTGGATCACCCACCTAAAGTGGAATTATCATGCCACAAAAAGTGAAGATAAAAAGGTGATAACTAGATCACACCACAAAGAGTGGGATTTCTCCTACACACACTTCCCTAAGTGTCCTAATCACATCTCTCAATATATACACAAGCCTAGATACAAGATGCAAATAACTAGGTGTCACAAGTGCAACCTATAATGATATGCATTCCCTAAGTAAGCTTAAGTAAAGTGTAATAAGTAAAGTACTTATTTACACCAACAAATTTTTATCAAACTTTTCCCTGATGAATTATTTATAATAGGTGGACATTTTAATGCTATTATTCATAGTCAAGATAAGTTGGGAGGAGTGCAAAGATGACTTCAATCTCATATTGAATTTGAGGATTTTCTAAGTAGAAATAACATTATTGAAGTGTTAATGAAGCACGATAACTACACCTCAGGGTTGAATCCAAGGTTAGGTTTCAACAATATAGCAAAGAAATTAGATAGGTTTCTAATCAAAGGAAGATCAAGCGCACTCCCTTTCTTATTAGAAAGCTCAGTAATCCCAAGTTTGGGATCGAATCATTTCCCAATTCAATTGAGCATCACTTGTGAGAAAAGTTCGGGAAGAAGTCCTTTTAAATTTTAAAAAATATGGATGTATGATGAGAAATTATTTGATCTAATATTAGAATGGTGGCAAGAAAGTTCCTTCGCTGGGTAAAAATACAAACCTGTGTCACACTTTATAAAGGAATCAACCAACATGAGAAAAAGTTCTCAACTTCAACCACATAAAAGTGGTATTTATGTTTTGAATTTCAAAATGATGTAAACTAATAAAATTTAGAACTTTTGTTGAAGTTTATTCCTGTAATTTTTCAAATTTAAAAAAAAAAAATTGATATTTTTTTATCAATTTAAAAGCAAACTTCATTATGCTGAAAATTTCAAGAAAAAGTGACGTTCAGTTGATGTCAAGAAACAATTAGGAAAAAAAAACATTTTCTCTTGATTTTTTTTTCCCAGATAGTTGACTTCAATATCTAGGACATGGAAAAGAAAATTGAAATTTTGATGTATATTTTTCTCGTAATAACATTTGAAGTCAAACTAACTTGAATTTGATAGTTTTCAGTTGACGTCAACTATTGTTTATTTTATTTTTTCATTTTCAAAAAACAAAATATACCCTTTTGAAGATGATTGTCTCCTCTAGGGCATCATATATTTTCCAATTTTTTTTATGATGATTTACTATTTTTTATTTAATTTCAAGCCTCTTTTTGACTTTGAACAACCTACTTCCAATATGTTAAAATATTTATATACTAAAACTAATCAATATATATATATATATGGATTCAACACTGTGAGCTCTACAAAAGGGCATTTTTATTTTTATTTTTAAAAATAATTTTGATTGAAGAAATATTTAGTAGAAGTTGAAAATTTCTGGAAATTTGAGAAAATGGTGACTTTGCTGCCATGTCACCTGCCATGTGGATATATTCATTTGAATAGAATTTAACTGAATCCTACTCGAACGAATAGTGTCTGATCAAACCATATTCGACCGAATACTATTCGGCCAGATTGTATTTAGCTGAAACACTGATCTTTTTGAATTTATTTTTTTATTGTTTCCATTTTCATCGAATTTCTGCCGAAACATAAAATGGTCGACTTTTTGATTTTTTGAATTTATTTTTTAGATTTCTCCCATTTTTTGTCCATTTTTTATTGAAATAATTATTTAAGTGAGCTTTTATTAGTCTATTTTTTAGGTTTTTTCCATTTTTTCTCCACTTTTTAATGAAGTAACTAATTCTTAATTTTTTTAAAAATAAAATTTTATGATTTACTTTCTGCTCTTAAATCACTGAGCATTTAATATTGAACAATTGATACTTTTCTAATCATTTTCATTTTTCATAGGCTATCTAGTTGAATAGGAAAATCAAGCATCTTAAACAAAAGATTTGGTAATTTTCTTTAATTTATTTTTTGTTTTGATGCTTATATATTCATTGCTAGATTATTTTATGTTCATGCTTATATTTTCATTGTGTTTTACTATGAATATTTTTAGCTAATGCTTGGACTAACAAGTGGTGTAGTTGTCGATGTATGCTCACCCCTCGCACCATACACTTGCCAAAGAAAGGAAGCATGAAATTACTAATGACAATTTGCAAGACATTTGTTGAAGACTTGATTTTGAAACCGATTGTCTTTTAGCTTAGAACACATTTCAATTGGTGCTTTAAAATGAACAATTGTCTTCTGCCATATAGATTTAACTAGGGGATGAATGAACACTATTTTTTATTCTTGAGATGGTAGGGAGTATGCTCTCACCTTGTGTGAACTTGGTGATTAGAAACTAGACCCATCGTCTTTGTATGTGTTTATTCCTTTGACCCAAGGCTGGCTAACAGTGCTAAAGCTAAGCTACTTCCAGTCGGTATATAAAATGGGTGCTTGAGGAAAGTTCAAGTACCATGAGTGTGGATGTGTTATGTCGACAAGTGAATCCCCATAAATCCTATAGAGCATAACCTCTTCAAGTTGGGAATCCTCCTTATCAGAGCTAATATTTTTGCATGTATAACCATTCGAATGGATGCCCTTACTAGAAACCTCTTGTTGTATTTGCCAAAATCTCTCTATTTGCTGGCGCAAGAGATCAGACCTCTGAATCCATCCCACATACTTGTGGTTCTTAGTAGAGATGAAGATTTTTTCATGGGAGATTCATGAGAACTCGAATCTTGGTTGACCTGAGAAGTGAGTCTCGTGTAAGGGGGAGCTAGTGTGGCCAAACTTCTAAGTCATCCACTAAGAATAAGCACAGTTGGAGAAATCCAAGTGGGAACTTAGCGAATATTGTCCTTGCCAATCCTAGGATTGTGCATGATTGTTTTCATCTTGAATCAAGAACAAATTGAAAAACATTTTGTCTGCTATGTCTTGCATGTGTGTTCAAAAATAACTCTCAAACAAACATCACACTTAGTAATTTACAACATTTCAAACTTTGCAAACCCCAAAAATTCAAACAACCCAAACATCCAACATGAACCTATCACTAAAATCTCTTGGAGGCATCATCCTTCAATTTTGATCTTTCAATCCTTGCATTCCACCTGGTCCTTGCATTCCACCTAGTCCTTGCATATCCTCCACCCTTGCATATCCATTATTGCTCAAACAAACCTTTAGCTTGCACTTAGACTACTCTTCCTAGGTCTTGAAATCAAACCATTGGTTATCTATCACTTGCATCACTTGAGGTTCATCATCCTTAAGTTAGGGAATATACCATTATCCTTGAGTAGGGAAATCCTTTTGGATTCCATCATCTCCTACATACCCTTTCTTGGACACATACCCTTTCTTGATCATTGGTCCTTGTGTCTATCCATCATAACACAAGTAAAGCCTTTACATATAACCAACTTTGGACCTAGAGTTTCCTTTGAGCTCTTGCATTCTTAGCTTTTCATATCATACCATACCATTTCCATATCCCATCTTAGAATCATAACCTTTTATTTCTTCCTAGTCTTAGGTCACATACATTATCTTACCTTAGATTAAAGATCAGAACAATCACATATGACCCCTATAAGAAGAGCAAAAATGTTTCAAGAAGAAGGGAACCATTGGGGAAAAGACTTTGATGGGGAATATCACATTAGTGTTGCAACTAGTGAAACAAGTGAAATTAAGGATGAAGAAATAACCCAATCCACTATAAACGAATTTCTTAATGATAATAGATTCACTAAAATTCTTACGGAGGTGGTCAAACGTAACCCACAATAATACTTCAGGGCTCTTGTTGACGAAGGAATCAAAATGTCTCTTGATTTTGATATATCATTACTCTGAATGAATGACCAACCTAAATCTAGTGAATCTAAGCATCCAAAACAAATGATGATGGTAGAATCAAAGATCATAGACCCTTTTATCTACAACCTGGTTACAAGAGATCTTCAAAGAAACTTTCCTCATTTGGACACAGATAATCAAACAAATGACATGAATAACATCAAAGAAGAATATAAAGAAGCTATTATAGATCAAGTTAAAGAAGAAGATACAAAAGCTACCATGGATCAAATTGATATCCCAAATGATCAAGAAGAGCCAAGCACGATGAATGTTAAGGCCAAAATATCCTATCAACTAGGATCATCCACTTTTATCAAATCAGGCTTTCTCACAGAGGAGAAGATTCCAAACAATAGTTTCCACATACATAATGATGGGTTTACATCTTTTTTTCACAGTAAAAAGTAGTCATACCTCCATGATATTAGGGGACACTTTATCCAATACAAACATCAAAAGGTTTGAATGCACGTTATTTTTGTATGTAGGTGAATTCAAACCTGAGCAATTTGTGATGGGGAGTAAAAAGACAAGAACAAGGTTGTATGATCGAAAAAGAGATAGTAGAAATGTAGATGAAGGAACATCTGAAAGGGGCCAGCAAATTATTTGGTGGCCAAAGGGAGTCACAGTGCAGGTCTCAGAAGTACAGAAGGTGGTCATGAAATGGCCACCATGAGTAGCAGAAGAAATCTAGAGGATGGATTGAGTAGAATCCCTTTTTTAATAAATATTTCATACATGAGAGATATATTTATTTTTAGAAGCCTGATGCATAGTGCTATCAAAGAATGGGATGAATGTACAGAAATCACATGGTTGGAAAAACTGATTTAAAATTATTGGAGAAGAAAAGTATTATATTTTGGACTTATTAGAGGGGTTATTAATTAAGAAAATTCATGAGGATCAGTACAAATGAAGGCAATAGTTTAGAGCCTACAGGAAGCATTAGATTCTATTTAGAAACCAAAATTGAGTTGCTTGGGTTTAGAGGTGCCTACGTGGGCATTGATGATGGTAATTTCTAGTAAGAAATTATCACATAGAAGACAAGTTAAAGCAGTTTTTGAATTATTCAATGTTTCTAGGAGAACTATTCAAAGATATATTAGAAAGAGAAATAGATTGGATGGAAATCTTGAGAATAATTGGGTAAATATTTGTAGGGTTCCCTGAAAAGATAAAATCTCAAAAGATGTAAAGGAATAGGTGATTGGATATTGGAACAACCACTCTTGTGTTTCTTCCAATAGAAGGGACACTATACAAATAAAAGGTGCAGATGGTAAAAAAATTTCACATCCAAAATATTTTATAGATACAACTCAGAGTGAGTTTTTTGAAGCATTCAAGCAAGAATTTTTAGATGTGAAGATTTGTCAAAGGATGTTTGAGAGACTACAACCAAGTTTTGTACATATAAATGAGATAGGTGAGACTTGTTGTTGTTGAAATCATGTTGAATTTCATCTACACCTTTAGACATATAGAAGGTAAATGATCAAATTATAGTCATGTCAAATTCTTCTGATTTATGATCTCTTCTATACAAAATCAAAGATTCAAATAGTTAGAGAAAGTCTGATTATGAAATATATATAATATGAATGTGGGAGTCCCAGAAGAGATCTTTACAGTTATTAATGTATCTGTCCAATGTAGGATTAGGTGGAAGAGATTTGAATATAGAAATACTCTCCAATGTGAAGTCAGTTGGGACAAAAAATTGTTTTGAGTGGGTTGTCTTACAATGGAGTTGAACCAGGTGCTATTATCATACCTCATATTCAGCATTGTCCTTGTGAATTTATATGGATGGATTCCCCTAAAGTCAAAAGGGAATTTACTTTCCTAAGTAGGTTTGCTTATTTCTCTCTTGTTAGTTTTCTCTAAGACTATACGGCTTTTGAATTCCCTCCAAAGCAGGGATCCAAAGTCAATGCTTATCAGCTTTAGAGAGGCCAGGAGTTTGCAATGGCAGCACAACGTGAGGCATGCCAAAGGAATGCTCTGGATGGGTCTACAGAAAGCCCGAGATGGAGCCAGATTATCATCAAAGAGGTTCCTTGTATATCAATGATGATCCTGGTCCTTGATAGAAGCTATGTAGCCCATTATTTTGCAATGTTTTTTGAAGACTTGAGACAACATCAAATAGATGCTTCACAACACTGGATATGGTCTAATGAATGTGCTGGTAAGTGTTGATTTATATTTTTTTGAAATTATATGTTTATTTGTTTCCCTTAGCGGGTCCAGAGCTTGAATTGGATTTATGAACATATATAGTTTATTTTACTATCTTAGTTTTAAATACCAAATTAGTTTATAATGCTCACAAGAAAAATTTAAATTACGCAAAGCTTTTTTAATTACCGTTCGTAACACCATATTAGATGCAACATAAAAATTTTGTGGAATTTCTATGAGAGTGGGCATGGAAAAGGAGAACATGATGGAGCTGGAGCATGTGTGAAGCATGCACTTCACCAACACAAACTTACAAGTAACACCATGTATAGGATTTATAGAAAAATCTAATTATATTTTTTTGAGATCATCTTTCCCTTTTTCTTTCCAAGAGCCTCTGCTTAGCGGCATGCAGGTAATTCCATAAGAATGCATAGAATTGGTAAGATAGTGAAAATTCATTTCTTCCTTGCTGACTCAATATACAGCACACGATATTTTTTGGGAGGATTTAAAAGGTACATAAATGAATTTGTTTTATGAATTTCAATGTGTATATGAATTGAATTTTCAATTTTATACACTTTTTAATTGGATGTTTGAAATTTACAAATATTGATCGATCAACTCTTACTAATTGTCAAACAATTAGTGGTATTAGAAGTTTGCATCAAATCATGATAGTAGGACATAGTAGGCCTCCAATAATTCAAGTGAAGAAAAATCATGTTTTTGTGTTGATTGCATTGAGAACAATGCAAATACTCTACAATGTGAGAATATTAGAGATGGGTATGTTTCACAATGGGAAATAAAACAATTAGTGGACAAATTGAACCCTTTTGAAGATAATGACATTGTAGATATCTATGATTCTCTATATTTAGTTGATTACAAACGTGTATTAGATTTAGTTGTTACATGTAAATTTTAATTTTTTAAAATTAAATTTTATTCCTTACAATTGATTTATATTCTACCTAAGTTGAGCATGCTTTACTACATGGTGTGTACATGAGATTTTTTTATAGTTCTTGTAGATCCTAACAATGTAGAAGGTGTAGATTACTATCTACTAAGATGTACACAACTAAAATGCAAATTGTCAGAATCAATAATAGATGGTGATGGACAAGAGTATCCTACTGGATCAGTGGTTGTTGAAGGCACATACTATCAACAAATATTAAAGATAGATACAAATGGAATTATATTTATTGATTATATGTTAGGTCAAAAGGTTTTACATTATATTCATTTAGTTATAGCAGTAAGATTAAATCTTGAAATTTTACCAAAAAGAGGGCATGCCAAACAAAGGTGGAGGTTGCCTATTGAAGACCATAAAATTTTTTTAGAGATAATAAAAGATAGAGAGGATCCAAATTATATGTACCAAGAACTTTAAGATATTTTTGTACATATATATTTTCTATGACAATACATACATGTAACACTTGGGGATGAGGTCCCCCATTTGTGACCTCACCGGTTCATAGCTCCAGGTCAAAAGCGTTTACCCCTTGAATAAAAATAAAACATTTGGACCTAAATTTGAAAATATTTTTATTTTATGTTGAATTCAAATAATTTCATTCAATAGTAGCCCATCAATCTTTCTTTTTTGTGATCTTATTTTCCTATAAAGCTTTCTTAAGGTCAGTTTAACCACATGTTTGTGGATATCTTTGGTGCATAATTATAACACATAATTTTGATCTTACTTTTGATGATATAAAAAATGTTATAGTTGAGAACACTCTTCACTTAATTCCTAAAACCCTTCCCTTCCTATGTTGCATTGTGAATCACAAACACATACTTGTTAGCTCATTGAAATGAATGTAACATCATAGTAGCAGAGATAGAATAGTACAATTTATAAATAACTTTCTAATTTTCAAGTGAATTTTATTTATTTGTAAATCTCAATATGAAATTTAAGTTTTGGTTAAAAATAAATATTTAATCCTTTATTAAGCTCAAGCACCTTAGTTAAATGGAATTTTACTTGATTTAGTAAAGTAAAAATGAATTTGTGAAGTATGGTATACAAATCATTATTTAAGTTTTAATTAGACCAACTATAAGAGACCTTCAATTATGTGTCTAGATTTAATCCAATGGCATAACCTTATTATATAATCACCATCACTTACTTTCCTACAAAACATATTTCTAGAATAAATTATTTCTAAGTTGGAGGATTCCAAATCTTCTACCATTAAATTTTCTACCCATAACCAATGAAAAAAATATACTTTGAAATCTAACTTAGAGCATTTTTTCCTAGGTGTTTGAGTGTAAGCCTCACAACCAAACACTTCCAAATGTGCAATTTAATTTTTTTTCCCATCCATAATAGGAAACTTATTTATCAAATAACAAAAAATACTAACTTACTCTCAAATAATTTGCTTCAAATTAACACAACTTAACATATTTTTATTTATTTCCTTTAATATTATATTCTTTATCTTAGCTACCCCATTTTTAAATATATAGAATATTTTTCTATTAAATTACAATCCAATTATGTTTGCAAATTATTCAAATTAACTCTAAAATCCATTTTGCTATGAGAATTTAACTTTATTTTGCTTATGAAACACACAATCTCACCTATATATTTATTATTCAATGTTTTTGATCCTTTCGCACCTAGATGCAGTCTGATCTTTGATGTCAAAACATTGGCATATCAACTAATTCATTTACATGATCAAAAGTCATAGCATAGTTAGATTAAGTAGTACCATCCAATCCAAATAAATTACCATGCCTAATACCCTTTTCTAAAACCAAATCGTCCCTGACCAATTTTTAACCATGATCTTATCATAAATAATATGCACAATATTATCAACCATCTTAAAATCTTAAATATGATTTTTGGCTAAACCATGAACGTGCAACACATCAGATAGTGTCTTCATTGTGCCATCACTAAAAATTAGTGTTATATTACCCTTAACAATGATCTTATGATAAAAAATTTCACCTAATTAGACCTCTCCACCATAATATTATATATATAATTTATGTAACACTTCGTATGTGAATTCATATGAAAAGAGACACCTAAATCAATATCTCTAAATATTATAGATTATTAAATTCTAAAATCTTTTTAATTAGTGATGAACTATAATTTTCAAGCATAGAAATGGGTTCAAAAATTTTCAAGCAAGATGACACAGTAACTTTGAGTGAATTTATAATGAATGTGGAAGTTACCTATTCTTAATTTTTAATGCAACATGAAAATTAAATAAAAATATGATTATTATAGGGTTTTTTAATATTAATATTATGTTTATTGTTAAATGTTAAATAATTGATGTGTAAATAGTTGTCAAAACCCTTTAGAACATAGTTGGTAAATTAGCCTTAGAACATATTCAACCCACCATTCCAAACTACCTTATTGAACCAAAAATCATTAAATTAATTCAATTTTTGTATAGATTAAAAGTGAGCAATCTAATATTAAAGTTTCCCAACTGAAAACCCTAATTAGCTTCAAGAATTTATATTTCCATAATAAGATGAACCATAATGTGAAACTAGAATGTAAAATGTATATATATTGTAAAACATAATAAGATGAACCATAATGTGAAACCATAATGTAAAATGTATATACTATAAAACATAATAAGATGAACCATAATGTAAAATGTATATAATGTGAAGATCATCATCTAAGAACAATAATGTTACAAATCACAATATAAAATGTATAACAAATCATGTATCTACATGTAAAATAAATCAAAGTGAAGGATGCCTAATATGACTGTGGATCGATCTCTCTTCTGATCCCTATCTGGATCCATGTCCTAATTCTCTGGATCCGTGGCCCGATGCCTCTCTCGATCCTTGTCTCAATCCATGTCTCGATTTGCCTCCCTGCACAAGAAAGTACATTAATTAATTTAATGTACACATGTGTAAATGTAAAGTCATCTTAAATTTGTGTACTTTCAATGTTTGAATGTATCAAGTACTTTAAATATTATAAATGTACCTCAAATGTACCATGCATAGGATCATCTGCATGCTCCAAATATCCAAAGTATGACAAACCCTCATTTTTCTAGAAATTTAAAAATACAAGATTTCAATGAAGAGAGAACTACTTTAAAGTCAATTTTATTTTATATATGTATGTGAATTTTTAGAATGCAAAATATATCTGATTATTTGAAAGTACCTGCGTCTCACCCTAGAGCACTCTACCAATGTCACTAATGTCACGAGAATGCATAGTCAAATCAAGGACACCTGTATCAGGTAGAGGACCAATGCTAAAGAGAAGTGAGTTGTATGTACCATGTACATCGTGTGCAATAACCTCAGGGATTGTAGGCTGGTCTAGAATATGTTGATCATCTTGTGAAGTCACCTCACCCCAACTCGACTGTCTACCAAAATTCCATCTAATATGAGCTGGTACAACATCTAAAGGAATCCTCTACTCATCACTGATAAACTGTTATGATGATAGTAAATCAACAATGGAAACTGAAGCAACATTACGTATAGTGGCTTCACTCATTTGGGCCACATTTGACGATGATGGTAGATCTACACAAATGTAGGGATCATAATTGGAAGATGTAGCTTTAGTGGTAGGAAGACTAATTTGTGGAAATAATAAGTATCTTCCTACACAATCAGATGACATCTGATCAACCTAAGTAGCAATCATGGAAATATTGTCAAAAAGGTCAAATCAGGTAGGTGTTGTTGCTACATCTCTTGCTACTACTAGTTCCAAATGTTTTAGAAGAACCAAAAGGTTTGGACCAACTAATACCCTCTTGTTGACAGGTAGTGGAAAATCTACACATCTAAATTGAGATTTGTCAGCAAACCTCCATTTTCCCTATCTAGCATGTGAAGAAATAGATGTGTAGTTCACTACTAACCCTAAATAAAACTCAACATATAATTGTTTGCAAAAGTAAAGTGGTAACTCATCATTATGAGGCCATCTGTGATGGGCTACCAACCATCTGGGATATATAAATAGAGCAAAAAGTTCATTTGTACATCTAGAAACAACATATCCTCTAACTTTTTTTCGTCCCATATAATGAGGGAACATGATGTGCACATTATGTGTTGAAACTCTACTATTAATAGAATCAATTTTTTATGTGCCAATAACACTGCTGGCAAGGGACCTATAAAACTCCTCAGTGTTGACCTCATCATAAGGATTATAAGATTGAATCATGTGAATCATACGATGGATCTCCTGTTGAATGCTAACTAATCTATCTCTATTAGGGAGATTAGGGGAGTTAAGTATTGTTTGGTCTAAACATCTCAAAACATTCTCTAATCTCCTCATGCTATCATTATATAAATTATACCTAGCCTCAACTTGCTCCTCAGATTGAGTGGAATGATGTGATCCCTGATCATTAGTCATATCTATATAAATACAAAGATCTACAAATTTAATTAAAACAAAAAAATTACAAATATGTACTTATTTTATTTCTCTAATTTATTAAAATATGCAATAACCATTTTTCTAGTAAGATGCTTCATAGGAAATTATAAAAAATAGGAAATATGAGCAATGAGTGGCTTAAACATCATGAAGTAAAAATAAGAACAATTTTAAGTTCATTCAACTATCTATGAAAAAGAGGGAGATAGGGAGAAAGTAGGATTATAAAAAATTTCCTATAAAAGAAGTGGTACTAAAATATCCTAATGAAACATACACATGTAAAAGTAACACGTAAGCATATAAATACATAAATCTTGAATGATTTAAGAACTATGGACATGAGGATTAAATTTGACTAACTTCGTAGGAAATTTAAAGTCTTAAACAAAGAATCTCATGTATTATCATTTAAAATTGCAGGGTATCTCTAAATTCCAAATAACAATCATATAAGTGTACATAAATAGGATAAGAGTGTATGATAAAAGAGTGTATGATTAAGTATATGCATCTATATAGTAGGGTTAAGGAGATAATCATGCATAACTTATATTTAAAGAGACACATTGTATTTTAGGATACTTACAAATTACAATCAACCATAAGCAATTCTACACTATAATTATGTGTGGTGCAATTCTACTTCATGTTAGAGAAGGGGATATTCTATTATGATTGATGTATTAAGTGTTTATCCTTTTGTCATTACACGCATCTAGGGATTTTTGGATGCCTCACTAAGTGAATGTATAATACCATTCTTGGTGATGGCACTATACATTCAATACAATAAATGATCAATCAAATACAAAATAATATTAAATAACAATAAATGATCAATCAAATACTTTATTGAAATAATCTTGGAAGGCTATTAATTGGAGTTATGTGAATCAATAAGTGAAACTAGTTATAGTGGAAATTTTGGTGCCTACAATGTATTTTAGGATATGAATTAAACAACTCTATAATTTCATTTAAATGCATGCTTTTATAAATATATTTAGGTGGTGCATTTAAATGAAATTATATTCATACTTTCTTACATTAAGTTGTAATTCATATCCTCAAATACATTGTGCTAGGCACCAAAATTTCTACTATAACTAGTTTCACTTATCCATTCACATTTAACTCCAATTGCTAAGGGTAGTAATTGTAGTTATGTGAAAGGATAAGTGAAACTAGTTATATAGTAAAAAATTTGGTGCCTACAATGTATTTTAGGATATGAATTACAACTAGATATAATTTCATTAAAATGCATGATTTTATGAAAATATTTAAGTGGTGTGCATTTAAATGAAATTATAGTCATACTCTTACATTAAGTTGTAAGTCATATCCTAAAATACATTGCGCTAGGCACCAAAATTCTAGTATAACTAGTTTCACTTATCCATTCACATAAAATCCAATTACTACCCTTCCAAGATTATTTCAATAGAGTATTTGATTGATAAATTATTGTATTGAATGTACACCATCACCAAGCATGACCTATTAAACATTCACTTAGTGTGAGGCATCCAAAAAGGCCATTATAACCCTTCCAAATTATTTCAATAAATTGTTATTTAATATTCTTTTATGTTTGATTGGAATTTTGCATGTTCAATGAATTGACTACGTTCGAAGGTTGATATGTCAAAGAGTGAGTCTACAAATACATTTTGAACCCAAGTTTTCCTATATTCAATACATTAAATGATGAATCAAATACAAAAGAATATTAAACAACAGTTTATTAAAATAATTTGGAAGGGTAATAATTGGCCCTTTTCACCATTCTCAATGATGGCATACATTGAATACAATAAATGATCAATCAAATACTTTATTGAAATAATCTTGAAAGGGTGTATTAATTGGAGTTATGTGAATAGATAAGTGAAACTAGTTATAGTAGAAATTTTTGTGCATAGCACAATGTGTTTTAGGATATGGCTTACAACTTAATGTAAGAGTATGACTATAATTTCATTTAAATGCACCACTTAAAAATATTCATAAAATCGTGCATTTAAATTAAATTATATCTAGTTGTAAGTCATATCCTAAAATACATTGTAGGCACCAAAATTTCTACTATAACTAGTTTCATTTATCCATTCACATAAACTCCAACTACTGCCCTTCCAAAATTATTTCATTAAAGTATTTGATTGATCAATTATTGTATTTAATGTACACCATCACCAAGCATGACCTATTAAACATTCTCTTAGTGTGAGGCTTCCAAAAAGGCCAATTATTACCCTTCCAAATTATTTCAATAAATTGTTATTCAATATTCTTCTATATGTGATTGGTATTTTACATGTTCAAGTGAATTGACTATGTTTGAAGGCTAATAGGTCAAAGAGTGAGTTTACAAATTTACATTTTGAACCCAAGTTTTCTATAATAAATGATCAATCAAATACAAAAGAATGTTAAATAACAGTTTATTAAAATAATTTGGAAGGACAATAGTCCTTTCTCAATGATGGTATACATTGAATACAATAAATGATTATACTTTATTGAAGTAATCTTGGAAGGGTATTAATTGGAGTTATGTAAAAAGATAAGTGGAACTAGTTATAGTATAAATTTTATGTATTTTAGGATATGTATTTTAAGATATTAAGTATGACTGCATTTAAATATATTCATAAAATCATGCATTTAAATGAAATTAAATTTAGTTGTAAGTCATATCCTAAAATACACTGTAGACAACAAAATTTTACTATAACTAGTTTCACTTATCCATTTAAGTAACTCCACTTTAATAACTCCAATTACTACCCTTAGTAAGTGGAGTTATGTGAATGGATAAATGATATTAGTTATAAGTGAAATACATTGTTTTAGACACCAAAATTTCTACTATAACTAACTTCATTTTTTGCAACAAGGGTTGGTGTTGGTGAGCTTTCATTTTTTTATCAATGTTTACTAACTCTTTTGCTTAATCTAAGTCTATCATAGATTTTGAGTAGCATAGGTTATATCTAGTTTAGGTTGTGTACAAAAAGGGTTTCATTTTTAAATCTAATATCTCATTGATTCTTCTATTTTTTAATAATATGAAACTGGTTCATATTGTATCTTTCTACTTTTATTGATATGGTCAACAAGAGAGCATTAGTTGGTCCAAACATTTTGAAAAAACCACTTCTTGTTGCTACTGCTACTAGTTCCAAATGTTTTGGAAAAACCAAAAGGTTTGGACCAACTAATGCCCTCTTATTGACCACGCTATATTTCTTTGTTATTTCATAAGCTACTCTATATTCTAATCTTTTGTGAAAGAGTAAGCTCATCTCAACCTTACTATGAATATCGAATCTAAAACAGTAATTTTCTTATTGCCTATAATTTTATCTTATTCTCTATAATTAATTAGGATGAAATGAATAGAGAATAAAAATTAAAGTTTTGGTTCACATATAATTGTTGGAGTGTCTTATAATTCTTATTGTCTATAATTTTCTTTCAACCACAAAGTTTATATGATTATTGCAGATTTGGTTGTCTATAAAGTGGCTTAACTATGTTGAGTTAGATCAGAGCATGGTTACAGTGTAGGAGATATAACATAAAACTATGTAGTGTTGTAAATTGTATGATTTTTTAAATTTTATGGGAGGCAATTGACTCTCAAAACCTGAAAGTAGATGCTTTGTTTTCTACTAGAGTTCTCTCCTATAAGTAATGAGTCACATCTGTGGAACTTGTCACTACAGTAGTTTAGATTAGGATGAATACTAAAGTTTTCCAAATTATTGGATTTTAGATTAGGATGAATACTAAGGTTTTCCAAATTATTGGATTTATAGACTCAAGTATATGTATGATGTTTAATTTTCTATAATATTAGTATGTGCTATGTAATGAAAACTTTCTTGCCTCTTAAACTTTAGTGCATTGCACATGTCTGGTATCTATAGTTGAATTGTGCTCTTCCTCTTCCAGGGTTCTCACTGATAGACTACAAGAGTGCATTTTCTATTCCCTAATGATCCATTAGACACTCATAGATGATTACAACACCTATAGATTATTAGATGAGATCAATGCATACCTTCAAAGTTCTAACATAACCAAGGTTAATGTGCAAGGTTCTAACATTGTCATAGGTGAAACTTAAATTAATAGGAATTTCACTAGCCTGTTGATGAAACATGCATAAGATACTTATTGGCCTCTTGAAGTGTAGTGCATTTCACCTATCAGGTATCTATATTTGCATTGTGATTTTCCAAGGTTCCCTTTGATGGAATACACAAGTGTAATTTTTATTTCCTTGTGATCTATTAGACATCCATAGATGATTACACCTATCGATGATTAGTGGATTAGGTTAGTGCGTTCCTTATTGATAAATGTGGCCAAGAGGCCACATTTTAACTATATAGTATGGTTATTGGGGATTGATTAAATAAGAGTGAGTTGGTGCATCAATATTAATCAAATTAAATGCTATGGTAATATTTTAAACATATGTTAAATGAAGAAGTAAAACAAAGGTGTGTCCTTTAAATGTGTATCATTCTCATCATTTGTAGAAAGCCTCACCAGTTTAAGCCACTGATTGAGCCATGCTATGAAGAACCAATATAGTTGTTAGGTGGAACCTATGTAAAAATAGAAGTAAAATAAAATCTAAAGCTTGCTATTTAACTGGTTGTTAATTAAAAAATGGTTAATGACAAAGAAGATGAACCTTCAGACCTGATTAAGAGACAAATTTGAGGATTTTGATCTTGTTTAGATTGGTGGAAGGGGGTTCCTAACTACCTAAAATGAACAAATATGGGCCCAAATGTCCCAAAAGACACTCTCCATGTTGATTTGATTCAATCAATCAAAATGATTTTGTGTTCATTCCTAAAAATAGTCAAAGATAATCAAGTTTGAGATATAAATCTATTACTTAAATGAACACCTCTTACAAGATGATTTCCAAAAAGAAGTCAAATAAATTTATCTCCAAATATTTCATGCTAAGTGATAACTTTGTTTTTTCTTGGAAAATAATCGAGTGACCTAAAGTTAGGTCAAGGCACCTTATTTATCAAGCCACTCGTCAACAAGGATTAAATACAAAATCTAAGTCTTTATCCATGATATCCTCCACTATTTGGGTTTTAGTAAGAAGTGTTTCTCTAAAAAAGAAAAATTATCAAGCACATGTTGGAATCCTCTATTGTGATTGAACTTTTAAAAAGTAAATCCTCATATGCACCTAATAAAGTGTTAAGTTCCTTGTCATTAGTAAAGGTTTTGATGGTAGTTCTATTTAGTATGTCCTTGTAGATTAGATTAGGATGTATCAAATCTAGATTTATGTCATGGCTAACCACATAAGTTGATTGGATTTTTTTGTACTTCTTTTGTGTTCTTATCTTTTTTGGGAGAAGAATCTAAAATCTCAATGTCCTAGTTTGTATTTGTTGATAGGTTCTAATATTCCTTGTTATTTTTAACCTAATACTTTTCCATTATATATACTTTTAATCAAATAAAAAGTCATTTACTATATTGGTTACCTAATGTGTAAGGAGATAAATCACAAGTAGATTCAATACTAACCTTGAATTATCTATAGTAACATATTCACTTGGAATAATATCTTCATGAAGTTTCAAAGATGGTTATCCATGTGTAGTAGGATGTGTATAAGTGTTATATCCTTTATCATCCATTTTGTGTTCCTTACCATATGGAAATATAAAATTAGGAGATCCTTAATCATCTTTAGGATCAAAATGAGTTATTTTTAAAAGAGGATATTCTCTAGATGATATTACTATTGTATTTAATCAATTAGTGGGTACTAAGATGCTATATTTTTTGATTAGTTAGCAAAATTAAAAAGGAGAAGCATATACAATGATTATACATTTGTGATAAATGACTGGTGATAACTTTGCATCTTTCTTTAATGACTGGGATACCTTTGTTATGCACCATCTAGTTCTTCCTAATATTTTAATAATTTTGACTTGATTACATGTAAGTGGGTTATATATGCCAGGGTTAGGTCCAGATTTAAAAATAAATAAAATTACTGTAGTGATAGAAAAAACCATAAACTCATTCCTTGCATCAGGCATATAATCTAAAAACAACTATTATAACACATATGCCAATATGACACAAGCACAAACTCGCTCTTATTCAAAGGAACAAAAATCAATGTAAGAATTCAGAGGCTCTATTTAGCATTTTCTTATTCTAAAATTGTAAAAACAGATACAAGAATTGTGAGGCTAGGATAGCCTTCACAAGAGGTCCAAGGCTATTTTTTATAGTAATGATCTTTTGAACTATTTTATTTAGAGAATGATTTGACAGAAAAACAAATCCTTAACTTACAAATGTACCAAAAGGAACCATCGAACAAATAGTAAACTCATTATAAACTAATTGCTTATCAAGCAAAACAACCACATGCAAAATTCAATGAGAACTTGAATGCAAATTGTTGGAGAACAAACCATGACTTAGAAGTTTGTTTTTTGAATTTTTCTATAAATAAACCCTCACAATCACATTGAAAAACACTTCTCTAAAGATTATAATACATCATTAACAGAACAGTGTGTGCATTTGAATAATGATTTAGACCAATACTAGACAAAACTCAAAAACCCAAAAATAAAACCCTAGATCTTAGGGTCGCACCAAATAGAATCATGAAACAAACAATGACTTGAAGGAATCACTAATCAAGCAAAACCCAACACCTAATTAGCCAAATCGATGAATAAAAATGAAAAGAACCTAGATTGATTTCCTTTTTGTAGGCGAGTTCTTCAGGCAAGTGCTCTCCGACTGCAAGCACTTCTGGCGAACATGCAAAATGCCCACACAATTTTCTTTTTTTCCTCTTATATTCATGGCATTTGGCCAGAAGTTATTTGGCCGAGTAGGTTTTAGCCGAAACTTGCTCAGCCAAAATAGAGAGACCACATGGGCACTATGTCGTTGCCACGTGGTTTCGGTCGAAACCTACTCGACTTAATCACTTCCAGCTAAAACAGGTTTGATAGAATCAATACGATTGGCCCAAAGTGTGATAGAGGTTTGTACTTTTACCCCACTATGACCAAAATTTTATGTCTAATAGAAAAACTAAAGTATGGGGTAGGTGTAAAAAGATGGGGGACCAAAAAATTGGCCAACTTTTTGAAATTTTTAAAAAAATCCATAAAGCAAGCACATTATAACACTCTCATGTTATGGATTGGAGTGACTAAGCCTAAGACTTGGTGACTACGAGGCCAAAATACATCACGTTATAATGCGAGTGTGTTTTAGTTTGTTAAAAAAGAAGCAACATTCCTCATTTTATTTTTTGTTGTTCCAAAATCCCTCCATGACCTACAAACCCTCAAAAGTGCACTTACATTCCAAGAAAGGTCAAACCACTTCAAATCTTCATTGAATATTCACCAAAACATCACAATGACATTAAGGAGGTAAAAGGAGTGAGCTTTTTATTATTTTTTTGTGTGAATTTATTTTTTGATTAACGATAAACAAGTTTTGAAGGGAACCTAAAACCCTAAACAAAAAGAAACAGTGGCAGAAAAGATGTAACAATGGATTACCCACCCAACACACCAAAAACAAGTTGATTACCAGAACATCAATAGACTATCAGTGAATTTTATTTTATTGTTTGTTTTGTGTGAATTTGTTATTAAATAGGTAGATTTAATATGTTCTTGATGTAAATTTATTTAATTTTCAAGAAATGATAATGCACCTCCAAACCCTACTGAAATTCCTCTTCAAAATATTGATTCTCCTCAACCCAAAATCTCTCTTGAAGAAAAATCCCAACAAACACCTCCAACAACTCCTCAATATGCTCTAGGAACTCAAGAAAATTTAATGGGGAAAATTGAAAACAACAAAAAATAAATTGAGGATATCAAATTGCAAGGTTGAAAGTTCCTACAAGCTCAACCTCACATACAACCACGCTTGCTGAATCACTTGAATTGATTTTATCAAATGTAGATTCAATTAGCAATCAAATAACTAGTTGGTTGGATAAGATACGAGAGTATAGACAATTTTATGTAGATAAATTATCTTCTAAATAAGTGAACAATGAAAAATTTATAAAATTTGACTTGTGTTCCCTATTCACAAACTCTAGAATGAATCAACCTTTACACCCTTCAAGTAAGAGGTTCCCTATCTATTGGTGCAACCACCAAGGGATAAAGAACCATTTTTTTAAAATGTAGTGGATGGTTTTTGACCATCCTCCATGCAACAACAATGAGGTGTTGTAATATTTTTTGAGAAAACTCTACTGTGAGTTTGTCCTCAATAAAATCCTAGACTATTTTGAGATGCGGTACTTCTAGGGTAGAGGTGGGGGCTCTACACAAGATAGAGTGAGGGCACGTGTTGACCCACAATGATCAGTGAGAAAAGCACTCGCTAGATCGACATATGAGCATGTGGATATCCCTTTCATTGTGAAGGAGAGTGTTGAGGTCGAGACACTATAGTCGATTAGTTCCTTGATCTAGAGCCTCATACAACATGTCAGTCCTATAACACAAGGTGAGTTGGGTGAGTCTTCGGGGAGTAGAGTTCCACCTCATATTTTTTAGGCTTATGGGACACCCTATGGTTATGACCCCTCACATAGTCAGGATGCAACTATGCAAAAATTTGTAGTTGATCAGATGGAAATCATAGATGCCATCCTTCATGAGGCATTCAGCCTTGATAGTCAAGTAAATGTTAGCAAGTTCATTGAATTGAATTTATTAAATTTTATTTTTGAAATTCAAGATTAACTAAATTAATGTAATGATTATAATGAAATTTCAAGGTCATAACATTCATTCTATTTTCAATGGTCCTCCACCTCCCTATTATGTGACGATATGTACTACGAAGGTATGTAGCTAGTAAATAATTATAAATATTACATGTGAATATCATTGTTATATGAATGATATTCTTATACCTCATTTTGGAGGTTGAATAGGTTAATCTTGGAGCTTTGACAACAACACCTCCCAATGGAGGTGGACATCAAAGTTTCACTCAAGTAATATAGACTATACATTGTATTTCATAATTGAATAATGTTTAATGACTTGAAGGTTCTAGATAGTTTGTAAGTATTCCTTTTACTTTTTAATTAATTTGATTTCAGGTTGTTATGCACTTCATAATCTATGAATTTTATTTCTTCATGTTGTTGAGCTAAAAGAAATATGCTAGTGGCATCACTAGCTTGTAGCATACCATTTCACTCTTATCCTTCTAATTGTCATCACTAGCATACCATTTCAATAATCTATGAATAACATTGTTTTATTTTCAGATGTTGCAAATAGACACTCCTCTCGATTTTGATATGGAAATGGAACATGGTGTGTCTACTGGAATAGACAGCTTGATGCCTTTGACAAGGGTATGAGGCAAATTAGTAAATTTTAAATTACATTCATTGTTATAGCTCTTTATTATTGAAAAACCAAATGATTATTGATTTATAGTTTAATTTCTATCTAGATGGTTTCTATAGGACTTTGGAATGCACCACATGAGCATGCCATTGTTGTGATTGAGGAGAGAGATCATTTGGAGGTGGTAAGTGATTATTCTGTTAAATATTTCATTTTTTATAATGTAATTTCTATATATTAATGTCTATACTTTTTATTATAATAGGTATGGCTCCATGAAGAATTAAATAGGAGTACTAGCCCTCATATTCGAAGTAGACCACCCTCATATGCATCACTATCCCCCCAATGATCAAAGGCCACCCATGATATGTTTTCTTCACTTGGAGGGGCATGATTATTTATTGGGGTACTTTGTTATATGCCTATATGGAATTTTTGAATATATATCTTGTATTGCATATAATTGACTTTGTATGCCTATATGGAATTCTTGTAAGCCTATATGGCTAATTTGTATATATGTTATACTTATATCGACATATATTGATGTATTCCTATATTTCTATTTGGTTAATACACATCCCTTTTATTAATGATTTCCATATTTGCATTATAAATCCACACTTCAATATCCATATTTGTAGATGGTTTACTTCAAATATTTAAAATCCAAGTGTATTACATGCCCTCTTCTTTTATATAATTGTAAATATATAAATTTTGAACATTATTCTCCTCTAAGATTATTCTAGGAAGTTCTTTTTTATACATTTCTTCCTTTCGATTCCAAGTTCTCAAAAGCACTAGTGAACCTTCCATATTTTCTAAAATTGAGTTATTAACATTAAAAACCTTGAGAAAAATGTTATGCAATGCACCCGAGATTGAAGTTAAGGAAAATATTGGGAAAAATTTCCCCACATAAGAATAATCCATGTAGGAAAATAGCTACAAGCCTCTCATATAGAAGCAACATTCTTTCATATAAGAGTAGTCAACATACTACAAATAAAGCACCCAAAACCTTAATATGTCTTAATTATTTTCTCTAGGTTGAGACAAGGGTAAGAAACTATAACAAGGTGATATACAGTGACATGATCATCACACCTACTCTCAAAATGACACTAACTCTATTGAGGATATTAATCAAGAGGTGCAATGCTATAACAATAGTGTTGTGACCACTAATGATTTCAAGGAATATATCTCTTCCACATGAACTATTGGGTGAATTGAAAACCTAGCCATTTCATCATTGAAATCATCAATCATATGAATATAATAATGCATGATACAATCTAACACCTAGGTCTCTTTACCACTACACATCTAAGCCCATACTCTCTAGATTCATTGTAGCATGGTAAGGAAATTCATGTAATTATACAATGCACTTTCAAGTATGCAACTAAAAATGAGCAAGATATTATTACATGTGACCTCATACCTTTAGAATTTTGTGATATAATTCTTGGAAGACATCTACCATTCCAAACCCCAATAGTGGATGCTATGAATCAAAAGATATTATTTTGACCTCAACAAGTCTAAATTATAAGACAAAATAGCATGCTTCCTATGTATACTTCATGTATTGTGTGTATTCATGTGTATGCTTCATGCTTCCTATGTATACTTCAGGTATTACATGTATTCACATGTATGGTTTATGCTTCATATGTATACTTCATGTATTCATGTGTATGCTTCATGTTTCTTGTGTATGCTTCATGCTTATTGTGTATGCTTCATGTATTATGCGTATTCACATGTATGTTTCATGCTTCTTGTGTATACTTCACGCATTACATGTATTCTCGTGTATGCTTCATGCTTCATGTGTATACTTCACATATTAAATGTATTCACATGTATACTTCATGCCTCCTATGTATACTTTATGTCTTCACGTGTATGCTCCATGCCTCCTATGTATACTTCATGTATTACATGTATTCACGTGTATGCTTCATGCTTCCTATGTATACTTCACATATTATATGTATTCACATGTATGCTTCATGCTTCTTATGTATACTTCATTTGTTCATTTGTATGCTTCATGCTTCATGTGTATACTTCATGTATTTGTATTCACATGTATGCTTCATGCTTCTTGTGTATACTTCACATAATATGTGTATTCACATGTATGCTTCATGATTCCTACGTATACTTCATGTGTTCATGTGTATGCTCCATGCTTCCTGTGTATACCTCATGTATTCACATTTATTTTTCATGCTTATTATGTATACTTCACATATTATGTGTATTCACATGTATTCTTCATGCTTCTTTTGCATACTTCATGTGTTCACATGTATGCTTTATGCTTACTATGTATACTTCATATATGGCGTGTATTCACCTGTATGCTTCATGCTTCTTATGTATACCTCACATATTATTTGTATTCACATGTATACCTCATACTTCATGTATTATGTATATCTATTTGTTTGCTTCAAGACTGGATGTATCTTCAACAAGATTACTCCATGTACATTTATGATTACCTTATGCTTAGAAATTATGAAAATATTAAAAGTGTTGTCTGTCGAAATGCTTTCTAGGTTGATAAGCACTAACATAAAAGGGAGAGCATTTAATTTAAGAAAGGCATCCATAACATCATTGAAGAATTCAATTAAGAATAGATTCTTAGGAAATATTACAAATAAATTAATTTAGGTTCTCGCGAATAGTGATGATAAGATTTAGGTTGTGACTTTTCAAAGGTGAAAAGTTGTGACCCTTCGAATAGGAAAGACTATGTCCCTTTTATGACGAAGGGCATTGACCATGCCTAGTGTATATGTTACCATTTGGATTTGTTGGTGCTAACAATTTGACCTCATGAAGAACAAAAAAAGGTAGCCTACCTTGCAACTTTACACTACATGCACATCTAATAGTTTTTAGTGCATCAAAAAAACTTTCACCAGGGCCAAACAGTTTGGAGATATAAAAATATGATAGAGGTTATTGTAGATGGACCCAATATGATCGTATAGATTGAAACAAAATTTTCTAAGTGCCACATTTTTTGAGTAACAGCTCATCAAATTTTGTTGCCCTTTTGCACTTTGGTCTCTTAAGGGAAATTGTTAGTGCAATGTAGCTCGAAACATTTTCGGTATGCTGGGGTGAAAAATAGGAACTTTCCTAGGGTAAAACTACCCATCTAGACATGTTGGAATTGCTGATTTGGTTGCACGATGAACAAAACAAAAATTACACTACCTTGCAAATTTACACTGCATGCATTTGACGCTTCTTCCATCAACAAAAAAATGACTTAAAGATATCAAAAACCAAGAGAGGTTATTGTAGAGGATCCCTACATGATCTCGTACCTTCAAATGAAATTTTTCTAAGTGCCATGGTTTTTGAGTAACAAATCATTAATTTTTTTTGTCTTTTTGCTTTTTGGTCTCTTAAGAGATATTGTCAATGTAATGTAGCTTGGATTGTTCCAACATGTTTTGGTGCGAAACATAACCTTGCCTAATGTAAACCTACCCATCTAAACATGTTGGAATTTTTTTTTTGGTTGCATGATGATTAGAATGAATATTACACCACCTTGCAACTTTACACTGCATGCATTTGACGCTTTTTCCATCAACTGAAAACTCAACACCACGAACAAAGGGCTTAGATATATCAAAAACTGAGAGAGGTTATTGTAGAGGGGCCCTATGTGATCCTATACCTTCAAATGGAATGTTTCTAAGTGCCACAGATTCTGAGTAACAACTTTTCAATTTTTTTTGTCTTTTTGCACTTTGGTCTCTTAAGAGATATCGCTAGTGCAATGTAGCTCAAACTATTTTGGCATGTTTGGGTGTAAAACATGACCTTTCCTAGCGTAAACCTACCATTTTTTACATGTTTGAATTTTTGGTTTGGTTGCATGATGAACATAAAAAAAAAATTACACCACCTTGCAACTTTACATTACATGCATTTGATGCTTTTTCCATCGACTGAAAACTCGATACCACGGGCAAACCGCTCGAAGATATCACAAATCGTGAGAGGTTATTGTAGAGGGGCCCTATATGATCCTATACATTTAGATAGAATGTTTCTAAGTGCCAAGTTTTCAAGTAACAACTCATCAAAGTGTGTTTCTTTTTTGCAATTTGGTCTCTTAAGAGATATTGCCAGTGCAATGTAGCTCAAACTATTTCAGCATGTTTGAGTGTGAAATAGGACCTTTCCTAGTGTAAAACCACCCATACAAACATGTTGAAACTATTAGTTTGGTTGCATGATGAATAGAATAAAAATTAAACCACGTTGCAACTTTACACTGCATGCATTTGAAGCTTTTTCCATCAACTAAAATCTTGACACCACAAGAAAACAACTCAGAGATATCAAAAAATGAGAGAGGTTATTGTAGAGGGGGCCTGTGTGATCCTGTACCTTTAGAATTAATGTTTCTAAGTGCCACAGTTTCTGAGTAACAACTCGTCATCGTTTGCTACCTTTTTGCACTCTAGTCTCTTAAGAGATATTGCTGGTGTAATGTAGCCTAGACGGTTTCGGCATGCTTGGGTGTGAAACAGGACCTATCCTAGTGTAAATCTACCCATGTGAATGTGTTGGAACTATCCATTTGGTTGCACAATGAATAGAACAAAAATTACACCACTTTGCAACTTTACATTGCATGCATTTGATACTTTTTCCATCAACTGAAAACTCGACACCAAAGGCAAACGACTTGGAGATATCAAAAATTGAGAGAGGTTATTGTAGAGGGGTCGTACATAATCTTGTACCTTTAGATGGAATGTTTATAAGTGCCACTATTTCCAAGTAATAGCTCGTCAAAGTTTGTCTCCTTTTTTGCACTTGGTCTCTTAAGAGATATCACTAGTGCAATGTAGCTCAGACTGTTCTGGCATGTTTGGGTGTGAAAAAGGACCTTTCCTAACATAAACTACCCATATAAACATGTTGGAACTATCTATTTTGTTGCATGATGAACGCAACAAAAAGTTACACCACCTTGCAACTTTACATTGCATGTATTTGATGATTTTTCCATCAATTGAAAACTCGACACCTTGGGAAAGTGACTCATAGATTTCAAAAACTGAGAGAGGTTATTGTATGTGGGGCCTACATAATGTTGTTCCTTTAGACATAATGTTTCTAAGTTCCATGATTTCTCAGTAACAACTCGTCAAAGTTTTCTACCCTTTTGCACTTTAGTCTCTTAAGAGATATCACTGATGCAATGTAACTCAGAATGTTCCATCATGCAAGGGTGCAAAACAAGATTTTTGAGCTAGTCAAAGAGTATATAGAGCGGTGAAGGCTTTGGAAGAATGAGTAGTTAATGAATTTTTTTCTGTGAATGCCAATAAGACGTTTAAATCCATGATTTACAAATTCTAACTAGTTTCTATAAATGAAAGCTTAAATGACTTAGTTGTTGAAGATTATGATTTGATTTACTATTGTTGATCAACTTGGATAGAACCTAAATATGAACTTTAAAACTGACATTAAATAATTAGAGGCACATGATTAGCCTATCTTAGAGTAGAATCTTAAAAATATCAATTGACGATTACTAAAAATATCATAATACGAACTAGAGACTTTCCTTCATTACCTGGACCCATCGAATCATTACACCACTCGACGATTGATTTTGCATTTTTCAACTTTGCATTGTATTTATACTTTAACTCTTCTTGTGCTTTAGCTCTTTTGATACATGCTCATGCGCTATCATGCTCCCCCTTTCCATGTCTAACCTCACAAAAGTTCCACATATGTTGAACACCTGTAATATTATGCATCCTGCTCAACTAATAGAACATTCATAAGTTCTTGAATTGTGATGCACAGTTATTTGACCATATGATATGTTGACTGAATGATATGCCCCTTCTAGCCAAAGTATAGTAGAACACCTAAAATCAACCTTGCATGAACTCTATAGAATGCATGCAATCATCACTGATATAAAAATGATACTCCCTTATGATCTTTATGTCATCCTATATACTATCATTGGCATGAATGAATGCTATGTGCACAAATATAGAAACCTATGTAGAGTTGTAATACTATGATTGCACCTCACACTATGGCTATAGACTGTAGTTCTTTGCAAAGTTGATGACTAAAATAATGCTACCAAGTGGAAATGTGTCCTTGCATAACTTGAATTGCAAGTCCAACCATCAATCTCTATGGGTATGCCTTGCATACTCATACACTATACTGTCTTGAAATGTAGACATAAACCGATACACTAGAATCTTGTGAATAACCAAATCACACCTTTTTTCTTCTTTACCATCTTTTGTATTGTAGGCCATTGTCTTATACTTGCCAAACTCTACTAGTTAATTTCCAACCGCATGTTTACTTTCCATATGTTCACATATTGGCATACATTAAAACCCACTATAATGCTAACATGTGCCATCCAAGCATAATTTCCTGTAGAATAATTGACCTTTCTCTCTTTCATATAAAATTGTTGATATGAAGTATCTTGAAGATGTAGGTGAGGCATGTATGCCACAATCTTACAAAACATTATTATCATGCAAATCTAAACATATAGACTGATAAACATCAAAATGGTTAGAAAATTCAATATGTACTCTACAAAAATAAGTAGTGCATGTGTGATTTATTTTGACATATAAAAGCTTTATCATTTCAAAATATCCTTGAAATTTTTTAACTTGAGGATACATCTCTAGAAATTTACCTAAAAATTGTGTTTGAAACATATCCAAAAAATGCTTTGGATGTGGCTCATGGTTTCCGCTACCAATTTTCCTTCTTACCACATCCCTTTGATTTGAAGATACCCTTGTGTAATTCTATCAAAATTCTTCAATTAGTGATCTCAATGCTTCAAAAATTGGTTTATCTTTTCGTGGTAGTCTCCTTGAGAATGCCCACAATTCATTGTCACCATTGTCCTCAATTCTTTGGTGCCTTCCAATAGCTCTTGATAAATTTTTTTTGTTTATTCTCAATTCTTGACTTGTCTTTCTAATGAGATAAGCTTTCTTCATTTGATTACTTGGGCTTTCTATGCAAAATTCTAGGTGGTATTTACAAAGGTAAATTCATCTCAACATTTGGAATTTCATCAATATTTAAATGAGATGGGATATATGGCATACCTTTGATTGAAGATGGAATAGATGGTGTACCTTGAAGTTGAGATAGAAAAAATGGCATACATCCTTCTTCACATGTGTGTGATGGTGTAATTTCAACTCAAGATGTGGTAGATGGTGTCCCTCCAACATGACCTACAATAGAGGACATGTCTCCAACTTGCGGTAGAGGAGGTTCATGTTCCTCTTCAATTGACACATCTTTCACTATTGTGTTCAATCTCCTCTTTTCACAAAGCTTCTTTATTTGTTCTCTTTTCTTTGTATTCTTATCTTCTTGTTCTTCTTCAATTGGAACGTCTTCTTCTATTGTATTCAATTTCCTCTTTTCACGAAGTTTCCTCATTTGTTCTTTTTTCTTTGCATTCTTAGCTGCTTTCTCCTCCTAGGTTAGAGGAATCTTTGATTTTTTCCTCAGCATGACAAATAATTGTACCTATAACATGAAAAAGAGGAGATTAGTTCCACCATAGTACTAATCAAGTAAAGAAATATCTCACACAAATCTGAAATTTGTCATGAAATTATGATACTCATAATATATGACAGTCTAAAAGGAGCAGCAATGACTATGAAGTTAAGGAAATTCTTATTGGTTCTAAAGTTTGTGCATCAAAGAGGGAAACAAAGAGCATGAGGAGGGGCAGAAAGGAATATGAAACTATTAGTTAAGGGTTGTTGATGAACCTATAGAAGAGAAGACAATTGTTGAAAATATCCTTAAGATTTTTCGTACAATATTTGACCTAATAGTCATTGCAATAGAAGACATTAAAGAACTCTTAAAGATGACAATAGATTAGTTGATTATTTCACATCAAAGCCATAAGTATTGGATAAATATGGTTATCCCTTCTTCCCCAAAGATCAAACCAACATAAGAGGTGTGGATTTCAATGAAGGAATTCTACAAGAAAAAAGTACAAGGGAAAGGTGTCATTGCAATAGAATGATCAAAGGATGTGGGGGAGGGGGGGCTTGTGTGTGAAATATTAAGGGATGGGATGGATGTTTGAAGTAGTGGAATTATTATTTTTATTGATTTAAAGGTGGTTGAGGTGTGGAAGGATGTGTGTAGAGTTAATTATTATTTTGGTTATTGTGACTCTAAGTTATGTGGATGAGTTAGATTTAATATCTTGTGGTAGGGGATGTGATTGTTGAAGTCTTTGTGAAAGTCTTAATGTTTGTATAGAATTGGGGTAGTGTGATGGTTGAAGGGGTTTTTATTCCAATAGGTTGTCTATGGGTTTGGTGGAAGTTATGATTGTTGTGGATGGACTGTCTTCTTTTTTGAGTTGTGAAATGTTAAAATTTTATGAAAGTTTAGCTCCACTTTAAATTCATTTAAAAAATAAATGGTCTTTATTTTCCTTAATTATTTTTCCATGAATTCTTTAGTTTGTGGATTTTTGGAAAATTCTTCTAGCCTTGGTGAGTATAAGGGTTGTACTAAAAATGTTTCATCTATTTTTCGTGCTTGAGGAGATTTTGATTGGGTTTTTATTTCTCCTTGTGGTGTAGGATTAATATTTTCAAGGGGAATTCCTATTGTGAAAGTATTTTAGTCCATTAGTATCCTAGTTTGGAACCTTGTAAGTGGAATGCAAGGGTGGACTTAGCTAGTTTTGGTTTTGATATGTGGATGTTCATTAAATTTGATAAGGGATAACTTAAGAAACTACATAAGATAAGAAAGTTATTAAGCAATATGTAAAGACTAAAGATTCTAGATTTGAATGATTGACAAAATTTATTTTTTTGATTGATGGTTTGGATTTTTCTTACTATGGTTGAAAATGGAGGTTTAAGTTGAGTGGTAAAAATGTGGATGCCATATTAAGGATGATATTTATGGTTCTAATTTGAAAGTGAAAGAAATGTGGTTATTTCTATGCAAGTTGGTGAAGGTTTAATCTAAGTCCAAATCAAATAATGGTTGATGGAAAAATCTAAGTGAGATGGAAGAAATGATGGCTTGGATGGGTTTATGATTATTGTAAGGTTGACTATGTTTTGGATGAAAGATGTCAAGAGTGGTTTAAAAATTGTACTAGGTCTATCTATGATTACCATTATCAAGGCTTTGGTCCACAAGGTCTAATTTTTGGACTTAAGGATTTGTTGATATGATTTTTTATAAAAGAATGCAATTGTTGAAACATAGGGAAAAATTATTAAGGTACAAATGCATGAAATCAGAAATAAAAAATGCTAATATGCAAAGGCATTAAAAGGGAAGTGGAAGAAAAAAACTAGTGATGACACTAAAGGTAGAGTGGAAGTTTTAAATAACACAAGAACTAAGAGACTAAATGAAATCTTTGAAATATTGGAAGAGAAGATTAAAATTACTAAAGCATTTAACTAGAATACCCAATTATGTTCAAAATTTGGTAAGATATTTTGCAAACTAGAAGAGGTGGCTTGCTTGCCTTCAAATGACCTTAGACAAAAAATTGAGATCTAGTGCAAGGAGAGTAGAGGTCTCTCCTCAAGAAAAATGAAGATTATTTCCTAAAATGTTAGGGCCTTATATGCCCCTAACAAAAGGCACTTGATTAAACACCATCTAGAGTTATTCTTAGTTGATGTTTTCCCTCTTCAAGAAAAAAAATTATCTTCTAAGAGTGCTAAATATATGTTTGATAGTTGGTATAAGTAGGAGCATTCCTTTGTTGAGGCATAAAGTTTTTTAGGTTGTTTGGTGATTCTTTGGTCCCCTAAAGTTGTGAAATTTGAAATAGTTATGTGTGACAATAATTGGACTCTTAGAAAATGTAACAGTCTTATTTTAGGATTAATTTTATCATTATTAAATGTTTATGAGCCTTCTAATACTCTTCTTAAATTAAAAATTTGGGGAAAATTATCCTCTTTGTTAGCATATTTGAAAATACTTTTGGGGAGGATTTTAATGCAATTCATAGTTTGAAAGAGAAAATGGGGGGCTCTCTTCCTTATGTAAGTCCCAGATGGACTTTAAATTTTTTATAAATAAAAATAGTTTGATTGATGTTCCCTATAATAATGGTATGTATACATGGCCCAATAGAATTTATTATTTATCTTGTATTTTTGAATGACTAGATAGGTTTTTGTTATCCGGGTGATCCCACAAAGCTGGTTTACAATTTCTGGGAGGTTCTGATTTTTGTTGAAATCACATATTTTTAGAAAATATAATGATTTAAGCCTTTAAAAGTTTCATTTTAAGAATTTCAATTGAAGAGGGTTTTATCAAGCTACTTTAGATCAAACCCCCTTGGATAGAACCCCACTAGTTTTAAACCATACCTATAACGAAGTCTCCTTTACACCTATCAAAACGCTAATAAAAACAACTTTTAATTTACCTTTTGGGGGATCAAATGAATTCATTTAAATTTTATTTTTTGTAAGTATGTAGTCCTTATTATAAGCTTCCCAAAAAGTAAAATTTTAAATAAATTTAATTTTATTATTATATTTATTTTTTATTTCTTGTGAATGTAGGGTTTTCACCGAAAATCAAACTCTTTGTTCTGTACATGTGGAAAAATAGAAGATTGTCAAAAAAATTTTTGAAAAATATGAGTGCACCAGTTATTGAAGTCCTTGATCCAACAAAAAAAATAAAATTGAATTTCAATACATATAAAAAATGTTACGCATTATACGATCGCGCTATATATATGTAATTGGTTTGACTTGGAAACTTGATTAAAGAAAAAATGTTCAATAAAAAACTATCTAACCAAGTGGAAGCACTAGATATTAGAGTTAAAAATCTAAATTTGAAAGAATTAGAATTTTATCCTTCATGGAAAAAAAGTTATACATTATATGGTGAGTGTCACTTTTTAAAAATGTTGTTTTATGAAAAAAACTAGTTTCTGAGGGAAATGGAAAAAGAAGTGCAATCTGATTCCAAAGATTTTGAAAAAAATATATTTAGAATCTACAAAACAAATGTCATGAAACTCTAGTTTGCATCATCTTCAAATTCCTCACGGTTTAGCCACTATAGGTGCCCAAAAGTGAAGATTTAGTTTTAAAAAATTATTTCAGTGTCCAGTTTGGCCAAAAATTATAAACCACTATTGTGGGATCACCCATCCCCTAACATAATTCATAACAATCTTGGATATTTAAGCTTTATAGTTCTTATTTAGGTTCTTATCACTCTCCTATCTCTTCTTCTATTTTTGAGGATCATGCACTTGGAAAATCCTCTTTTAAATTTAAGTAATGTGGTTTATAGAGGATTCATCCCATAATAATGGGTCCCAAACTTGGGACATCGTATTTTTTTCCTAAAAGCACATATTTTTTAGAAAAATTAATGATTTAAGGGTCTTAATTAAAGAGGGTTAGATAAGACCCCTTTAGATCAAACTCCCTTGGATATAACCCCTCTACTCTTAAATCATACCCACAATGGAGTCTCCTTCACACCTATCAAAATGTTGACAAAAAACCATTTTGTCTTTATATTTTGAGGGATCAAATAAATTCATTTAAAAAATTTGTATTGTAAGTATGTAGCCCTTATTATAAGCTTTTCAAAAATTATAATTTTTAATATTTTTAATTTTATTAGAATATTTATATTTTATTTCTTGTGAATGTATGTTTTTTTCACCAAACATCAAGGTATTTATTTCATAGACACAAAAAAATAGAAAAAAATAAAAAAAATATATGTGCACTAGGTATTAATTTCCTTGTTTCAGAAAAAAAATAAAACAATTGCATTTAATTACATGTATAAAACAAGTTATGTGTAACGACATACACTTATGTCTAAATTATAATTACTCTAACTTCAAAAATTAATTTAAAAATTATGTGCAACAAAATATATGAAAAATATCCATGCACTAGATATTGATGTTAAAAATCTATATTTCAAAAATTATAAATTTGTCCTTACTATAAAAAAAGTTATGTGTGATGACATAAATGCCACTTTTTAAAAATGTTATTTATTAATATAAAAAGGTTATTAAATGTTACATAAAAAATTCGCAATTTATTTCAAAAAAATTTAAAAATGTATATTTAGAATCTACACAAAAATACTCAAAAATTACTAGTTCATATCATCTCCAAATTATTAATGATTTAGTTGCTATAGGTTTCATAAAATGATAATTTGGTGAAAAATGGTGATTTCAATTTCCTACTTTGACTATAAAGTGGGACACATTATTGTGGGCTGACCCAAACCTAAATTTCTTGGAGAAGTGGAGATATTGGTGGAGTTTGACTCCTTTGGTCAATGGTTCTCATATGTTTCAAACTGTTTCAAAGCTAAAACTTTTGAAATCAAAGATTAGGGACTAGAATAAAAACACTTATAAGAACATCTTTTTGGAGAAGATAAAAATTGAAGATGAATTAAAGGCTCTAAATTCAAAGGTTGCTATGGTGGGCATGGATCATAATTATTTTGTTGCTAAAATAATTGATAATTCAACTAAATCAATTACATTCAAGGGAAGAAATAGGTTGGAAATAGAAATCAAGAGAAATTTGGATTAAGGATGGTAATTAGAATATAAAAAAATCCATTCTTCCACTAAAATGAGGAGTTTCAATCAAATAACTTGGATAAAAGGTGGAAATAATTTTTTCCTAACTGATGCCCAAAAAATTAGAAATGATGAGTTTTTTTTCAAATTTGCAATTAAAAAATTAGGTTTTAAATAAAATTCTAGGGTTAATCTCTTATGAGAAAAATAATAGGTTGTTGACTCATTTTTCTCTTCAATAAATTAGATTAGTGTTTTTCTCCATGGTTGGTGAGAAATCCTCAAGTTGAGATGGGTTCCCCTTGATCTTCTTTCAAAAATGTTGGGACTTTCTCAGTAGGGATGTTTGGTTGGTGATAGAAGAAGCTAGAAGAAATAAAAAAAAAATCTTAAAAGAGATGAATACTACTTTTATAGCTCTGATTCCAATATATCAAAGAGTGAATTCCTTTGTAAATTATCACCCAAATTCATTATTTAACACCATTTACAAGATTTTAACTAAGGCCTTATCTTCTAGATTGGGTAAATTAATTTCATAGTTTATTTTCAGTGAGCAAGGTGGTTTTGTTCCAGGAAGGGATATTTTTGAAGGTATTTTTATAGCTCATGAAACTTTGCATACGATCAAGGAAAACATGATCCCATCTATGGTCATCAAATTAGATCTATTGAAGGTGTGTGATAGAGTAAGTTGTTCCTTCTTATTGAAAATTATGGATAAGTTTAGTTTTAGTTTTAAGATTGGTGTAAGTTGATTTATGAATGCATTTCCTTTGTAATTTTTTCAATTTTGTAGAATGATTCTCTTGTTGGATTTTTTTAATTCTTGAGGGGAGTGAGATAGGGGGATCTAATCTCTCCCTTTTTTTCATAATTATGGTTGAGGATTTAAGTAAAAGTATCAATTTTGAGGTAATGAAAGGTTCTTGGTTGGTTATATTAAGTGACTGATAATGTGAATAGCATATCATATTGTATATTTGTTGATGACACATTACTATTTGGCCTAGAAAATTATAAGGAATCTCGTGTTATCAAGAAAACTTTATCAAATTATTGCAGTGTGTCTGGGTAGGTTATAAATTGTAACAAAACTAAAATTTTCTTTTTCAACATCTCTTTGCTAATCATGGTAGAATTGAAAGTCTTATGGGTTTCAAAAGGGAATCCTTTCTAGCCCCTTATATGGGTGTTCCTTTGCTTACAAGTGGTATTAAAATGAACTTTTGGGATAATGTGTTATCTAAAATTTAGACGAAGTTGGCAAGTTGGAATCTAAGTGGTTGTCCTTTCCTAATAGGATATTGTTAATAAAATATGTTATTTTTATTGTTCCTACCTATACGATGTCTCATCTTAACACACCCAACACTGTCATTTCAAAATTGAAGAATTTTTTTAGATTTCCTTTGGAATGGTAAATAGGAAAAGGTTAAACTTCCTTTACTTGCTTGGGACAATGTTTGTAAGCCAATTTTTTGGGGTGTGTAGGTCTAAGATCTCTCTCTTTCCAAAATCTTGCTTTGGGTCAAAGTTGGCTTGGAAAATGTATTCTTACCCTATTGGGAAATGGTGCACAATAATATATAATAAATATTTGGATTCATTGGATAGAAACATAAATTTTACTATTGCTAATCCACCCACAAGTTTTGCTATGTGGAATTTCATTATAAAATGTAGATTGATCATCACTTCAAACTTGCCTTGGTTGGTAAGAAATTGGTTTGATTTATGGAATGGTTGTAAGATTCTAGATAGAAGACCTGATCTGAAGGATACAAAAAATTGTCTTCTTTCTTTATGGGGAAGTAATGTGGAAGATTTTTGGGAGATTATTTTTTTATCACATAGTACTAAAATTGGTTGGAAGGATTTCTCTCAAATATGATTTTCCAGATAGCCAAAAGTGTATACTGAGAAACATATTAAAAGATAGAAGAATTTTTTTTAGCAATAAAGAGGATGAATTAACTTTGATGGGTTAAAACTCTAGGAAATGTTTAGTAAAAAATGGATACTTAAATTCAATTTTAGAGGTTAATAAGTCTCCATGGTCGATGAGGTTATGTTTGCATAAATCTTGTCTTCCTAAGGCTAGTTCTTTCACATGGCTAGCATTCCAAAATAAAGTATTCACTACTTGGTAAGCCTCTTAAAGTTTGGAATCAATGTGAATTTATTATCCCCTCTTTGTAAGAAGGAATTTGAAAATGTTGATCACTTGTTCCTTCTTTGTGAGTTCTCTTCCAAATTTTGGTACTAGGTATGGGAAAAATTAAAGTGGTTTTGTACCTTTCCAAACTCTTTCTAGCTTCTCTTTGAGTCATGACCTATTCCATATCAGAATTCCTCCTTTGGTTGTATTTGGAATGTTATTCCTTCACTTCTTTTATCACACTTATGGAGAGAAAGAAAATCAAGGATTTTGAAAAATTTATCTAATACCTTGGACTTGGTGATTCATAAGCTTGAAGTTTCCATTTTAGAAATAGTAATGAATGAGATTATCAATTCCTCCCAAAATAATAATAAAAAATTGTCTTTGGATGCACAAACAATCAAAGTGTGGCCTTTGCTAAGGGCCCCTCCATCTCATGGAGAAATCATAACTACTCAAAAAAATATTTAAGACAAAATGCAAAGTGGACATTCCCTTCAAGTCACATGGCGAAACTAAATTATTTTGATGGTGCATCTAGAAGAAAGCCTAGATCTTCTAATGTTAGTTGTATTCTTTATTATTCTAAAAGGAAAATTATTTTGGCAACCTCTAGAATGGTATAAATAATGAGGTTGATATCTTGGCCCTTACTCTTGGTCTTCATATTGCCCTAGGGAAAAAAATCCAAAAAAAAATATTCATTAAGGAGACTTTATGCTTGTAATTTATGCTTTAAAAAAGAAAAGCCTTAATTCTTGGAATTTATCATATTTATTGAAGTATGGAGTTTATTGAAGAATTTTGACTATTTTGAGTGTTGTCATTGCTTTAGGAAGCTAATCAACTAGCTGATGATTTGGAAAACTGGGCGATTGACAATGAAGTTTTATTTTAAATGATAGAGGTGATATCTTCCTATTCATCTGGGCTAGTATGACCTCTCCATGGCACATTTCTCTTGCCCATTTTCCTATGGGAGAAGAGGGATTTCTTCGGTTATGATAGTGACAAATTACAGTGAGTCTTTATCATCCCCTGTGTGAACATGGATTAGAACTTTTATAGGATGGGCTTGGTTGGAAGAGCATCTGCATGTCTTTTTTCAGAGGTGCCTCATCTTTTCCTTTCAAAATGGATATTTTGTTGGACTACAATATGGTAATAACTCTTGCAAAGACATATGTGCATCTGTTTATTTTCTCTATGTATTCTATGGATCTTGACATGGAGAACTATTGTTTGGAATCTAGGTCATTTCCAAACGATGGCTTCTTGGACAAAAATACTTTGGTTTTTAATGCCTTGATTTCTTTCTGGCTTTTCCTTCTGAAATTTGGTGTTGTTTGTGACTCTCCTTCTGAAACTCCTATGCGTATCAATTGTCTAAGGCCTGGTTTGCAATATGGTCTCATTGTGGCTACTACTAATGTCGTCAATGCTCTACATTTCTTGTTTAAACATCTTGAAGAAGGTTTGCATCTCCCGCTTCAAGTGGCGGTTTCCTTGGCTAACTTTTTCTCTAAAATTTGATATGGTGGTCCTTGCTCTTGGCAATTTTTGTTTTGGTGTATGGTGCCTAGATTCTTCTTTGTATTCTTGCTTACGTTTTGTATGGTGCTCGTATATTGCACTTTGTGTTCTTGGCCTTGCTCTGTATGATGCCCAAATACTTTTTCTATGACTTTTGATGTAAAATTTTTATTTTAATATACATAGTAACTATGTCACATTTTATCAATAAAAAAAATGTGAATAATTATTAAAGAGATCCAAAAAGAAAAAATAATTTTCAGGATTTGAAGATATGAAAATTAATAAGGATAAGTAACATAAAGATTCAAAGCAATAATGGAGCCTTTTATCTTATTTCTTCTCTTTCTCCTCTGATTGACTTGAAGGATAAGTAACATAAAGAAATTTGGTTGCTTAATAAACCAAAAAAAAATGTTGGGATTAGGATGGTAGATTAGCATAATAGTATGGTGATAGTATAAAAGTAGGTATTCAAATACACAACATAATAGTATTATGATAGAAGATGATCAAATGGGGCGAGAGACCTCTAATTTACATATTTTACATGAGGAAAATCAATCACCGAGATGCATTGGTTAATGGAAGGTTGATATTGAGTTAGAATGGAGACTTAGATTGAAGGCTTAGCCTTGTGAGAAGTGCCACAAGAGAGATGGAAGTGTAAGAGCTAGGTGTGCTCACACATGTGAGCATACCATATGTAAGGCATAGGGTGGCTCATGAAAAGGAAAATTCTAAGAGGTAGGGTGGATTTGAAATAGCCTTTGCATGCTCACGAGTGAGAATAAGGGGGTAAGGACACTTGTCAAGTGATTGAAATTTAATATTTTGATCCATGTAGATGGATTCAATGGACAAGTATTGAGGGTGATGTGGAATTAAATATTAGATGAAATGAAATGGGGATTAATTATCCTAAATCGATTAATTAATCAGTTAATTATTATTTATTTAATTAATGGTTAGAAAGGAGTAAATTCAAGTGTGGTTGGGTATGGAAAAAATTTGGTGTCTCCATTTTCCCCTTCTTTCATATGGCATCATGACTATAAGTATTGGTGTTATATCAAAGAAGAATAAAATATAGCTAGTAGAAAGGGATGAGAACTAGTGGTATGATTCCTTGGTCACTAGAAGGATGAGGAAGGATGAGAAGGGAATTTGGTATGCCCCCTCGAGAGAATAGGTAGATTTGAAGAACACAAGTATGCTCTCAAAATGAATGGGAGGCCTAGAGCAAGAATGATAGAAGGTGAAAGTAGGGAAGGATGAAGGGGATTCATGTTGCAATGGTATAAGTAACCTTTATTTGATATTTTTCTTGACATTATGCACCAAGGTATATAAGGAAATATAGTGACAATGTGTCAAGTACATAATAAAAAGGGTCAAATTCAAATATATGCCTTATGACACTATTGGTTCCCAAACTTGTATTTTAATAGCTCTTAAAGTTTAATCAAATCTTATGCTTGAAGATATTGAAGGATAGTCCAACAAATGGGAAACACATTTTATAATTGTTTTCCCCTACACTTTAGGCTCTACAAAACCTATGCGGGTTCCCATTTGTGTTATCAACTGAAAATATGCAACATGATCATTAAATGATGCCTAGCAAATAAAATCCCATACATCTTTGACAAGGATCTATGAGTTATGTCATGAAATCATTTAAATTATTTTTAATCAATTAAATCCAAGTATGAGAAGATAAATAGTTAATATTAAGTTAAAATTGGCTTAAGATTTATCATTGTGAAGCGTTTTTAAAGTTTGAGGTAACGTTTGAAATTAGACTGGTGCATATTTAGGGCATAGAGTTATAAAACAATGTATTCTTAATTCACATCATCTAAACACATTATGATGTAAAAATTATCACTTTGTAATAATTTAACCTACTAAAGGCTAACTATGTTATCCTACTCAATAATCCACTTATGATAACAATATCCTTAGTAGTTTCATGAAGGTATTTATGCTATTCCTTGAACAAAAAGTTATCAATGAAAATGACTCAATGCAAGAAAATTGCAAGAATAACTCAATTATGTTTGGCTATATTATTCAATATAGATATTACATTACAATATGGAGATTATACAAACTGAAGCATATTTTCATCTAAGCTTCAATAAAAATGTACAATGTTGTTACAAAAGAGTTATAAACTTTGAACACTATATCTTAATATATGCTAAAAGACTAATTTACATCTCACCCAAAATTACAATCCTCAAAAATATTTATAGTAAAATATTTCTCCCTTTTAAAGAAATAATGATCATGAGAGCATAACACTTGTCAAATATTCTATTGACAACCTAAACTCTATTGAAATAGAATAGGTGCAAAAACCTATAAAAAATTGATCCCCTTCAACAACTTCAATTGGAGAACATTGTTGATGTCATTGGAGTAGAAAACATTTGTGCTCAACCCCATGCTAAAGAAAAAATTGGAGAATGTCGATGACTTGGAAAAATTAATTTAACCATTATACTTTTATAACCATGATGCATATGCCTCCTTTGTAGGCCATTGATAAGACAATACTTTTTTAACCTTATTTGTATGTTTCACATACCTTTCCTCCAATTTTTTATTTGTCTCCCTAATAAAACTATCCAATATTGAATATATCTTTATCAATTTATCCATACTAATGTTTCATAAAAGTGAGACCACCTCATTGCTTATAAATATTGAAGAGCTAAAGGGAGAAAAAATATTGTTGAAATCTAACCTCCAATTATCAAATTCCTTTACTTCTCCATTCTCATCCAAAATTATGGGCATCAAAGCCTCCTCCAAAGCCTCAAAATAATTTGATTTCTCCTTTTTAAACTAAATGTCTAATTTTCTTTGGAATGTGGAAATGTCATTTATTAATCCCAATACTTCATGAGTACTTGAACCCTTTGTAAGGGAACCAAGATCAAACTTTGCTTGCATGTACATACCCCCATCAATGGCACTCTTGGAATCCATTTAATCAAGATGCCTCTCAAACTGGATTCATTTTTCATATGGATAATATATGACCTTTTAAGATAATTGTAACTAGCTCATGTATCATATAACTTCTATGAAATGCATGATAAACTATGGCCCAAAATATTATTTACCAACTTGATCATGTTTTTCTTACCTTTCTCTTTCGCAACCCTCTTTCCTTTCTTACTTTGTTTGAGTTTCTCTTTCAATTTCTCTATCCTCAACATGAATGTATCTTTATCTTTAAAATATGTATCTCCATATCTTGCTTAAGGAGTAGCAAGTTAAGATGTGATGCTTTGTGGAGGAGGAGTTAGTGACTACACCATGCATTCTTGCATCAATATGATATGATCTTTCTATAATTTCTTGAAATCTTCTTGCAACTTTCTAGTTGTAGTTCACTATTTATAGTATGATTTCTCACAACCAAGGATGCATCATGTGGAGTTGTAGTTTTATTCAATCTTCTAAAAATTAAGTTACATGTCAATTCATTGATGTCTCTAGCAACCTAGGACTTTTTTTCTCAAGAGAAATTTCCTAGATATTGCAAGTGCTTCAAATTTTATGTTGAACCCTAACCTAAAATATAATTCTTTGGCCTAATATTTAGACATTAGCACTTCTTCATTTGTTTCCTACCTCCTAATTTGATCCAGGTGGATCCAGAATGCCTAAAAATTTCATAGTCTCAAAATTCATCCAAATCAGCATCATTAGATAGAGCTCGCTAACACAATCCTGACGTAACTTGAATGGGCCCAAAAGGAGTATGCAGAAGTTATGCTCATTCAAAGGTTCGGTCAAACAGGTGAATTAGGCATTCAAAAAGGAAAAAAATTGATCATCTCAAAATGAAATAAAAATGATGCCAATTTGTAATGCTTGTCGTGCTTATTCTGAAACTATATTTGGTTTCAAAAACGAAGCTCGTATGTGAAAGTTACGGCTGGTCAAAGGTTGGTCAAAAGTTTGACTCTGGTCAATTGATGATGTCAGCAAATGTACAATCAGCATGATGATGTGGCATATGATGTGGTAGGAGTGGTGAGTTGGCATAAATATATATTAAACCATAATTATTAAAGAAAAAAACACGTATGGTTTAAAAAAACAAATTTAAAAAAGAGAGGATTTGGTGGGATTTCATCCCTTAAAATCCTCTTGCCTTCCCCATTAAACAAGGAGAAAAATAAAACCCGTAAACTTATATTTCAACAAATTAACCCCTTTAACCACCTTTCTCATATTTCAATGAATTATGATACTTTAATGAGCTTAAAAAAATTGGTTACATATTTTTATGATTTAAAAGGGGGGTTTAGAATATTTCAAGGATTATCTTGTAAGGCTCAAATTATAAGAGCCATTATTTCTAAAAATGGGTTAGGATTACTTGAATGGATTTTGAAATATTTTGGAGATTTTTATGTAATTAAGGGGAATTAGTTTTACTTGTAAACAAGAGATATGCAATATTTGCAAAATAATATGGTTAAAGCCATATTAGCAAATAAATTTGTATAAAAAGGGGTCTTATTTTCTTGTAAAGAAAGTATAATTTTCTTGGAGAAAATTGTAACAGGGAGAATTAGTGAAGTTCATTTTGGAGAAATAATTCTTTGGAGGATAATATTGTAAGCACGAAGGCCTTTTGAGTGTCTTCAAGTGTTAAGAGGAGATTGTGAAAAATTTTTATGTAGGTTTTGGAGCTTGGATATTGTAACAAGGCAATTTGATTGCTTGGCAACATTAATAAAGCAGTCCTACTTGAGCAGCGAACCTGAAGATGTAGTCCTGATTAGACGAACTTCGTTATCAACCTACGTATTCTGATCTTCTATCTTATTCTTCTATCTTCTATCTATCATTCTCTCCATTTCGTTTCATTTTTCAATTCAAAATTTGATTTCTAATTACAACATTATAGTAGTTAGATAATCTTTTCAAATTCTATAAAGTTTATTGAACTAGTTTTACATTTTCAACGGATTAAGAAGCATAATCACGCAATACTGCCTGGATCGGGAAAAATTGTAATTCGAATCAATTTACAAGTTAATTTTGTAAACTCTAATTACAAATCATAATTATGTCAAGCGAATTTGGAGATTACATATCCCAACCTAGCAAGAGAAAGCACCCACTTTATTTTGCAAAGTTTCTCCCTTCTTTAGGGGTAATTTTGTTGATTTGAAACTCAACCTCCTCTATAACCTTCTTGGTAGTCTCTTTTATCTCTTCCTCTATAAATTCTCCCCTCTTTTGTTTGAATTTTGAAATAATAATTCCATATTCTTCCTAATTAGGATGCCTTATAATTTTGTGGCTTCACAAATTCATTCTAAGATAATAATTATGTGCATGCCAAGGATCTTACATCATTTATATGTTCACCTCTAGCCTTAAGGCCTAGTTGCAACCTTTCTTGGGGAGCTTCATCCAATTTCACTCTATGGAGAGGCAATGGATTATTTCACTTCATCCATATCCATTATTCTTTCTCCCACTTTCTCTATCATAGAATAATTTATAGATTAATCAACTATCGGTTGAACCCTTCTTTTTTTTCCTTGGAGATAATTTGGGACTATTTGGTACATCACTAGTTACTTGTTTCATAGGTTGTTGAATTGGTTCAATTTCTTTCTCCTATTGTCGGTCTTCCTCCCTAATTTTCCTTACAGCTATGAGGAGCTATAAATACAAGTGTGGGAATTTTATCAAGCATTGTCTTCATCCCAATAATAGGATATTTTCCCTTCTCATAAAATAATAGAAAACCACTTGTCTTTTTTTCTCTAACCTCAACATCAGAGGCACAATTTCTAACTAAATCCTCATCTTCATAATATTCATGATAAAATGGGGACTTTTCCACCCCTTCTCTTATTTTATCAATAAAATGTTCAAAGTCACAATTTCTTAATTTGTCAACCCCCATCATGTAAGCCCTCAAATTAGGAGCTAATAGCTCCAATCCTTCTTTTGTTGTGATCAAATAAATAGAGAATACAATTGATGGAGGGAAGAATCGACCAATTTTGTGTGACCTTAAGTGCAATTTATCTAATTAATTCAATTTCCACATAATTTCCATGTAGGTAATTCTATCAAGTACATACTTAGGCAAGATATGGGGCTCCACAACTGCACCATAAACCCTGATGGTTGTTTTATTAGATTGCAAGAACCAATTACCCCAATTTCAATTCACTCCTTTCTCAAGAAATTTATCCTTGGGACTTTTAAATCTCATTACATTTTATGTATCATGTTACTTTGGTGACCCTTGGAAAAAAATCTCTTAAAAAATGACATAGTTGGAAGACTTGTAGTGCATATTCCAGATATATTTTTTCCCTTGAATTGGAATAGGATCTCCATCCAGGGTCTACAGTTGCAATTTTAGCTCATTTCTCCAATCCTTTTGGCCACAATATAGAAAAATATGGCATAACATTAGATACCATCTAAAATATAGCATTTTACCATCATCCTTTAAGGCCACTAGTTTCTTATGGATTCCTTCTACAATATAAGTTGCAAAGTCAAAACCCCTATTCACATCTTTGTATTGTATATTAATAACCATCATCATTAGGTGAATAGGAACTTATGGATTGAAATCAATTTCCAACTCTTGGCAAAAGGAATAGTGTGCCCTAATAAAATACTACTCAAATATGTCTGCATTGAAGATTTTATGTCATCTTTAGAAAATTGGGTAAGCTTGTTATCAGAAGTTCTCTTCCTGTGGTGTGGTAACCACTTGAATCTATAATTGAATCTATCCTTTGTGTATTCTCTATTTAGTGCATTAAAATAAATTTAGATCTTGGTTGTAATGTTAAAGTTGAAGATGTTGTAGATCGTTTCCATATTTAACACAATTAAAGACTCGCGCTGAGAACTTGGAAAGGTTCTTGTCTAGGTCCATCATATTTTCTAGAAAGAGAACTAATAAATTCTACATTAACTAATACATTTGGAACCACAAAGGTCCATGATCTAGATATTTGAGATGGGACAAACATCACTATTTTTTTTTTTGGCAAAAGGCATTAAGCCTATATATATTAGTATATAATAGAAAGAGTTTTACAACCATCACTATTATTATTATGGAAATAATTAAATAATTTCCAACCTTGGATAGAGATAGAATCATCCCTAATAGACTATGTCCTATAAATGAGCCTATCTAATAGAATACCAATTCTTTGTGCATTTTTCACCCTCTTGGAAGAGCTAATAAATTGACTTAATAAATCTTTCTCAAACCCTCTTTTCATTTTCCCACTTTGAGAAGTATTTTGGCTCATTTTTTGTTTTTAATAGCAACTAATGTTTTATAAATTCACACACAACTAAGGTTTCTGAGAATAACAACAAGATTTTTCACTATCCAAGAAAATGTAACACTCAAAACCCCAACAATTGAAGTTGTTTTATAATAAAAGGAGAAGAATTTCCAACTCACCAGTTCATGGTGCCTAAAAACCCTAGTTTCACACTTGAAACTTCAAAATCACCACCATAACTTCACCAAATCTCATAATTCTCATCTAATTTCTTGAAAATAATGAATTCAATAAATTTGAGTTGTAATTCTTAAAAGAACTATAGAAATGTGTCACTACTCAGAGTGAATGTTCATACATGAAAACCAAAGGAGCTTACTGCTAGTTGTTTACAAGTTTTAATTCAAACCATCGACCTTGATGAGAACACGGACTAAGCGCATCATTTACCTTTTACTACAAAATTATTTAAAATATTAATTTTCAAATTTCCACTATGAAGAAAGGATGTTCTATAATGGCACATCGACACCTATCTAAGTGAGCCAAGAAAAAATAAAAGACACATCAACCTACATGGACATTATGGAGGACATGTGGCATTCAAGCACATCAATGAAACTTTGAAAAGGTAAGAAATAAAGTTGTAGTGTGAAGAGAGACTGCACTCTAGTAAGGAACTGTCAGTTGTGAAGGTGTTGCTAAGTCGTGAGAAGGCTACTAAAATTAATACCCAATATCCTAAAAGAAGATACCACATTGGAATATTTGGGATTCATGGATGTCATGTGTCATCATAGCACAATAAATCATCTTTAAAATATTTACTTTATGGAACCTACATTACAAAGATATTTCATGTTGCAATGAGGAGTAGAAATTTACATCACACATTTGTTTTCCACCTTTTTTTTTACCACATGACGAGTAAGAACTAACGAAAAAATCTAGGCCTAGTCCATATGGATGCAATATGTCATCACAACACATTGGTGGAAGATCACACTACGCACATACCAAGAAAATATGCTATAAGGAATTTTTTCACTTCAATACAAAAACACCACTTGGAATATGGTGGTCCCATGGGCATAGCTATTAATATAGGTCATTCAGAAGGTATACGTGGCATCATAGCACATGAGTGCAACTTAATTCATAAGGATATTTTAAATCTTGCATAGAAAGGAATGAATGTGCTCCACTAGGAACAAAGACATCTTGGCATAGTGATGGTCATATAGGCTTTTTTTTTCTATACAAGGAGTCAAAAAAAAAGTCGCATGCCACAATAGTACAATAACACAAATTACAAGTTAATACAAATCAAGAACCTACTATAGTGTCCAAAATTATGTACCCTTGAAATTTCACACTATGCAATGTCCTCCCCTTCATCTTATAATATAAAAATAGCTTAAATGTAAAGTTTTGATACTAAAACATCTCCTGGATAGAAATATTTTGATGATCCATGGTTATTGAATCTGGTTTTCTTGTATGGTAGTCCTGAATGGTAGCACCATGTGTGGAAATTTGCACAACGTACTAGAATCCCACAAAAAATTGTGATTCAAGTAGTTGTCGAAGTGTTACATTCCTAGGAATTTTTCAAATATAACACTCCAAAGTGAGTCACATTTGTCAAAAAATCCTTGACTTGTTATTTTGTACAAAAAGAAGGAAAAAAATTCTCATTCAATCTCTCTCTCTCAAACATTCACACATATGCTCTTATTTTATCTCTTTGCAACTTTCTTGAAGAAGCTTTCAAGGTTTTAAGAAAAAATCACTCTCTCAATACCTTGCATGTCACTTTTTAATGGTATTATGTAAGAAAACATTATTGTAGCTTTGGGATCCACTTTCATTGTCTCCTTCTCATTACATACAACTTTGCTATGCTAGGAGTTAGATGTATCTAGTGTTAGCATAGTATATTTATTCTATTATCTATATTGTTGGTATTGCATCTTGCTTTTAATCATGCATCTTCAATATCATTTTATCAGTATTATCAAAATCAATCCTAGCTATCTATGGAGGTGGAAACACCAAAATTGGGTTTTGATTTAGGCAAGCCCTAAAATAGACAACCCAACATTTTTCTCCTCTTTCTTGTGTGTAGGTTATTCAAGGTGGGGAAATCATGATAATTGGGTGATGTTTATTCCTTTTATGTGATTCTATTTTATTAATGTAGTTTAAACCCTGTGGTATATTCTCCTTTATCTCTATTATTTAGATACTTTCCATACATAGTGGTCCCATGATATTTCTTTTTTCTTTGTAGGAATAGATACCAAGACATTCTAGGCTTTTATTTTTCCATCCATATAGGATGAAAACACACCTAGAAGGATGTTTGCACTACAAACTAGTGTTTGTGGTCAAGTCTCTAAAAAAGTCACATAATCATTGCTATAATATATACTTTCTATTTCTTTCGATGTCAAGTTGCAATTATTGGTGCAAAGATGGATATTTTCCCCAATCTTTAATAACTAAGTATTTTTATTGAAATTGTAATAGTTAATTTTATTTTCAGTTATAATCTACATAAAATGATGGATTAGATTGTATAAAAAATCATCTGATTCATCCTATTGTTAGTATAAAATCTTGATTCTCAAGGAAACTTCCTTTATATGTTAGAATTAATTTTCTAAACTACATTTTGGTGAACCTAACATTTTGAACATTAAACTTTGTTTTTATTGCAATAAAGTAAAAGGATTCAAATCAATCTCTTGCTTCTTTTCTATCTCAACTATAGCTAGATTAAGTTTTGTAAAGACTCTTATTATATTTCTAACCCAATCTTTGGGTAAGTGCAAAAAGATGGGGAGCCAAAAAGGGGTCTTAAGTGGCCACTTTTTTTGAAATCAGGAAAAACTAACCTTGGATGAGAAATTGGGGATAGTTACACTCAAAAATATTAGATGCAACAAAAACAATGTTCATAGTGCTCCGAGTCTACTTTCTAAAATGCTATTTTTTTAAATGGTAGCTATTAAGGGCTTCAAAAAAGGGAGCCACAAAAATTGGTGTTGTTTTTGTCAAAAATCAAAACATAGCGTCTTTTGTGGCTCCCTAAAAAGGTTAACTTTTTTTTTTGGTATTTTGAAAATGCTTTTTTGAGAAATTAGCTAATATCATGTAGTTTATGCCCAATTTTTTTGATATTTTTTTAATAAATATTTGATTTTTTACTAATTTTCAAAGTGGACACATCCTAAAAAACAAAATTTTGGTTGTGCTACCCCTATGATTTTTGAAAACTAATTGAAAATATTTTTTTTGGAATGTGTAGAATGGAGTCCAATTTATTAAAATGTAACTTATTTGAAATTTCAATGAACAGTTAAAAAATAAAGTAAAAAATTCCAAACACTAGTTTTTGACAAAAAAAGGGCACACAAACAAAAGAAATTAATGATGAAAGCTTTAACATTGTCAAAGTGTGAAAAAAATTACATCATTAAATAGCTAAGAGAGAGCCTAACATTACCCTGGTGTTTGATTTACTTGACCTTGAAACACATGCAAACCTAACGGTTAGCAGGAATGAGATTATATGAAATCCTATAGAATATGCAAAAACACATCTTTGGAAATGGGAAGGCACTCCAAGCCTTTGGGTTGGAAATAAAAAGCAAATCCCAAGTCTAAGGCTTGGGGATTCCCAAAGAAAGATATAACACGAGCGCGCTATAACGCACTCACATTATATTTTGTTTTGTATTTTTCTCTTTTTTACAAAATTTTGATGTAAGTTTCTCAAGCTTGACATAACACGCTCACATTATGTCTCACTTGGAATTGTTTATGTGCAAGTTTGTTAAGTATGTTTGATGTATGTATGTTTGTATATATATTTGTATGTATGTATGCCTTTATGTATGTATGTATTTGTGTATGTGTGTGTGTATGTATGTATGTATGCATGTATGTATGCATGCATGTATGTGTGTGTGTGTGTGTATTCTTGTATGTATGTATATATGCATGCTTGTATGTATGTATGTATTCTTGTATGTATTTATGTATGTATGTATACTTATATTTATGTATATATGTAGGTATGTATATATATATGTATGCTTATATGTATGTATGTATTTATGTATGCTTGTATTTATGTATGAATGGTTATATGTACGTATGTATGTATGGTTGTATGTATGTATGTAAAGGTTTTAGGTTTAGGGTATATAAGGATGAGGGTATAGGTTATAGGGATGAGGGTTAAGGTTTTTGGGTTTAGAGTTTAAGGTATAGGGTTGAGGTTTTACAGTTGAGGGATAATATTCAAATTGTTGAGTGTATAAGATTAAGTGTGTAAGCTATAGGGATTAGGGTTTAGGATATTGGTTTTAGGGTTTACAATATGGATTGAGGGTATAAGGAATAGGGTGAAGGGTTGAGAGTGTAGGGGTTTAGGTTTTAAGTATAGGGTTAAGGGATAATATTCAGGTTTTAGAATATAAGGGTGAGGTTATAGGGTATAGGGATGAGGGTTTGTGGGTGTAGGGTTCAGGGTTTAAGGTATAGGGTTGAGGATTGAGGGATTAGGGCTTAAGTATATGGTTGAGGGTATAGGGTTGAGGGTTGAGAATTTACAGCTGAGGGATAATGATTAAGGTTGAGTGTCTAAGGTATAGGGTTCATGGTTTAAGGTTGAGGGTACAAAGCATATGGATGAGGGTTGAGGGTTTAGGACATAAGTATAGGATTGAGGGTATACGATACAGGGTAGAGGTTTGAGGGTTGAGGGATAATTTTCAGTGTTGAGAGTCCAAGGTTAAGTGTATAGGCTATAGGTCCATTAGGGTTTAAGATATTGGGTTGATAGATTGGGGCTTAAGTATAGGGTTGAGGGTTGAGGTTGTAGGGTGTATGGTTTAGGTTTTAAGGGTTGAGGTTTTAGGTTTTAATGGTTGAGGTATTAGAGTTAAAGGTTGGGGGTTTAAGGGTTGAGGGATTAGGGGTTGAGGGTTTAGGGTTTAAGGATTTAAGGGTTGAGGGACTAGGGTTTAAAGTTCAAGGGATTATGGTTTAAGGGTTGAGGATTGAGGGATTAGGGTTTAAGGTATAGTGTCAGGGGTTGAGGGTTTAGGGATAGGGTTTAGGGTTTAAGGATTAAGGATTGAGGGTTGAGGGTTAAGGGATTAGGGTTTAAGGATTTAGGGTTTAAGGGTCAAGGGTTTAGGTTTTAAGGGATTAGGGTTTAAGGGTTGAGGTTTAAGAGATTAGGGTTTAAGGTATAGGGTTGATTTATTAGGGTTAAGGGTTTAATGTATAGGGTAGAGGGTTGAGGGTTGAGGTTTTAAGGGTTGATGGTTGAAAGATTAGGGTTGAGGGTTGAGGGTTTAATGTATAGGGTTGAGGGATTAAGGTTGAGGGTTGAGGATTTAAGGTATAGGGTTGAGGGATTAGGGTTGAGTGTCTAATGTATAGGGTTGAGGGTTTAAGGGTTTAAGGGTTCAGGGTTCAAGTATTAGGGTTGGGTGTATAATGTATAGGGTAGAGGGTTTACAATTGAGGGTTGAGGGTTGAGGGTTGAGGGATTAAGGGTTTAAGGTATAGGGTTGATGGATTAGGCTTGAGGGTATAATGCATAGGGTAGAGGGTAGAGGGTTGAAAATTTAAGGGATTAATGGTTTAAGGTATAGGGTTGAGGGATTAGGATTGAGGATTTAATGTATAGGGTAGAGGTAGAGGATTGAGGGTTTAAGGGTTGAGGGTATAGGGTTGATGGATTAGGGTTGAGGATCCAATGTATAGGGTAGAGGTTTGAGAATTGAGGGTTGAGGGTTTAAGGGTTGAGTGATTAGGGAATAGGGTTGAGGGTTGAGGGATTAAGGGTTTAAGGGTTGAGGGATCAAGGGTTTATAGTTTGAGTGATTAGCGTTGAGGGTATAGGGTTGAGTGTATAGGGTATAGTGTATGGGGTTGATGGTTTAGGGTTGAGCGTTGAGGGTATAGGGTTGAGGGATTAAGGTTGAGGGTCCAATTTATAGGGTAGACAGTTGAGAATTAAAGGTTTAAGGTTTTAAGTGTTTAAGGGATTAAGGGTTTATGGTATAGGGTCAAGGGATCAAGGTTGAGGGTTTAATGTATAGGGTAGAGGGTAAAGGGTTAAGGGTTTAAGGGTTGAGGGATTAGGGTTGAGGGTATATAGTTGAGGAATTAGGGTTGAGGGTTGAGGGATTAGGTCAGAGGTTTGAGGGATTAATGGTTTAAGGGTTGAGGGTTGGGAGATTAGGGTTTAAGTGTTTAAGATTTGAGGGTTGAGGGATTAGGGTTTAAGGTATAGTGTTGAGGGTTGAGGGTTTAGGGATAGGGTTTAGGATTTAAGGTTTAAGGGTTGAGGGTTGAGGGTTGAGGGTTTAGGGATAGGGTTTAGGGTTGAGGGTTAAGGGATTAAGGTTTAAGGGTTGAGGGTTTAATGGATTAGGGTTTAAGGGTTGAGGGTTAATGTACAGGCTTGAGCATATAGAGAATTATGGTGAAACATCATATCACACACAAAAAAATACATACATAACACTTAAAAGATTTCATAATTGTTCAAAGAAAGGTCTCATTGATATACCTCAACCCAAGCCCATACTGACACATGATAAGAGTTAGGAAACCTTTACAAATCAATGTTTTCATAATACGAGCACGTTTTTGAGAAGGTGAAATATATCCATTTTAGAGCAAGCTAAAATGTGTTCACATTATAACGTGAGCATGTTTTGTCTTTCTCTAAAAATGGTATATAGCTAGGATACCCATGATCCAAGCCCACATGCTCTATTATTATCCTGATTCTACATGTGATCTAACAAGAAAATGCTTTTTGATGCTACTGGAAAGAGCACATGCAATTTTTACACATTCCACCACCTTTGCATCAACTTTCCACCACATTTTTCTAGTCTTCCAACTTAGGAAGGAGGAAATAAAAGAGTTTTTACATCAAATTTGACTATATCAACTCAAGTTTCAATGTTTGTAGTGTTGCAATGTTAATTATTATTGAATTGTTATAATTTAACATTATTCATTAGTTAATTATATAGTTTTTAGTAATTATATTAGAGTTATATACAATTCAACGTTGACAAGGAAGCAAGTTTTTGCCAAATTGTTGAGGAGTTTGATGCAAGAAGAAAAAAAGGCTACACGTAATTGGGTAGTTTCTTCATTCGAATCTCCATTTTTATGGTATGTCAAGTCTTTATACATGTTCTTTACATTTTCCTTCATTATCTTATGTTTCTTTATCACTTCTTATCATACATGCTTAATATAATGCTTTGATTTTGTTATCATGTTGATTTTAGGAGTATATTTTTTTAAATATTCAAAATTATGAGTGCTCAACATACATAGCCTTAATCAAATGCATTAGATTTTTCTAAGGGATTAGATTAGATTTTGTTAAAATTCATATTTCATGTACATCATGTTGTTTGTTTCTACTTTTTGAAATCTATGAGCATTCAAGGGGGGTTCCTTTTAAAATTCTCATTATAACCTTAGCCCCTCTTGGCACATTTAACCTAGAAAATTCTTCACTCTTTGTAGTGGTTTCGTTGCTCTTATAGTATCATGTGGCTCTTGGGTAACCAAACAAATCATGGTTTGCATTGTTGCAATATCCACATAGTTTCTTCATTTTTTCCCTTCTCTAACCTTAATCTCTTCCTCTACAATTTCCTTTGCTAAACTCATTGTAGTAGGATCTATTGGCATTATCTTCTTCTCTATAACTAGTAGAAGGTATGTCTTTATGGAGTTTCGATGTCGTATTTTGAATTGAGTATATGTCATTGATCTCTCCATTTTGGCTATTGATACCCACAATTTTATTTGTAAAGAGTTGTTTTTACCAATCCTTTAGCCCTTGACATAACCTTGTGGAAAGGTTCACTATTAAATTGTATTTCTGGTTTCCCTAGGTTTTATATTCCTCTTAATCTCTTGACTAAAATAATAGTGAAGAGCAATCATCCATCTTAGGATCATCCCACTTTCCACAAAGACCACAAAAAACACTTTTTAACCTCCTTGAAGGCCCTTTATTGCAACATTTCCCTCATCTTCCTCACACTCTCTAAAGTAATCTTTGCAAACTTGTTGTCAAACCCTTTATGGTTGGGAAACAACTTCAACTTCACCCCAAAATATCAAAATTCGCTTATAGATGACAAATAATTCAAATGAAAATGTTAGTTAAGGTCTGATATGAAGTGTGTAGCCAACTTAAGACCCTTTCAACAGTCTGATATGAAATGTACAGTAGCTTAAATTGACTAGTATACACATTTTTTAGGCCTATAATATTCAAGCTTTGTTTGGAAACAACGAATGTATAGTTGCCATATATTTGGAAACAACAAATGCATAGCTACCATATTTTGTAGGAATCTCATATGGCGAATATCTAGCAATTTTGGTGGCTAGAGATGAAATGAAACATGCCATGAAGGTTGTACAATGTTAATAGTGTTATTATGCATTAGGATTGATGGCATTAACTATGTAATTGATTATAAGGATTTAATGCCAATCATCCAATACCATGCATGTTATTTAGGCTTATGGTGTGTCCTAGTGCACTTATCTCCAGTGTGTAATGGATCTAATTGAATATGTCATATATTATGTGCATTAAGGTTGAATGACATAGTATCTTTTGATTTTCATGCCTTTTGAGTGAACCTTACATTATGAATTATGTGCATCAAACTCCTACATTATGTGTTTAGTATGCTTAACCATGCATCATGGTTAGCAATATTTATGATAGTGTGTTTTGATTGTATGAGTTTTATTTTTAGTTTTAATGGTGTATATGTCATTGAGTTGTATAGGTTTTATTTAAATTTCATTGAGATTGTATGGGTTTTTTTTTAAGGTTGCATCAAAATCCTATCATGTGTTCTTAGTGCCCTTGTTTATTCATAATGGTTGAGTGACATTTACTCTTCTAGATGATGATTGTATGGATTTTGTATGAAATTTTGAATGACATATATTTCATTTATTTGTATGGATTCATTTTTTAGGAACTAATATTTATCTTTTTCATGCTATAGATAAAATTCTTCATCATGTTGAGGAAACAATCAAGGATTAAACCAACATAGGAAGAGCAAGAAGCTAAGAATGCAAAGAAAGTAGAGGCTATGAGGAAACTTCGTGAGAAGAGGAAATTGGTCATGATAGAAGAAGACATGCCAATTGAAGAGGAACATGAACTATCAATGAGAGATATGGTATTGGTGACACAAAGGAAATGAATGCGAAACCTTCGTGCAATGAGAGATTTTAATCCCATAGTGTGAGACACATCCTCTATCGCATGTCAAGATGGACACCACCTACCACATCTCAATTTGAAAGTACATCATCACTCACATGTGAAGAAGGAGGTATGCCATCTTTCCAATCTCAACTTCAAGGTACATCATCTATTCCATCTCTAATCAAAGGTATGCCATCTATCCCATCTCATTTAAATATTGATGAAATTCCTAATGTTGATCAAAATTTTCCTTTGAGAACACCTCTTATAATTTTGCATAGAAAGCCCAAGTATTTGATTTGATGAGAATATTTTGCAGCCAATGGAAGATAAGAATCCAAAATGCACTTGTAGAAGATATGCTCATAATATTTGGAGAGCGTTCTTTGAAAAATTCAATGAGATCAAAATATGTCAATTATTTTTTAAATGATGCAAAGTATAAAATATAGGTCCATCATGAAGATTGTTGGGTTGATAACATTGGAGGCTTCAAGTGAAAAATCTATTGTGAAGAATCTAATGAGTGCATATGAGAGTGTGGGTAACACCTCACACAAAATATATAGTAATGTCACACGACGTGTCATTACATTAACAATAGTAAGTAATCAAAGGCATCTCATTAGAAAGACAAGTCAAGCATTGAGAATAAATAGAAAAACTTTATCAAGAGTTGTTGGAAGGAAAAAAAGAATTGAAGACACTGATGACAATGAGTTATGGGCATTCTCGGTGAGACTACCACGAAAAGATAAACCAATTGTTGAAGCATTGAGATCACTAATTGAAGAATTTTAGAAGAATTACACAAGGGTATCTCCAAATCAAAGGGATGTGGTAAGAAGGAGAATTGGTAATCAAAAATATGAGCCACATCCAAATCATTTTTTAGATATGACAAACACAATTTTTTGGTAAATTTTTAGAGATGTGTCCTCAAGTTAAATTTTTTCAAAGATATTTTGAAATGCTAAAGCCTTTTTATGTAAAATAAAATCACATACGCACTACTTTCTGTTGTAGAGTACATATTGAATTTTCTAAATATTTTGATGTTTATCAGTCTATATGTTTAGATTTGCATACTAACAATGTTTTGCAGGATTGTGGCATACATGCCTCGCCTACATCTTTAAGAGACTTCATATCAACAATTTTATGTGAAAGAGAGGAAGGTCAATTATTTTGCAAGAAATTATGCTTGGATGACACATGTTAGCATTATGGTGGCTTGCAATGTATGCCAATATGTGAACATATGTAAAGTACACATGTGGTTGGAAATGAACTAGTAGAGTTTGACAAGTATTAAATAGTGGCCTACAATACAAAAGATGGTAAAGAAGCAAAAAGGTGTGATTTGGTTATTCAAAATATTCTAGTGTATCAGTTTATGTTTACATTTCATAACAATAGTGTATGAGTTTGCAAGGCATACCCATAGAGCTCAATAGTTGGACTTATAATTCAAGTTATGCAAGGACACATTTACACTTGGTAGATTTGTATCATTTGTCAACTTTGTAGAGAACTATTTCTACAACCACAACATGAGGTGTAATCACAATCTTACAACTCCACACAAGTTTTTATATTTGTGCACATAGCATTCATTCATGCCAATGACATTATAGAGCATGATAAAAAGATCATAAGAGTATCATTTTTATACTAGTGATGATCACACACATTCTACAGAGTTTGTGTAAGGTTGTTTTTAGGTGTTCTACCATGATTTGGCTAGAATGAGCATATCATTCAATCAACATATTATATGGTCGTATAACTGTGCATCACAATTCAAGAACTCGTGGATGTTCTATTGATTGATCAAGATGCATAATATTATAGGTTTTCAGCATATGTGGAACTTCTATGAGGTCAGACATGGAAAGGGGGAGCAGTAGGAGCATGTATCAAAAGAGCCATAGCATGTGAAGAGTTAAAGTACAAAGAAAATACAAATTTGATACAAAATCAATTATCGATTGGTATAATGCTTTGATGGGTCTAGGTAATGAAGCTAAGTCTTTAGTTCATATAATTTTTTGGTTGATAGATGATACTAACATTGCACAATATAAGGATAATTGTACACTGGCAAGATCAAGTGAGCTACACTCTTTTAGAAGCTCTAATGCAGGTTCATGGAGTATCCATATGTGGAAAATGGCATGATTTTGTTCTTCGTGTACAATTCAAGCCTAGAATGAGTGTGAGTCAAAGGAATGGGTTGACAAATGGTGTTTGAGTTTTCTTAGCCCACTTGACACGTAGCAGCTCTGACAACACTGGAACTGACATAGATGGAATCATTGGTTGACTTTGATCACATATCAGATCTAGTTCAACTAGGTAATATATCTACTTGCATAGCTTTTTAAATTCCTAATGTTATCTTGCTTTGTAGTGTTTTTGTAATGTTGACTAAATTCATCTAATTTGTTACACATATCAATGCAAGGCATGTTTATGCAATTATTTCAGGAGAAAATTATTACTTGTGTCATTGTTTTGAGGCCAAAAAGATATTGGAGGCCCTAGTTACAGATGGAGAAAACATTGAATACCCTATAGGATCGGTGGTTGTTATTGGAACAAAGATTAGAAGGTGTTTTAGAAATTTGACACACATCAAAAGATTCTTCATTACTCAAAGCTTGTTGTGGCATCCAATATTCACTTGATCAAATATGGGGGTAGATCTTTGAACAAGAACTTGTGGAAGGTGTGTGAGTTTGACCATGAGGCAATACTTGACACAATAAAGAGTAGAGCAAACCTGGATGGTTCATTGGATTAATTTTTAAGTATGCATATTGAATTTGTAAATTCATGTTATTGATATTAATGTATTGCAATTGATAGTAAGACCTTTTATTTTTATATTTCAAGTTTACTTATATTTTTGGTTCCAAATTTCATATGGCATAGGAAAGACTTACTACCCCTCTTTAACTTAAAGTTTCTCTTTTTTTTGCTACTGCATTTTTACACATATACAATTAATATTGGACAAATTATATGTATATTTATGGTAGGTCTTTTTAAAATGACACATAGTGGACTTTTTTGTGATAAAAATTATATTCACCATCTTTTGTTTTGTTTCACTATCAAGTCAAAATGACATGATGTGGTTCCCTTAGTGGTGGTAAATGGACCATCTTCTTAGGTATAACAATTTGATATGACATTTAATATGACCATGTAATTTTTTTCAACTCTGTGTGGTAAGTATGATCTAAACTTTGATACTAATGCATTAGCTTTGTACTCATGTGTGGGTGTGTAAGTGTTTTCAAGATCCATCTAGGTATAGTGATGAGTGGCTATATGAGTGTAGGTGGGTTTTGTAATCTCAACATAAGAGTGTTAGTGATAATACATTATCCCTTCAATTGGTTGTATACAAAGTGTAAAAATTGGAGATGAAAAATAGTATATGAAAACTACATGAAATCTAAACTTGAAAGAATGCAAGAACATAGATCATGAAAAATAATGCAAAAGCATCATTGATAACATTATGCAACAATGAATATGATAGAATCATGTAACATAGAATATTTCTCCCAATAAAGGTAAACAAGTATGATATAATGTGTAGGTACATAGGAGATTAGCATCAAGGTATATTCACATTTTTTGAAAAATATGAATCATTTATAATAATCATATTATTTTATGTCTTCATTTTATTCTTGATATTTTTAAGATTCAGCTCTAAGATAGGGTAATTATGTGCTTCTATTTATTTAGTGTTAGTTGTAAAGTTCATATTTAGGTTCTAGCTAAGTTGATCAGCAATAGTAAATCAAATCATAATCTTGAACAACTAAGTCATTTAAGCTTTCATTTATAGAAACTAGTTAGAATTTGTAAACCCTACATTTGAACATCTTATTGGTATTCACAAAAGAACATTCATTAACTACTCATTCTTCCAAATCCTTCACCACTATCCATACTCTTTGATAGGCTCAAAGTTCCTATTTCACACCTCTTCATGCTTGAACATTATGAGCTACATTGCACCAACAATATCTCTTAAGAGACCAAAGTGAAAAAGGGAAACAAACTTTGACAAGGTGTTACTCCGAAACCGTGGCACTTAGAAAGATTTTGTATAAAGGTACAGGATCATGTAGGGCCCCTCTACAATAATCTCTCCTATTTTTCGATATCTCCAATCCGTTTGCCCATGGTGTCTAGTTTTCAGTTGATGGAAAAAGTGTCAAATGCATGCAATGTAAAGTTGCAAGGTGGTTTAATTTTTGTTTTATTCATCGTCCAACCAAACTAAAATTTATAGCACATTCAGATGGGTAAGTTTACACTAGGAAAGGTCTTGTTTTACACCCAAAAATGTTGGAATGGTCTGAGCTACATTGCACTAGCGATATCTCTTAAGAGACCAAAGTGCAAAAAGGTAGCAAACTATGACAAGTTACTCATAAACCATGGAACTTAGAAACATTTTATCTAAAGTTATAGGATTATGTAGAGCCCCTCTACAATAATCTCTCTCTGTTTTCGATATCTCCAAGCCATTTTCCTGTGGTGTCCCATTTTCAGTTGATGGAAAAAACATCAAATGCATGTAGTGTAAAGTTGCAAGGTGGTGTAATTTTCATTATGTTTTTTATGCGACAAAATCGATAGTTCCAACACGTGAAAATGGTTAGGTTTATGCTATTCAAGGTCTTTTTTTTCACCCAAACATGTTGGAATAGTTTGAGCTATATTGCACCAACAATATCTCTTAAGAGACCAAAGTGCAAAAAGGAAAAAAATTGATATTACTCAAAAACCATGGCACTTAGAAATATTTTTTCTAAAGGTACGGGATCATGTAGGGCCCCTCTATAATAACCTCTCTTGGTTTTTGATATCTCTGAGCCGTTTTCCCCAGTGTCCAATTTTTAGTTGATGGAAAAACTGTCAAATGCATGTAGTGTAAAGTTGCAAGGTGGTGTATTTTTATTTTTGTTCATCGTGTAAACAAACTGATAGTTCCAACATGTTTAGATGGGTAGGTTTACACTAAGAAAGGTCTTTTCTTATACCCAAACATGTCAAAACATTCTGAGCTACATTGCACCAACGATATCTCTTAAGAGACCAAAGTACAAAAAGCAACAAATTTTGACGAGGTGCTACTCAGAAATAGTGGCACTTAGAAAAATTTCATCTAAAGGTATGAGATAATGTAGGGCCACTCTACCATAACCTCTCTTTCTTTTTGATATCTTTGATCCATTTGCCCGTGGTGTCCAATTTTTAGTTGATGGAAAAAGTGTTAAATGCATGCAATATAAAGTTGCAAGTTGGTGTAATTTTTGTTCTTTTTGTCATGCAACCAAACCAACAATTCCAATACATCTAGATGGGTAGGTTTACACTAGAAAAGGTCCTATTTCACACCCAAACATGCTGAAACAATCCAAGCTACATTGCACCAAAAATATCTCTTAAGAGACTAAAGTGCAAAAAGGCAACAAACTTTGACTAGGTGTTACTTGGAAACCATGAAACTTAGAAACATTATGTATGAAGGTACATGATCATGTAGGGCCCATCTACAATAACCTCTCTCGATTTTTTATATCATTGAGTTATTTTCCTATAGTATCCAGTTTTCAATTGATGGAAAAAGTGTCAAATTCATGTAGTGTAAAGTTGCAAGGTGTTGTAATTTTCATTTTGTTCTTCATGCAACCAAACCGATAGTTCCAACACATCCAAATGGGTAGTTTTATGCTAGGAAAGGTCCTATTTTGCACCCAAACATACTGGAATAGTCTGAGCTACATTACACTAATGATATCTCTTAAGAGACCAAAGTGCAAAAAGGTAGCAAACTTTGATGAGGTGTTACTTAGAAACCATGGGACTTAGAAAAATTCCATCTGAAGTTATGAAATCATGTATGACCCCTCTACAATAATCTCTCTTAGTTTTTTATATCTCCAAACCGTTTGCCCATGGTGTCTAGTTTTCAATTGATGGAAAAATCATCAAATGCATGTAGTGTAAAGTTGCAAGGTGGTGTAATTTTTGTTATGCTCATTGTGCGACCAAACCGACTGTTCCAACATGTCTAGATGGGCAGGTATACATTTTTCAAAGTCCTATTTTTTACCCAAACATTATGAAACAGTTCGAGCTACATTGCGTTGGAAATATCTCTTAAGAGACCAAAGTGCAAAAAAGATAGCAAATTTTGATGAGGTGTCACTCAAAAACCATGGCACTTAGAAAAATTACTTCTAAAGGTATAGGATCACATAGGGCCCCTCTATAATAACCTCTCTTGGTTTTTGATATCTTTGAGTTGTTTGTTTGTGGTGTCTATTTTTTAGTTGATGGAAAAAGCGTTAAATGTATGTAGTGTAAAGTTGCAAGGTGGTGTAATTTTCATTTTTTTCATCATGCAACCAAACCAACAATTCCAACATGTCTGGATGGGTAGGTTTATGCTAGGAAAGGTCATATTTCACACCCAAACATGTGGAAATAGTCTGAGCTACATTTCACCACCGATATCTCTTAAAAGACCAAAGTGCAAAAAGGCAGCAAACTTTGATGAGTTGTTCCTCAAAAACCATGGCACTTAGAAACATTTCATCTGAAGTTACGGGATAATATTAAGTCCATCTACAATAACCTCTCTCAGAGTTTCATATCTCCAAGTTGTTTGGTCATGGTGAATTTTTTTCTAATGCACTAAAAACTGTCAGATGCGTGTAGTGTAAAGTTGCAAGGTAGGCTACTTTTAGCGCCAACACGTCTAGGTGGGCACATCTATGCTAGGAATAGTTATTGCTCTTCATTGTAAAAGGGATAGAGTCTTTCCTATTCAAAGGGTCACAAATTTTTTCCTTTGAAAATTCATAACCTAAATCATATCTACCATTTGTGAGAACCTAAATTAATTTGTTTGCAATATTGCCTAAGGTTCTATTCTTAATTGAATTCTTCAATGATATTATGGATGTCTTTCTCAAATGAAATTATTTCCCTTTTATGTTAGTGCTTATCAACCTAGAAAACATTTTTAATATTTTCATAATTTCTAAGCATAAGGAAATCATAAATACACATGGAGTAATCTTGTTGAAGATACATCCGATCATGAAGCAAACAAATAGATATATGTAATACACAAAGTATGAGGCATACATGTGAATTAATGTAATACATGAAGTATACACAAGAAGCATGAAACATACATGTGAATGCATGTAATACATGAAGTATACATAGGAAGCGTGAAGCATACACATGAACACATGAAATATACACAAGAAGCATGAAGCATACACATGAACACATGAAGTATACACACGAAGCATGAAGCATACACATGAACACATGAAGTATACACAGGAAGCATGAAGCATACACATGAATACATGTAATACATAAAGTATACATAGGAAGCATGAAGCATACATGTGAATACACATAATACATGAAGTATACATAGGAAGTATGAAGAATACATGTGAATACATGAAGTATACATAGAAATAATGAAGCATACATGTGAATAAATGTAATACGTTCAAGTATACATAGAAAGTATGAAGCATACACGTGAATACACAATACATTAAGTATACACAAGAAGCATGAAACATACATATGAACACATGAAGTATACATAGGAAGCATGAGGCATACACATGAATACATGTAATACACCCCAATATAAACAAGAAACATTAAGCATACACATGAATACGTGTAATACATGAAGTATACATAGGAAGCATGAAGCATACACATGAACACATGAAGTATACACATGAAGCACGAAGCATACACATGAATATGTGAAGTATACATAGGAAGCATGAATCATATACATGAATACATGTAATACATGAAGTATACACAGGAAGCATGAAGCATACACATGAACACATGAATTATACACAGGAAGCATGAAGCATACATGTGAATACATGTAATACATGAAGTATACACAAGAAGCATGAAGCATACATGTGAACATATTAAGTATTCATAGGAATAATGAAGCATACACATGAACACATGAAGTATACACCAGAAGCATAAATCATACAAGTGAATACATGAAGTATATGCATGAAGCATGAAGCATACATGTGAATACACGTAATATATGAAGTATACACAACAAGCATGAAGCATACACATGAATCATGAAGCATGAAGCATGAAACATACACATGAACACATGAAGTATACATAGGAAGCATGAAGCATAAACATGAAGATAATGGAGACATATTAGGGTTTTGGGTGCTTGATTTATAGTATGTTGTCTACTCTTACATGAAATAATGTTGCTTCTATATCAGAGGCTTGTAGCTATTTTCCTACATGGATTATTCTTATGTGGGGAAACTTTTCCCAATATTTTCCTTAGTCTCAATGGTGCATTGCATAATGTTTTTATCAGTATTTTTAATGATAATAACTCTATTTTAGCAAAAATAGAAGGTTCACTAGTACTTTTGAGAACTTGAAATTGAAAGGAAGAAAGGTATACAAAAACACTCCCTAAAATAATCTTAGAGGAGAATAATGTTCAAACTTTATATATTTACAATTATATAAAGGAAGAGTTCATGTAATACACTCGTATTTTAAATATTTGAAGTAAACCATCTATAAATATCCATTGAAGTGTGGATTTATAATGCAAATATGGACATCATCAATAAAAAAGATGTGTATTATCCAAATATCCATATAGGCATACATCAATATATGTCAATATAAGTATAACATATGTACAAACTAGCCATATAGGCTTACAAGAATGACATATAGGCATACAATGTCGAGTATATACAATACAAAATATATGTCCACAAATGCCATTGTTATCAATAGTTTCGCACCCTGGTGAATGCAATATTCAGCAAACTACTGAAACATGGAAACCTCTTTCAGATGTGGGTGATCTGCGTGAAAGAGGAATCTCCAAAGTGAGTTGGTTCTCCGAATGATGAATTCTATTCTAGAATAACTCTGAGGAAAGGGATAAAAGATGACTTTGAAAATAAAGCCTATGACTAACATATGATTCATCAAACTTATGAAAACCCAGACTTAACCACTCATAATAGCTCATCTATTACAATAATTCTCACAATCTCATTCGCACATATCTCATCAGTGATTTGCATGAAGATCTGAAAACAAATACAGCATACAACCTGAAACATGTAATTCTAAAACACAACCTTATAATAGCAAGACATAAAAGGATTCCGATTTGAAAACACAATTACATCATATTGCCATTACAAACTCTGAGACAAAAGATAAGAAGGAGAAATCTGCTGTTCTATTAAAACTGAAAGAGTCTTTTCCTGAATCTGAAACTGAGTAACAAAAGGTTTACAAGCTCAAAAGGGTATCAGCAAGAAACTATTATCTAAACTGCTGAGAATGGAGAGCTGAAAAGACTAAGTCTTTGAAAAGAACTCTCAAGAAAACCCTAATCCGAGCTCAGAAAAAATCTCAAGGAAAAAAGCTTCAAACAATCTCAAAAAATGCTTTAAAAGCAGAAAAAGCACAAAGCTTTCATGATGAACCTGTCAAGCCTCTAAAAATAGGCTGAATTTGCTTTAAAAGCACAAAAACACCTTATCTCTCCAAGATAAGTCTGGAATCCGACCAAGAGGAAAAGTCAATCAAAGATCTGCTAAAAATAGCAAGAAAACATAAAGCAATTTATAGAATATCGCTTTTATGCTTCTGATTTACAAGATGCAAACTTTTTACAATTTGCCTATTTTTGCAACTTAAAGATTGAAAATCTTTTGCAAAAAGAAAATCTCATTATTTCTCCATTACAACATTCTGATTTTCTCAAAAATCATAAAAATACATTTACATAATATCATATTCCTAACAACTCTATAATTGATTTCTTCAAAATCAATCAAAAATAAAAACCCTAAAGAAAATTGACCCTAAGTCATAGGGCATCATAACTTAATCTCAGATCACAAGATATCCATCAATTTTATCATATTTCACCAAGGCATGGGAAATAAAACTCCAAGACCTAACCCATAGGCCAACCTAGGAATTTGAAATTCGGCCTCCATGAAATTTGCCACATGTGTTTTAATGGAATATCCTAGAACATCATAATGCTCGAATTAGGGTTCAGTAAAAAAAAAATCGAACCCTAATGATCACTCATTTTCACACTCTCTACTTGCAAGAAAGAGCTCTGCTGCCACCATGACTCTGTCAAACTCGAGCTTGAATTCTTAGAAGAACTATTCCACACACTCCAGAGATCTGAGACTCTAGTGGGTAAGATTTTTGCCATCTGTATCATGGATTTCACTTCATTATTGAATAAAAGCAGGCCACTAAGGCCGCAGACTGTCATGTTTTCTCTTCTTGATCTTCTCTTACCTTGGCTTCTCCATGCCTTATGAGCTCAAGCTCGATTGTAGACTATATGAGAGAGCTTCGCGGGTTATGCTTTCACTTTCTGTGCACAAGGTGAGTTGTGTGTTCTTAGACTCTATGGCTTCGTATTCTGCTCATTTTGGCCTCAAAGCTGTGGGTAACACACTCTAATACTTCTATTTTTTTATTCTCTGTACTTCACCTACCATTGTGTGAGCTCGACCTTCCTGTGAGAGCTTGAATCTTAGCTTCAAGATACTTACCCTCAACACGGAACTGGTAACTCTACTTTGCCAGCACTTGTTCTCTAGAGTCTAAAAAAAAAATCTTCTTTGCTCATGAATTTCTAGCCATATTCAGGCCGCACCAAATATGCATTGTAGGAAGCTTTTTTTTTGTGGATTTCGGCTCGACCCAAAATAGAAAACTACCATTATGTCAATTTAAAAGTATTTCTGTTTGTGGGTATCGCAGAAAGTTTAATAAATCTGCATTTTCTTCCCTCTATATTTTGAACCAATTCTAGGAGCTCACATTTGTTTTATACTTCTGCTATTTTATTCCAGATTTCACATGGGTTATCTTTGTAATTGATTTTTCTGCACTTTGAAACTAACCCTGAAAATGGGTACTTGAAATCCTTAAGGGAAACTCCATTTTTCTATATTTTGATGCTAAACTAAAAATGGGTCTTTTGAATTATTAAAGAAAAATGCATTTTCTTCTCTTCTAAAGCTCGACCTAGCACAAAAATCTTCACATTTTGTAATTTACTATTGTTTTGGGTAAACACTCACATGGGTCGTCAAGATTAATACATTTCCTGTATTTTGAAAGCAATTGAAAATATGAAGAAACTGTTGTTCATCATTGTTTACCTTCAAAACTGAAAGCACCTGTAGGAGTTAACGAAAACTATGTATTTTCATCATTAGCTGTAACAGAAAAACTCCATATTGGCATTTGATATTTGAAGGAAAGATGTTGATTTATGTATCTTTCATTACTCTGTTTGTCATTTCCACATGGACTCGAGCTAAAATAAACAGTGACTTATTTTCAACTTCTGGAACAAAACAATATCGTGAGTATTGAAAATTCTCAAAGCTAAAAGCATGCAGTCTTACTTTCTGACAGAACTCGACTTCCCATAATTGCTTGAAAATGGTGATAAAATTGTATATTTGCTTGCATTTTTTCCTAAGGCTTTGACTCAAATAACCAGTGATGTTTCACTTTCACTTTTGCAAAAAAGATGCCTTGAATATTTGTCTTTACTTTAAACCTTCTTAGCATTTTGTTCATCCCAAGAAAAACAACTCATTGCATCAATGTTGCTTGCTTTAATATACCTTCTGAAAAATAAAAGAACATGATGGGAACAACAAGAATCTATGTGTTTGTCTATATTCTTTGGCTCATATTACTAGGTACTCCGTTCTGGCATTTTCTGTAACTCTCTTTGATAGTTAAGACACCTTGAAAATGTTTCTGTATAAGTTCATTGCGAAGAGGGGAATTTTCATGCTCATATTCTGCACATATATCAATGTCCTTTGATTTTCACTCAATTTTAACAAAGCAATATCTATTTTCTTCTTTTTGAACTCTGTAGAAATTGTTATAATGAAATATTGCATTACTATGAATCACCTCTATTTACCAGTTCATATGCATAATTGATAACTTCATAAACTTTTCTGGAAATAAACTGTTACTCCCTCTTTAGAAATCTGAAAAGATCACTAGATTAATACTTATAATTCCTCATGCATATTGTGTATATAAACAACAGTGTCCCTTTTAACCTCCCTCAACTCTAACACAGCAGCTTTCACTTTCTACATTTGAATTTTGTAGAGGTTTTACCTTTTTGCTTTTGGATTGAAACATTACATCAGTACAAACCTCCTCTGCTCACCGGTTTATATGTATAACTGGTAACTCATAATCATTCTGGAAAGAAAAATACTTACTCCTCCATTATTATTCTAGAATGATCTCCTTGTTATTACTTATTCATGATGCAGTATTTACTTAATCAGTCAACTGGAACCAGAAATTCATTCAATACTCAAATGCACTATCTGTGTTTGTATTCTTGAGCAATATGGTACTCTTCATGCATTTTTATATTTCACTGTACAAAACTACTCTTAAGATCTGTCCTCTTTGATGATGAAAATTAGAACAAAACATTAAGGCATATGTATGCATGTTCACTATCTGAAAGAGAATTGATGAATTGAAACTCACATGACATATGATTACAATCAGCACAGAAAATGTAGTTATTCAGCAATTTCTGATGTGAATGTACTCAGTTAAATTTATTAAGTGAACTAAACTCACTATTCACCTGTAGCCTTCAGAAAGAAATCGTGATCGTTATGAATGCACAGTTGGTTTCGTTACTTGATGGATTCTCCATTTTACTCTTTCAGTTGTTCTTCATTTCATTTGATGAATATGATAAAGTATCTTTTAAAAATCAGCCCATTTAATGAATAGGGCAGCATGTCGAGCTCGACCCTTGTGGGAGCCCATTTTTCTCCACATGCTTGGTCTTCGAATAATGTTCAGCTTCATGACTTAACCTATACCTACACAAGGAAGCAAACAACATTAACATAAAAAATAGAACATGTTGATCATGATGTTGCTATTTCTCTTTCAGCTCACTTCTTTCATACTGCACTTGATTGATTGTTTCAATGCATTGCTAATAGTATGTTGTACTATTGTAGGTGCATCATATAAGTTACATCATAGTCAGAGCCATTGACACCCCTCTTGTCCTCTTACAGGTCAACGAAGCTCAAGATGACGAGGTTCACCATTCAACATCAAGCGTTGATAATCAGGCAATGATGACTATGCTGCCACTTATGTGTTTTCCTTTTGCATCTTCAGTTGTGCAATGTGCTATTAAAAATGTGTTGTCACAGTTGCAGTTATATCCATGGCTTGTGTGGATCTTTGATTTCAATTTTTCTTTTCGATTGAAAAGAAAATGCATTTGAATGCAATGTTGTAATACTATTATGATTGTGAAATCAAATGAAGCCTTATAAAAATATGAGCTTTACGAAATGAATAAAAGCATCTAAAATGCTATTTTGCTCATGTACTCAATTCTGTATTTCTTTTAAATCTGCAATATCTGAATGGCACTCTGCAACTCCATAACTTCACTAAAATGCATAACTATTGTTTGATGCATAATGATAATAATGCGAAATAGCATTCGAACATGACACTGCAATTCCACTTAATGTTAAAAAAGATCAGCCAGCTCCTCCATTTGAGCTGAGGCAAAAAACATGTAACAACCATATAGGCATACAACAAAGGAACATAATAAAAAGTCATTCATCTCTAGGTGAAGAAAATAGATCATGGGTGGCCTTTGATCATCAAGGGGATGGAGATGCATATTAGAGTGGTCTACTTCGAACTCAAGGGATGCTCCTCCTATTTAGTTTTTCATGGAGCTTTAGCTATTATGATAAAAAGCATAGACATTTATATAAAAAATGAAATATTTAACAAAATAATCACTTACCTCCTCCAAATGATCTCTCCTCGTTTTCCATAGCTGCATGCTCAGACTGTGGCATTCCAAAGTCCTATAGGAACCATCCAGATAAAAATTAAACTATAAATCAATAATCATTTGATTTTTCAATAATAAACAACTATAACAACAAATGTAATTTGAAATTTACTAATCTACCTCATACCACCATCAAAGGCATCGAGCTTTCTATTGCAGAAGAGACACCATGCTCCATTACCCTATGAACATTAGAATGTGTCTCCACTTGCATCATCTCAAAATAAAACAACATTATTCAATTGTGAAAACTAGAATATAATGCAGATCATGCCTTATAATGTATGAGATAGTCAACAAAATTTTGAGTACTTATTGAACTATATATCGCTTACTATTATGCTTTGATATATTTTTTCCAAGCATCCATCGCTTGTTTGAAAGAACCTATTTCAGGCTTTTATCCATAGTAGCAAGGCAGTTAACTGTTTGATAAGATGATTTGCTAGACACCTATGAAAAATGTGGTAGCATAGACAAGGCAGTGAACTATTTGAAAAAATGCCTCAAAGAAATGTGGTCTCATGGTGATGGAATGCCAATTCCATCACCATGAGACCACATTTCTTTGAGGAATTTTTTCAAACAGTTCACTACCTTCTCTACACTATTGCTTACTATTATGCTTTGATAGATTTTTTCCAAGCATCCATAGTTTGTTCGAAAGCACCTATTTTAGGCTTTTAGCCATAGCAGCAAGGTTATGAATTGTTTGATAAAATGATTTGGTAGACATGTATGGAAAATGTGGTAGCATAGCCAAGGCAATGAACTATTTGAAAAAATGCCTCAAATAAATGTGGTCTCATGGTGATGGAATGCCATGACATCACCATGAGATCACATTTCTTTGAGGTAGTTTTTCAAATAGTTCACTACCTTGTCTATGTTATTGCTCACTATTATGCTTTGATAGATGTTTTCCAAGCATCCATAGTTTTTTTGAAAGCACCTATTTTAGGCTTTTAGCCATAGCAAAAAGGTAGAGAATTGTTTGATAAAATGCTTTGGTAGACATGTATGGAAAATGTGGTAGGATAGACAAGACAATGAACTGTTTGAAAAAATGCCTCAAAGAAATGTGGTCTCATGGTGATGTCATGAAATCGCCATGAGACCACATTTCTTTGAGACATTTTTTTAAATTGTTCACTGCCTTGTTTATGTTATTGCTTACTCTTATTCTTTGATATATTTTTTCCAAGAATCCATAGTTTGTTTAAAAGCACTTGTTTTAGGCTTTTAGCCATTGCAGAAAGGCAATGAAGTATTTGATAAAATGCTTTAGTAGACATGTATGGAAAATGTGGTAGCATAGACAAGGCAATGAATTGTATGAAAAAATGCCTCAAAGAAATGTCATCTCATGGTGATGTCATTCCATCACCATGATACCACATTTCTTTGAGGAAATTTTTCATATAGTTCATTTCCTTTTCTATGCTATTGCTTACTATTATGATTTGATAGATTTTTTCCAAGAATCCATAGTTTGTTTGAAAGCACCTGTTTTTGGTTTTTAGCCATAGCAGCAAGGCAGTGAACTTTTTGAAAAAATGCTTCAAGGAAATGTGGTCTCATGGTGATGGAATGCCATTCCATCACCATGAGACCACATTTCTTCGAGGCATTTTTTCAAATTGTTCATTGCCTTGTCTATGCTATTGCTTACTATTATGCTTTGATATATTTTTTCCAAGCATCCATAGTTTGTACAAAAGCACCTATTTTAGGATTTTAGCCATAGCAGCAAGGAAGTAAACAGTTTGATAAAATGCTTTGGTAGACATGTATGAAAAATGTGGTATCATAGACAAGGCAGTGAACTGTTTCAAAAAAATCCTCAAAGAAATGTGGTCTCATGGTGATGGAATGCCATGAATTTTATTTTTTTAATGGAATTCCATCACCATGAGACCACATTTCTTTGAGGCATTTTTCATTGCCTTGTCTATGCTATCACTTACTATGCTTTGATAGATTTTTTCCAAGCATCCATATTTTGTTCGAAAGCACCTATTTTAGGATTTTAGCCATAGCAACAAGGTAGTGAACTAATTGATAAAATGATTTGGTAGACATGTATGAAAAATGTGGTATCATAAACAAGGCAGTGAACTTTTTGAAAAAAAGGCTCAAAAAATGTGGTCTCATGGTGATGGAATGCCATGGAAAATAATTTTTTCATGGCATTCCATCATCATGAGACCACATTTTTTGAGGCATTTTTTCAAATGGTTCATTTCCTTGTCTATGCTATAGTTTACTATTATACTTTGATAGTTTTTTTTCCAAGAAACCATAGCATAGACAAGGTAGTGAACTATTTAAAAAAAATTCTCAAAGAAATGTGGTTTCATGGAATGCCATGACAAGCAAATGCAATTGGCAACTACTCTTGGTTATTAGTTATGCAATGTGAAGTAAGTGCATAACTGCTTATGTTGACTTTGTAAAAAACTATATTGTAATTGAAATTTTTTCATCTATCAGTATCTAGTTATTAGTTATGCAATGTTAAGTAATGCTTTGAGCTTGAAAGATATGTAATGCAATGTAATCAGTGATATGAATATAAACTACAAAAATCTATTATCTACAATTTATTAGTTATACTCTTTATTTTATTACTTGAGTGAAGCTTCGATGTCCACCTCCACTAGGAGGTGTTGCCATCAAATCTCCAAGATTAACCTATTAAAAATCCAAAATCAGATATAAGAATACCATTCATATAACAATGTTTTTGATTAAGGAACAAATAGGTTTTAAAGGGACCCCAAAACCCTTAACAGTAAACACGAGAAAGATACAACATTAAAAGGACCCAGACAAAAAATAAACAACCACCATCAAAGAACAAAACAAGGAACATCTCAGGGCAGCACAACAAAAATCCAACAAAAAACCACCAAAAGTCCAGCCACTAGGCCAGATTCCTGAGGATCTTTGCCGCCACCTACTCAAGTTTATTCATGTTTAAAGTAGCTTTCTTAATCTCTTGAATATTCACAAGTGCCTGGTCAACCTTCCTCTTCAGGTTCACTCTAGTTATGTTACTTGCCCCCCACCTTCCACCTAGCTTTCCTCTTTCTCAGCATCCACATACGTCGTTGTCCTGACCTGATAGGCATTTTCCAAATTTTCAACCATCATATTCATGGTCTTTGCCATTGATTTTAAATTTTTTTGGCTCATTTCCAACACCTTGTGGATAGAATATTTTATGTTCCTCATCTTCTCCTCCATATTAGAAAGCTTATCATCATGGTTACTCTTAAAATTTTGCAAATCCTCAACTATTTTCTTGAGGAACTCCACCATATATCTCTTTTCTTCCTCGGTCCACAAATTAGTGGCCTTATCTTTGTCTCTATTATTATTTTCATTCTTATTAGCCTTTTCCATTTTACTGTTCATAGCCCTCTGATTTAGCTTAAGTTCCTTAATCTCAAAAAACACCCATCTGATTAATCGAAAAAAAATCCATAGACCCATTATGGGCAATAGTAAGAATGTCATCAGGAAATTCATATAACAATGTTATTCACATGTAGTATTTATAATTATTTACTAGTTGCATACCTCTACAATACATGTCGCCGCATAATAGGGAGATGGAGGACAACTGAAAATAGAATGAATGTTATGAATCTAAAATTTCATAAATATTAAATCTATATATTTATTACAAATTCACATAAAAAATAATAAAAACTTACTCCTTTGACCTCCCTGATGTCATGGTAGCATTTTGGCGAAAATTCAGCAAAGAAATGGAAAAGAATTAGCTCTCCTATAATGTGAGTGCAATCTTAAGGGTTTGCAAGCCAAAGATTAGCAAGAAAATGCAAAAAGAATGAATGAAAGTTTTTTTCTTTTTTTTATATAGACTATAACGTGCTTGCATTATAATGTGAGTGTGTTATGACTCTTTTAAAATTTCAAAGATTGTTGGCCAATTTTTGGCCCCCCATCTTTTTGCACCATCACCTCTTTCTTTTGGTAACATAACATAGTTAGAAGAAGTCTTTGAAATAGTAACATGTCACAATCAATATCTTTCAACACTCCTATCTAGACCAAGCCAAACTTTTCAAAAGAAAAATTCACAATGGGCATGCCTAATTATCATAATTATCCTCCTCATTTTATTTTTCCTAGTCTTGCTTCACTAATATCTACATCTCCCTCTTCGAGTAATGGGGTTGATCATGACATTGCTCTAAGTGTTCCTTTTGAAAAAAAAAAATCTTTGGAAGATAATTTATGATACTTTTAAAACACTTTATTTAATGATAATTTCACACAAGGTACACCAGTTGTGGATACTATCTGCAATATGTTAATTTATTATAATAAAATGCTTAATTAGTTTTCTTCAAAATCTAGTGCACATTCTGTGTAGCAATGTCTCCTCCTATACTTGAATCTTTGGAGAGACACAAGATTCACATTTTAACTTTGCTAGCACATAGTTAACTATGTCAATTCTAGTACCTATTGTCCATATGGTGACAACATCACCTATGGCCATAGTAGGTGTTCCTTCTGCAAGTTTATTTTTTGGTGGTTTCTCTAATCTTTCTTCTAGTTTTTCTTTTGGCCTTCTTGGGTTAGGTTGTGATGCTTCTCATCCCATTATATCTACCATTTCCACATCTTCAGCTACACAAACTTCCATTATCCAAACTTTTACTATTTATACTCACATAATAGATCTTGTGCTAAACCAACTTCTATAAAATGTTGGTCAATTACAAACTCAAATTACTAATTTATCCAACACTTCTTCACAAAAATAATTCAACCATATTATATATGAAGTTCATTATCATTGCATTTCCTTAACACACCTCTTTCATATGGATTTGAAGCACCTTGATTCAAAAAATACAATGGAAAAGAGGATCCTTAGACTCACGTTTCTACCTTCACTATATTATGTAATGATTTTATTTTTTAGGATGCATTGTTAGCAAAACTATTCCCACGGTCTTTGAAAGTTACTATGTTGGATTGGTTCTTATCCTTACCTAATAATTCAATTTATACATTTGAACAATTGACCAATCATTTTCTTTAATATTTCCAACTAAAAATTGGACCTAGATCAAGTTTGCTAATCTCACCCATTATAAGTGGGGACATGCCAAGAAAGTAACTAATTTTATTTTTAGATATCAATCATTATTTTTGCAAATTACCTATGTGCTCCTAGATTTTGATGCAAAACTTGTACTCGTTAGAAACTTGCAGCCAACACTTAGGGATAAAATCTTATTGATGAAGTATATTTCTTTTTCTCATCTCTACACCAACTTGTGAGATTATTAGCATACTATCAATCAGTATGGGATCTCAAACTAATTATCTCACTCTAATAACCAAGGTGGTGATATTATTCTAGAAACTAGAAACTAAATAAACCTTTTAATAAATGGACAAGAATAATTACTATATATCACAAGATTCTAAGGTCTTAGTTGTAGAACCTAAAAATAATAGATCATTTACAAAATTATTTGACTCTATATAGTATTATGTAAAATCTATTAAAAGATAAGCTAATTAATCTTCCTGAAATCAAACCACTTCCAACTAATCAACCTAATCTATCTTGGTATGATTCAAAAACCTTTTGTTAGTTTCATCATGTCCTTGGAAAGGATACTAAGTGGTGTACGTGTCTTCACAATTTTGTTCCAAAACACATCAATGCAGGAAATATCTAGATCCATGATAAGAAATACATGGATAAAAATTTTAATTCCAAGAAGAATCAACAACTTCAAATCTATACAAATTCATTCACATCACATTCTACCAACTTCATAACAATTTATAATTCAACTTTGACTTCTAAAAATAATTCAATAACATTTGTAAACACGATTGATGTCAACACCCCATCAATTTAGGTGTGTGACATCAATATGCCTATGATATTTTTTTCTTCTAATGATCTATCATATGATAAAGAGCATGGAACCCTTTATAGACCTACTTTTTTCAATGAGAGAATCATTAATGGTGTTCTTGTTAATATTTTTAGTAGATTCAATCTTATGATAAAATAATTGTTCTTTATCAATGGATTTTACAAATACACATATGATAGCACTTCAATGACCATTCACATGCCAGATGGTCTTTCTTCACCTACAATGGGTTCCATTACTTTATCGGTCTAGGTTGGATCCAAGTCAATAGAAATTATATTTGTTACTATCCCTAGATCTAACTTATTTAGAGTGATTCTTGGAATTTCATGGCTAACTAATGGAAAACTAATCTATCACTAACTGGAAGCAACTACAGAATTTGGAAAATAGTTTGCACATCACCAATAATAGTCCAATTTTAAAGAAAGTACCAATACACAAGTGAAAGAGAACTTGCAATCATATTTCCCAAGAGATTTACAGCACAGATAGAGTTCTACTTCAATCAAGGAGGCATTTCTTAGTCTCTCAATTCCAATCAATTCATCATTTCAAGATAGAAAAAATAAAACACACATCGGTGCACCTCTCTACCAAAGCAACTAGAAATCAAACATAGTACAAAGCCAAAAACCTTCAACAATTTTCTTCTTATTACAAATTCATCTAATCAATGCTGACAGGTAACATTCATAAGGAAAAAATAGGGGTGAGAAGGTTTTCAATCTATGCAAAACCAAACACAAGTCAGCTGCTACCACTTCTACAATCCTCCTTTCCTCCAGTTATGTTCGCAAATCTGTTTCTTTCTCACTACCAAAGAAACAATCACTCAAATACATCTCTCAATAATCTATGCACCTAACTGATTTTCACTTTGTACACAGAATATTTCCTCCTCTATAGACCATCGACCTCTGGCAGTCTAAATAGAAAACTTTCTTGGTGTGTTTTCTTGCTTCTAGTAACCATAGTTTTCCTCTTTTCTTCTTCCTATAGCCACTCATACATGCCAAAACATGGGTCGATGCTTTTTGTTTTAATTTCCCCCCAATGTTTTATATTCAATCCTCAATTCAAGAACTCGATATTCCATAAAACTCAAAACTACCCCAGCCGCCACTAACACCAGAATAAACAAAGCATGTTCTAATGTTCCACAAAATTCAAAACTCAAAATTTTGTTGTGCAACAAAATTTAAAAATAAAACTAAGTTCCAATGTTCAAGCCAAAATTGGTCGATGCTAGGGATGATGCCCATGCATCAGGCTCCTTGAGGGAAGCAAAGATTCATGAACTCTTTTTCATGAGGTCATCGATGGAATGACTAGAGGTGACAATATTAGGTATAGTTAACCACAAAGAATCCTCCAAAGGATGACCATGCCACTTGACCAGATACCTGAAATAGTCCTTTCCTTGAGTCTTCTTCAGTAGTTGTTTGTCCAAAATGCATTCAATTTCCAGTAGAATGGGTTTGGTCACATGTTGATCATCAATGGATTTCAACTCCAACTCAATTGCTTCATCATCTATAGCACTTAGATATGGATATAAATTTGCTACGTTGAAGATGGGTGAAATTCCCATGCCTGGAGGAAGACTAATCTCATAGGAATTCACTGAGAACTTCTGAAGAATCATGCAAGGACCAATTTTTTTTATCTTTAGTTTATTATATTCACCTGTAGGAAATATTTCTTTCCTGAGATGTGCTAACACAAGATCACCCACCCAAAAATGAACTTCCCTCTACTCCTTATTAATATAATGTTTGTATTGTTGATTTTTTCCTTCAATGTTCATCTCACCTCCTCATGAAGGTCATGAATAGCTCGAGCAAACCCATCACCATTTGCACTTCATTTCTCCATGTCACCAAGATTTTTGAGTTCCAAAACACCCCTAGGATACATGTCATAAACAACATAAAAAGGCCTGAAACCTGTACTCCAATTTGGAGAATCATTGTAAGAAAACTATGTTTGTGCCAAAGCCATATCCTAGCTACCTAGCGTTTTCCCAAATAGGCACTGCAACATTTCACCAAGAATTCTATTCACCACTTCCATCTAGCCATCTATTTGTGGGTGATAGGTTGAACTGAAACTAAGTTGAGTTCTCAACTTCTTCCAACAGGTTCTCTATAAATTCCCAACAAACTTTGTATCTCTATCTGACACAATACTCCATGGAATGGCATGCAAATGAACCACTTCTTTCAAAAATATATTAGCAATATGGATTGCATCAACAACCTTCTTACATGGGATAAAATGCACCATTTTAGAGAACCTGTACACAACTATAAATACTGAATCATTTCCCCTTTGAGTCCCAAGAAAACCCATAACAAAGTCCATACTTACAAAATCCCATGGTTGATATGAAACAAGCAATGGTTGATACAACCCTATATTCTAACTTCTTCCCTTGGCATGCTGACATACCCTACATCTCTCTACATACTTGTTCACATCAACCCTCATTCTTGGCCAATAGTACTGCATACTCAACTACAAATAAGTTTTATCCTATCCAAAGTGTCCTCCTAAATTGGGCCACTATGCTTCTCTTTCAAGATATTGTCCCTTATTGAGCCCCGAGGTATGCATAATTGACTGCCTTTGAATAAAAAAACCTCTTGTATCATATAATCCAGCCAAGGTCCTCTATCTCTACTAATTGGACAACTGCAAGCTTCATAAGCATCTTTAAAATTTGTATCATCTGCATACAACTCCTTCAAACTATTAAAACCAACATTGTTAGCCTGAATTCAATGCAACAATAAAAAACTTCTACTTAATATGTTAGCAACCTTATTTGTTTGCCCACTCTTATGCTTCAACACAAAATTATAACTTTACAAATACTCTACCCACTTGGCATGCCTCTAATTTAGCTTATGCTAACTATTAATGAACTGAAATTTATGGTTATCAGTGTACATAACAAACTCTTTAGGAAGCAGATAATTCCTCCACTTCTTCAATGATTGGACCAATGCATATAATTCAAGATCATAAGTAGAATATTTTTTCTTAGCTTCATTCAGTTTCTCACTAAAATAAGCCACCGGTTTACCTTCCTGGCTAAGAACAACCCCTATTGCTAAGCCACTGGCATCACATTCTACTTGAAACACTTTGTTGAAATCAAGAAATGCAAGTATAGGTTGCTCAGTCACTTTATGCTTAAGAAATTTAAAACTCTTTTCAGCTTCTTGAGTCCATATAAACTGCTTTTTAGACCCCTTAATGGTTTCAAGTATGGGAGCAACTACATGACTAAAATTTATAATGAACTTCCTGTAAAAGCTAGCAAGCCCATGAAAACTCCTTACCTCAAGTGAACTCCTTGGTGTTGGCCAATCAATGATAGCCTATACCTTTTCCTTATCCATTTTCAGCCCTTCACTGGATACCACAAAACCCAAATAAACCAATTTAGTTTTCATAAACACACACTTCTTCAAATTAATCTATAACTTCTCTTCATACAGCCTCGTCATCACCATCCTCAAATTTTGTAGATTCTCCTCTTTAGACCTACTAAACCCCAAGATATCATCAAAATACATAATAAAAAACTTCCCAAGAAAAGGTTTCAAGACTTCATTCATGAGTCTCATAAAAGTATTGGGTGCATTCATGAGCCCAAAGGGCATAACCAACCACTCATACAGTCCATCACTCATTTTGAATGTTGTCTTCCACTCATATCCAAGTCTAATCTGAATCTAATGGTAACCAATTTTCAAATCTATCTTCAAAAAATACTTTGCACCACCTAGGCAATCCATCAAATCACTATTCTAGGAATTAAAAATTTGTACTTGGTAGTTATCTTATTAATGGCTCGAGATTTTGTATACATTCTCCATTCATTTTCCTTCTTAGGCACCAAGACTGTAGACACTACACATGGACTCAAACTCTCTCTTATCAACCCTTTCTGTAGCAACTCCTCAACTTGCCTTATAATCTCCTCATTCTCTTGGGGTGTCAACTTGTATGCAACCTTGTTTGGAAGGCTAGCTCCTGGAATTAAATCCATGTAATGGCTAATGCTACACATAGGGGGAAACTCATTAGGAAAATCAACTACAACAATATCGTTATGTTCATCCAAGATTTCTTGTACCTCCTTGGGTAGATCCTCCAATTTTTTAGAGGTCAGCAACTCCTTAGGTTTGAGCACCAAAGCAACTCCCATTTCCTCATTCTTCATGATATGCAAGAACTCTCATCCACTCACCAAAATTATCTTACTATTGCTACTACCACTGTTGTCCTCTTCTTGTTCACGCATAGGCAGCAATGTATGCTTGATTCCATCCTTTTCAAAAGTATATGTGTTACTCCTCTCTTCATGTACGAATTTCCAATCAAACTGCCACAGCCTACCAAACAATACATGAAATGTTGAATAGGAAAAATAAGAGTGGGGATGAATCATTTATCACAGAATTAAACCTTTAATTCAATCGTCAAAACTATTTCTTAATACTACTTACATGATTAATCATCAAATTCCAATGCAGAAACTCAAATCTAACACATAAACACAATAACACCAGATTTACATGGAAAAACCAATAAGGGAAAAACCACGATGAGGAGTAACTCACACTATAGAGAATATCAAAACTGATTACAAGAGGCTCATTTCCAAAACAAGGATTCAATGTCTAGAACAAGGACTCACTATCCAACAAGGCTAACAACCTGGAGGGCTCATTGCCACAGAGATACAAAGAAGACAAAGAAGACTTGTTATAAAGAGACTACAATCCCACTACAACAAAGGATTCCACCACAATCACTCGCATACATGCATGAATGATAGAGTTTTAGCATTAAGCTTCACACTAATCTACCACACTCACATCACACACACTCATTGAATAGAATCAATGTTGTTTCTAACTACACTTCCTCTTTTCTCTTATTACTCTTCTTCTTCACTCTTGTATATTTCTTCACCACTAACTCATCTTGTATTTATACCATCTTCAACTTTGAAACATATCCAAAGTTTCCCATCCAAATTCAAATTCAAATTAGGTCAGTGCCAAAACATCCTAGGGTGGAATTAGAATGAGGGTGACCCAAACACATGCTTCAAGGTACCCAAAAAGATCCAACAAACTTCATCAACCTAGAAAGTAGTATTTCACACAAGGTCGGCCAAATCAGTGTAAAACACATAAAACCATTAAGCACAAATCTTCTAAATACCAAAATTATCTTCAATAGAATCAGGGCAACTCAACTCTAGAACCATAATTCATAAGAATTCATCAAAGAGAAATCCAGACCGACAAAATTTCTCCCAAACCTCAACAAAAAACACAAAAAACCATGGTTCGCAACTGGTGAACACAACTTGCACTGTACAACAAATCAACAACCAAAAATCTGGATATAGCATCTTCTAACAACCATGAACAACATTTTTGAACTGCAAAAACATAGGAGCAAATGTGGACCAAAACCCAAAGCAACCACTAAATACCTGCAACATATCTTCATTAGAATTTTCTCAATATCCTTGACATATATAGCCAACAACAACTAGTTGATAACCAGTTGACCAATTGACATCAATCACAACACCTTCATTCTTTCCATTCTTGCAACAATCTCCCCCTTTATCATTGATGGCAACACATGATGTGAAAAACTATCAAAGACAACATACTAGCTCTTAATACACTTTTTTGTTTCTCACCCTTAGTAGATAATTTCTTATATGCTTCTTCTTCCACTCTTCCTCTTTTCTTTTTTTTTTCACATGCTTCTTCTCCCCTTTTAACATCAATAGAAAAGGAAAAATAATATTTTACATTGATTTCTCCTTTGACATAAAAAACAAAATATTCACAATGACAACCCCTGACACTACTTGCTCCCCCTAAGAGGTAGCCAGCAAAACATCAGTCTAGAAGAAGGATAGATCCACCAAACTAATAAATCTCCATATGCATCTAGTTCAAGAAAGAAGGGGAAATAACCCCTAACCTCTCCTAGAGATACTCAAAAGTATCTTTAGGAAGAGCCTTCGTGAAAATATCAACAATCTGATCCTTCGTCGGAACATACTCGAGCTTTACTTCATTCTCCATGACCTTCTCTCTCAAGAAATGATACTTCATAGATATATGTTTCATCCTTCAGTGCATCACGAGATTCTTTGAAATATTAATTAAACTTGTATTATCACAAAAAATAGAAATGGGATCATCATATACCACTGTGATGTCTTTCAATGTGTGTTTTGTCCATAGAACTTGTGTACAACAAGATACAACACCAATATACTCAGCTTCAGTAGTAGACAAGGAGACTGAATACTATTTTTTACTCAACCATGCCACTAATCTACATCCAAGAAAGAATGCACCACCACTTGTACTTTTTATGTCATCTACACATCCAACACAATTTACATTTGTATAGGTAGTAAGTGTAAAATTAGTATCTTTAAGATACCACAGTCCATAATCTGGAGTGTCATTCAAATATCTAAATATTCTTTTAATAGCAGCATGTGTTTCCTTAGGATTTGTAGACATGTAAAAAAGCCTTGATTGATACTATGCATTTGATTCTGATTAACTAACACCAATTTTTTCTAAAATCACCTTAAACTAACCAATTAATTAAATAATCAGCATTATTTAGTTAAATTCAACTATTAATCAAATAATTAATTTTATTGGATTAATTCACCCTTTCTTCTAACTAATATTCATCATATTTAATTAAATCAAGTCATTTAATTAAATTCCCCTAAATCCTCTCATTTGATTAAATCAATCAAATCAAATGTCACAATCTCCTAATACATTCCAATTAATTAATTATGAATTAATTAATCCTAAATCACTTTCTAAATCATCCTTAATAAATCCTCCAACTTTTAACTCCTCAAGATTTAAATCAACCCATGGTCAACTAACCAGGTTGCACATGAAATTCATTTCTTTTAATTAACTAATTCCTCTATTTATCCTCACAAAGGCATATTCCAAAGAATATTCCTCCTAACCACTTCTTCATTCAATTTCCCTCTAAAGGTTTCAAAAACCCATCGCATCCTCAATAACTTCTCTTACATCTTCAATAACTCCTCTTCCATCCTCTCAAATCTCCAACCACATTCAATAAATTCTTCTTACAACCTTTCAAATCCTCGTACATCCTCAACCACATGCATTTATTTCTCTTCCATCCTCTTTACTCATTCATTTCCCAAAATATGCTCCAACTTCATCTATTAGCCTTGTGACAAGTGTCACATTCTCATTGGCTCTCTTTTAGTCCCACATTCACCAATTCCTCTCATTCTTCAACCCTCGAGTTCTATAAATAGAAGCATTTTCTTCATAATATAGATCCACAACTTCAAACATTCTTACTATAGGCATTTCAACTCATAGCTATCACCATTTTCATCACTTGTGAGCATATTTTAATCATTTAGCATCAATTCCATACTTGGAATCATCTTCAATCATCAAAGATTATCAAAGGGATTGGGAAAGGGCTTCTTTCCACATCAAAGGAGCACCACTCCCCCTATGGGATGGAGGTTTAGCAATTTCAATTGGATTTCATGTTATCATTAGTTAGTTTGTTCTCATTTTCATGTTTTCCCTTTTATTTGGTTAAAGAATCTCATATGGAGTGTTTTATTTGGTTTTCTAACATGATTAACACTTGTTTGTTGTTTCTTTTTAGTTGATTACAGATTAGAAACTCACATTTTGGCACTAGAAGGAGGGATAACTAGTTTATGTTGATGAATTTTGCTTAAAATCTCCACTTTTTGCAGACACAAGGGAGGGACTCTGCACTTGACTAATTTAGCATCACCTTTGCATACAATGTCGCATTCACTTGCACGTAGAGTGTCACTTTTTCTTTTATTTATGCTTTTACAACATCGAGCAGCCTTTGTTTGTTATTGTCACGTCGCATCTACTACAATGTCACATTTGTTCTTTTTGTCTTATGTCTTATTACTGGTTCTGATAGAGTGTCGCCTTTGATATTGCACCGCATATGCACTCTTTTTCCTCTATAGAGCATCACATTTTCCAATTGCAAAGCATCGCATTCATGATCCATCATTTCCTTTGCAAGAAGGGAGAAAAGTTGACTTGGAGACCTAAAATCATTTTAAATGCTCCTTGTAATAGCTTAGGCTTTCCAATTCTTCTTTTCATTTCTATTTTAGGAACAACTAGAGTTATTTTTGGGCTTAAAATTAACAAACAACTCAAGCTTTGTCAAAGTTGGATTAAAATTGAACATTAGGAACTTACTAGAATTTGATTTTGGGTTGAAATTGAATAAGAAAAACTCACATTTAATCTTGGTGCTTTAAAATGAACTCATGTTTACTTTGGGTTTAAAAAGAACTTGTCTTTAATTTTCTTGTGATTTTTTGCAATTTGTGTCATTTGGATGTGTATGCACTTCTCTCACGCCACTCAGGGATCTTGAGAATCAAAAGCATTCTATTGACATTAATTTTCTAAAGTCACCCACACATTTCAATTTGGAGCTAAAATTGAACAATCATGCAAGTGTGAAGGAAAGGCATTGTGTGTGTTCCCTCCTAGTGCTTTAGGTGGTCGAACTACAAATGTACTTCTTCAAAAAAAATTATCTTTAGAGGGCCTGCCTTGGTGGGAAAAAGTACTCACCCCAAGGGAACGACCCAAGCAGTAACGAGCTAACGCCAAGCTCTTTTGAACCACTATATAAATTTATGATTGCAAGCAAAGTTTACAATCAACAAGAAGTGGTACATGATAGCTCTCCCCTAGTATTTTTATGATATGTAAATCCCTTGTTCTAAGGGTTGGGAGACTCTTGACGGAGTTTACCATTGCACCCCCTAAACTAGATGTCCTTACTACAACCCTTTGTTTAAAAAATCCAAAAATCCTTAATACTTATTGGTGCAAGAATGGTCATTTTGAAGCCACCTCACATTTGTACTATTCAAAGTAGAAACAAAAAAAATCCTCAAGGTCTTTAGATCTTTAGGATTTTGATATTTTGTGGTCCTGAGAAGTGTGTGCCATGGAGGTGAGCCAGTGTCGCCAAATCTCTAACTGTTCACTTTGTCTCGGTGTTTGGAGAAATCCAAGTGAGAATCCAACAAGTATAGTCATTTTCTATCCTATGGTTGTGTAATTTGTGATTCAATCAAATACTTTTCTTGGATCTAAAACTTTGAAACAAACATTCAACAATTCATCAAAATTTCAAACCCTTTGGAAGAACAAATATCCTTGAAGAGTCCAAGTATTATTGTTTGTCCCTAGGGATTTTATCCTTAGAGGCTTCTAAATATTTGGGCCCATATCTCACTTTGTTCTCTCCAAATTCAATCTAGGAAAACTATGCCTTTGATTCTTTAATTTTCACATAATGGACCTTGTGGAATGAAAAGGTGTTGATACATAAACATTCATTTTGAAAGTTAAGCAAGAAGTGTTGATGTGGTAAAAAGAATCCATTTAATCAAGATAAAAGATCATTGGACCCCACATATGTGTTTGATCTCATGATTTTCTACAAAGTCAAAATCCTAAAACCAAGGTTCATTAATCGTCATAAGAATCTTATCCCAAAGGCTCTCAAGAAACATCTTTTAGCACTTTACAAAACCAAAGATAGACTAGTCTACAACTTTTACAAACGTGCTTCAAAGGATAATCCAAAATTGTATTCATTCTATTATTGTCAAAATCCAGGTCTTTTCCAACATTTTGAATTTCTCACATAGAGTTGAAATTTTTAAAGGTATAGCATGGTCTTGTAAACAAAGTCTCTTTTGGTTCATCTAGGATCAAACCAACACTTTCATTTGTCACAACATCAATTAAATCCCATCTCACAAACAACTCTTAGAACCTTGGAAAAATCATTCATGCTAGACTTATGGTAAATCCTTCAGTAAAAATCAAAATCACTTTGTTTGGCTAGCCGTGTGTGGATGAATCCTTCTCCACACATTTAGTTAAATTATCATCCCCTTTGGAAAATTTTACCCAATATAACATCTAACATCTTGGGATCTACAATTCCATTAACCAAATCCAAATCAAAATCCTAAAATCCTAAAGTCTAGTATTCCTCCAAAGTTCTCAAAAGTTCAAATATCCATATCATTCGCCCTTCATTTGTCATGTCCTCATTTGATCCTTAAACATCCTAGATTTTCTTTTTTGTACCTAAAGTTTAGGCCAACCCAAGGAGTTAGAGGTTTACCTCCTATATTCCCAAAATTTGATCCCAATTTTATGGTCCAAACGAGATCACAACACAAGAAGATCATGGAGAAAAAGAAAGAAACATCCACTTCAAGTAATTTGAGCCAAAATGCATCAAAATTCAATCCTATGGAATCTACCAACCATTCACTTAACCCACCTCAACAACCACAAGATCTTCACGAGGGAGGTTGTCAAGTGGAGGATGTCACCAACAACTTCCAAGGGATGACCCAAGATGAAATAGTTGAACTAGTCCAAAATCCTAAAACACACAAAATTGTCAACATGGTCATGAGACTCAATCCCACACAATACATGTTGGCATTAGCAAAGGAAGGGGCTAAACTCCCTTCTAATTTTTATGTGAGAACCATTTTTGAACAACCTTTTTGGAGCATACCTCAAGCACCATTCATGCCTTCATTCCCAAACGTCATCCAACCCATCATACAACCAACATCATCTCATGCTCCAACTCAACCCATGAGCCAAGGGGAGTTCATTACTCCAAGCTCTTCAAACACATCCACTTGTCAACACTCAAAATATAGAGGCTAACACAATCTTGGTTATGCATAACATTGTCCCACAAGATCCAAAACAGCCATATGTTCCACTCATTTTCCATGATGCAAACAACCCCTCCACCTTTTCTACAACACTGGCATATTTTCTTAATACACAAGTCTCCCTCCCCATGATATCACAAGGACAAGTGGATTTATTTGGGCAGGGATGTACTTTCAATGCTTCCATCCTACATGGGAACACACCACCAATCTTCCCATCTTTCCCTCTTTTGACATCAACATCCACACCAATCCAAGGTTTAGGGAAACCCCCTTTATCCAACATACCAATCCAAAACCAATCAAATCAGCACAAAATTCATACCAAATCCTCCAAGCATGCCACTGATATCACAACACCAAGTGGTACCAATCCAAACATCTCAACCAATCATTACATCATCTATAACACCTCCAACTCTCCAAAATGTGGTCCCCCAAGGACCTAGCACATCAACCATATAATCTACCACAAAACCCCTTGTCATTACTCAACAAGCACCTCCACAACCACTTCAACAAAATCTTGCCACCTCATCTCACACCATCCCACCAATTCCCCCACCTCCACCACCAAATCCAAATAAACGAATCAATATAGCATCACATTGCAAGCAGCCCAACAAGCATACCAAAAGGTATTTCAACAATTCCAAGCACAGGCACAACAAGCATAGCTGGCTTCCCAAGCATAAGCGTAAGCTATACTGTGACAACAACAATCCACCCAAGTTGTACAAGCTGCACAAGTTACGAAACCCACACAAGCTGCACAAGCCACTCAACAAGCTCAATACCAAACAAAACAATCCCAAGCACAATCCTTGTTACAACAACAAGCCTATTAGCAAGCCTTGCAATAGCACACACAATAACAAGCATTGTTAGCACAACAAAAACTACGGGCATACCAACAAGTGTTGCTTGCACAACAAACCTTAAGCAACCTTTCACGAACACGTAACCAAATACACAAGTCATCCCACCCGTCACCCAAACAACCATACCACCCCAAAACACATACATCCCACCACCTGATCCACAAAATGATTTGTCTATACAAATTAAATTTCTCTCACAACAAGTGCTAGAAATACAATCAGGAAAGACAATGAAATCACAAGGGAATTTGTGCCCCTATCCATTTGACAAGAGCATTATGATGTTTTCATTCCCAAAAGGATTTGAGATAGCAAAATTTGATAAGTACCATGGGAATGGAAATCCTAAAGACCACATCAGGGAATTCCATGTGCATTGTCTAGAAGTTGCATATGATGATTCCTATCTGATGCGACTCTTCCCTCGAAGTTTGTCAAGACCAGCAATGGAATGGTTCTCTCGCCTTCCCCCCATAATTAAAAAGTTTCAAGAAATTCTTGACTTATTAATACAAAATTATTCATTTAACATAGGAGTGGAAGTGATCTTGGAAGAATTATCCAACCTAAAACAAAACACTTGGGAGAAACATTCACAACCTTCTTGCAATGATGGTCAGCCAAGGCTAATAAGAGAAAATGGGCTATGCTTGAATAACAACAGATTGGGACTATCATCTCCAACCTTCAAGAGACCTTGTCCTTTCATTTTAAAATGCATTGCATAGCAACCTATGACCAATTGATTCCCAAAGCACTCAATATCAAAAGAGCCCTTATAGCACAAGAGGGCACACCAACATATCAAGACAATCAACCATCAACAAGTTACAATGAAAAACATCGCACATGGGCCAAGAACAAGAATGTTACTAACGATGGTGTCGTTGACACCAAATTTATTATAAGTTCCCCAAGGCAGAATACACAACAACAAATGTACCAACAACAACAAATCAATACCCAAAGCAACCCACAAATAAACCCATCATCACAACAACCCAACAATCAAATGGTCAACAACCTAAATGCTCAAGGGGGACCACCCCCAAGGAACATATATCCCCCTAAAAAAAATACACCACTTGGGGAACCAATCAAATCTGTCATGCAATAGCTAGTACAAGCAAATCTCATCAAAATCCTCATTTATGAAAATTATCGAGAGCCTCAAGTTAAACCACCATAGTATAACGAGAAACACCTTTGTGAATTTCATACAATAAAGGGACACATGATAGCAAGTTGTATGAGACTCAAGAATATGATCCAAGATCTCATTGATGATAAGACCATAACCATTTAACAACCAACTAGGAATCAAGACCTTAACATATACATGAATCTAATGTTGGATCACAATAAAGGAAACAATAATGGCAAAGGAAAGAGTTACAACAACGTGAACCATATCTATGACCATGTTGTTGTATCCTTGGATGAATGGGTAACAGTTGTTAATATCAAAGGACCTAGAGCCGAGTGTGGAGTCACCACACATGGTGGAAGAATTACCATCCTAGGACCTTCACAACAACCCAAAGCACCCACCACAAATCCAAAGTCAATCCCTAATGGATATAATGTCCTAGATCAACTAAAAATACCCCCACCTAGATCTCCATCATGGAGTTGTTAAAAATCTCACCCACACATAGGGACATCCTAGAAAATGCAATGGTTGCATCCTCCATCCACATGGATCTTGATGCAAACCAGTTTCAAGTTATAGTCGAACATATCACTACACCGAATCTCCTCACATTCTTTGAGTAGGATCTCCCAACCCAACTATCTCACAACCGTGCACTCCATCTTGAAGTCCTAGTCCACAAGAACAAAGTCAAATGAGTCTTGGTGGATGGAGGTGTGGGTTTGAATATTTGTACTTTATAGCTTATAAAGAATCTGGGTTTCTCTGAAGATGTCATCAAGAAAGGAAAAGGTATCACTATCAGGGCTTATGATGATCAAGAACATCTATCCCAAGGCACCATTCAACTCCCCATTCAAGTACGACCAACAATCATGGAGACCACTTTCCAAGTTCTTGACCTTGAACTCCCCTATAATATCCTCCTGGGGCGCCCATGGATCCATGGGATACAAGTTGTCACATCTGCATTCCATCATTGTGTTAAATCCCCTTATCAAAACCAAGAAGTCACAATCCATGCTGACCCTGAGCCTTTTTATTATTGCAAAAATATGGAGGCCAAATATTATAAGATCCCGCAAGTCTCAAAAAATTATTAAGGACCCACATCTCCTTAAGTTGACCCATCCACCTTAGCCTTCACTTCTGAGACAAAGACACCTTCCATTCTGACCATCCCATATGTTAAGGTTATTATCCAAGATCATGGATGTGGGGACTATAAAATGAAAAAGAGCGCCTTTGTGATAGGAGAGTTACCTCAATTTACTAGATCTCATGGGAAGCCAAAACCAATTGACACAACATCTTAGACCTTCAAAGCAGAAGCTACCACCTTCAAAAAGTGGGGAGACCTAAGCAAAGATATGGTACATGAAAAAGATGTATCAAGCCTGTTATATCAAGATGAAATGCCCATTCCAAATCTCCCCATGGAAGAAAGCAACAAAGGTCTTCAATTAATGTTTAATTGGGGCTATAAGAAAAATGAGAAGCTTAGGAAAAATGATAATGATTTGTTTGAACCCATTATTCTTGAGAAGTTCTAGGTAAGAATCTTGGCCTTGGATGTACCCCTACAAAGCTAACCATACTTGGCAAGGGTGTTATGGTTAAAATAGTCAAAGTTTCCTCGTCGGTACCCATAATCAATTAGTTATCCTTTTGAGGATCCCTTCTCCAACCTTCCCATGTTATTTGAGGACTCCTCCCTTTTTATGATCACTACCATGTATTTTGAGTTGAGTAACCAAACTATTAAACTAAAGCTTGTCTACCCCCAACTAATAGACTGTGACCAACAAGGACCACTAATCTTAGACACATTCAAAAATGATGAGTCTCTCTTAGAGTTCATGGGACTAAGTGATACTCTATTGTATGGAGATCACAAACCAGGGTTTTATATTGAGTTGTACATGCATGTGTACTATGGGGAAACGATTGAATCTCTTAGTTGCAAAATAGAAAATATAAGAGTAACATCTAGGTCTCTAAGTGAAAACCACACTATGGCACTTTCTAACCCAAAATAGTAAAAAGAAAGGATGTATCTGATGGTGAAAAAATATCTAAGGCACCAAAAGATGAGGGATTGAATCTTCCCCTTACTATAATCTATCAAGAAAAATTAGTAGTAATGGAAAAAAAAATGTATCCTAGTCAATCTAGGAACTGAAGAAACACCACACATCACTTCCTATGTAGAGTCACTTTTGATCGAGGAACAAGATATTCTAGGTACATTTATGAAAGAAAGGAAAGAAAATTTTGCATGGACCTACACTGATATGCCAGGCCTTGATCCATAGGTAGTAGTCCATCATCTAGCAGTCTATCCAAAGGCAAAACCAATAAAACAAAAATTAAGAAAGATGCATTCGTAGATTGCATTGTTAGTCAAACTTGAGCTACAAAAACTTCTTGGCATTGGCTTTATATGACCTATTGATTATCCTAAATGGGTTTCCAACCTTGTACCAATTTCTAAGCCCACTGGGGGCATTTGAATTTTCACTAACTTTAGGGACCTAAAAGAAGCATGCCCTAAGGATGATTTCCCTCTTCCCAACATAGACATGATTGTAGATCTAATAGCGGGACACGAGATGCTATCATTGATGGACGAGATTTCAAGATACAATTAGATTATGATAGAAAAGGATGATCAACATATGACAAACTTCACCTGTCCATGGGGCACCTACTGTTGGAACATGATGCCATTTGGGTTAAAGAATGTTGGAGCTACATACCAAAGGGATATGACTCTAATTTTTCATGACATGATCCACAAATCTATAGAAGACTATGTGGATGACATACTAGAAAAATCAAGGAAGCATCAAGACCACATAGCAGCACTAGGCTCTATTTTCGATAGACTAGAAGAATATAAAGTACGAATCAATCCTAAGAAATGTGTCTTCGGTGTGCAATCATGAAAACTTCTAGGGTATATTGTATCAATGAGGGGAATCAAGATAGACCCTGCAAAAGACAAAGCAATTCTTGAAATAGAAGTGCCATAGACATTGAAGCAGTTAAGGGGCTTGCAGGGAAGGATCCAATCCATTTGCAAATTCATAGCACAATTAGTAGATAAAGTTGTCCCATTTTCTCATCTACTCCACAAGGGAGTAACATACAAGTAGGAAGAGCAATGTGATCAAGAATTCAATAAAATCAAGGAATACTTGCTAACACCACCAATCCTCATGCCACCAATCTAGAAAAAACCATTGATCATGTACATATCAGCGACAACGACAACCCTTGGTGCTCTTCTAAAACAACATGATGAAACAGGGAAAGAAAGAGTCATTTACTATATCAGCAAAACCTTGGTGGGACACAAGCTAAAACTACACATTCACGAGAAAGTTTGTCTTGCAATAGTGTTTGCCTCACAAAAATTCATACATTACATGATTGCTCATCGACAAGATAGACCCTCTAAAATATCTACTCTCTAAGGAAACACTCATAGGGTGAATGGCTAAGTGGGTCATGATATTGACAGAGTATGACATTGAGTAAGTAGAACGAAAAGCTATCAAGAGACAAGTAACTGTAGATCAATTGGTGGAAGAACCTATATATTTAGAGAACCCCCTAGTATCAAAGTTTCTAGATGAGTCCATTTTCAATCTCAGTGTAGCAAACAATTGGAAGGTGTACTTCAATGGGTCATATACTCAGCATGGGTTAGAAGCAGGAGTCTTCTTCATCACACCACAAGGAGATTGCATCCTGAAGTCATATAAGCTATCTTTTCCATGCACCAATAATATAGTGGAGTACAACGCTCTATTCATAGGACTTCAACTTGTAGTACAGTGGAAAATCATGGCACTTAAGGTTTATGGGGACTTACAATTAATTATTAACAAAGTCAATGATGAATACCAAACAAAGGATGACAAACTTACCCCATACAAGAAGCTAGTGGAGGATCTCAAGGATTTCTTCATCAACATAACATTTGAGAAAATAATGCAAGTAAACAACAAAGCAGCAGACATTATGGAAACAATCAGATCATTGTTGGATATCCCATGCAATGTCCCTAAGCATGAATTCCTAGTTGAGCAGCTTCTCGTACCAACTTTCAAGGTACCAAATTTGAGTTCATGTGTGAAATCGTTGGTCCTGGTGATCCTTGGTACCATGACATATACACCTACCTAAAAGTAGGAGTCCTCCCTACTGACATCACCCCAAACCTCAAAAGAACCTTTATTAAGAATTCATCCTATTTCGTTATCTTAGGTGACACCCTATACCATAGAAGTATTGAGGGAACCCTTTTGTGATGCCTTAACCCTGTGGAAGCTTTGACTGCTTTAACCGAGGTACACAATGGTATTTGTGGTTCGCATTCTAGTGGTATGGTCTTGGCCAAGAAATTGCCAAGGATTGGGTACTACTGGCCTACAATGGAGAAGGAAACTCATGACTATGTCTGAAAATGGTTGCAATGCCAACAACATGGAGACCTCATTCATGCACCAGCTCAGGAGCTTCAACCGATTGTAACACCTTGGCCCTTTTCACAATGGGGGATCGATCTCATCAAAAAAATCTCACCCACCTCATCTAATGGACACAAGTTCATTATCACTACCACTGAATACTTCACAAAGTGGGTAGAAGCCATCCCCATGACCTATATCGCAGGGATGCAAATCTCAAAATTCATCCTGAACTACCTCATTTTCCATTATAGTGTTTCACAAGCTCTTATCTTTGATAATGGGACACCTTTCAAAAACTAGGATTTCTGTGAGCTATACCAAAAATTCAATATCCAACATCGCTTCTCCACCCCATAGTACCCTTAGGGTAACAGCCAAGTGGAGGCTTCTAATAAAACCATCCTAAAAATTATCAAGAAAAAAATCAATGAAGTTGGTTGTGACTGGCACCTACAGCTAAATATCACCTTATGGGCCTACTGAATGAGTATCTGTACACCTATAGGTGCAACACCCTTCTCCCTAGTATATGGATCAGAAGCCATCCTTCCCATTAAGATCGATCTCCTATCCTTAAGAATATCATTGTAGAATCTCATTACTAATGAAGAATATCGGGTGTCATCATTGAACGAGCTAAAACTACTAGATGAGTGGCACATGGATGCTTTGAACCACCTATAGGTCTTTCAAAACCATCTCAAAAGGAGCTATAATAAAAAAAATCAAGAGTTATTCATTTCAATTCAGAGACCTCATGTTGAAAGAAAATCAGAAAAATGTGCCAAATCCAAACATCAAGGGTAAGTTTGAACCCAATTGGTTGGGACCTTTTTTCATCATGACAAGTTACAAATCAAGAGCATATTAGCTATCCATACCTAAAGATGAACCTTTACAGGATCCCATCAATAGCTCCCATCTCAAAAAAAATTATGCCTAAGCTTGAAAGGTATAAATCAAAAATACAAAAAGATCAAAAAATACAAAAATCCAAAAAAAATCAAAAAGAGGATTGAAAACAGTAAAGAAAAAAAATCATCCTGTATTGAAAACCACTTAAATGGCACTTTGGGCAGGTACCATGATGAAAACCTTGAAAATAGGTGTCATGTGTAGAATCGACATCTACATGTGCTAGTTTAGGTGAAAGCATCTTATCTTATCCATAATAATTCCAACATTCCATCCATCTTATCCATAATTAAACAATTCATTTTCATCCATCTACATCCATCTTGCAAATTATCTTGATCTTGATAAAAGTTTGGTTTACACTTTACACTTGCTTATGGTAAACATCTTGACATGGATCATTTTCATTGATCCCATCCTACTCTACATTATATAATCCATGAAGCACTATCCAAATGAGCATCCTTTTTTTGAACACCTTATCATACCGCAAGATAATCCATATCCATCCATCCATACACCTATCCAAGCATCCACCCATAGCATTCCATACATTTCTAGGCAATGGGGGTAGACATCTACATCTTGCTTTAGGAATAAATCTTTATCTATATACTCCAACTCATGTGGTGATCTAAACATTGGAAAACATGAAATCGAATTGGTCAAAACATTTGTGAGCCAAAAATCCAAATCACAAACCCATGGCATATTTTGAAAGAAGATGTTACTTATCAAGCATTATCTTTCATCGAACATCAATCCAAACAATCAATATCAGTTGCATCTAACATGTGCTTCAACGTCACATCAAATCATTCAAGAAAATTTTGTTCCAAATCAAGCTTCACCATCTTGATCAATCCAATCCAATCAATCCATCATCATCTCAGGATATCATTCCCAATCCTCATGTTGCTTAACACTATCCTTACATTGTTGTGTATCCTCAACAATGTTATCATCATCAATCCATCAATCAGATCAATCAACCTTAGATTGGTTTTCAACAAAATCCCAAAACAGATCATTGATATCATCACACATATCCATATCCAAATCGTCAAAATCATATGAAAATCCAAAAACATCCAAAACATATCAAAATCCCAAAACAGGTCAAAAATTCATAAAAATTCAAAAACATGGTATCTGAACTACGTCGTCTCTAAGCTTAAATGTAGGCAATACCATCATTGATGAGCCCCCAAGACACAAAAACACAAAAACATTTAAATAACCCAAAAAACAACCTCATAACATTTCAAAAACATCCAAATGTTTTTAAAAATCCATCTGTCTCATTTCACTTCACCCACAATAATCAATCATCCATAATAAATTGATCATCACACTCATCCTTTGGTACATAAGCAAGAACAATTACAACACTTAGCAAAAGAAAAAATTTAAACACAAAATCAAGCTCTTGATCCTTTTAGCAAACATGTCAATCGACCTTATATCAACATCCTTTCAATCAAACTAGCAACTTGCCACCATCCACTAACATGTCCTAGGATGCATCCTTCCTACAATGGACATTATCTTTGGCAATCACTTTGGGTACTTATCCTAAGAAAAACATATCCCTTTGGCTAGAGGTATGAAGAACATTGGCTTGTTTGTATATTTGATCTTTTCTTCTAATTTATCTTATTGCACTCATTCCAATCACCTCTCAATGATGTCTAATCTTAAATATTTAGAGAGAAAGGAATGGGGCATTTAACATTATCTTTCATTTGTTGTGCTTGTTGGATATTCTTGTAATATAACCTTGGTCATGCTAATTTTGTTCGGTATAGGTAGGATGCATTGAATATTATATTGGGAGGTTTTTCCTTTCTGTGTTTTGGTCTGAGATGTTTGAAATGTTTAAAGTACACTCTAACAATGTTTCATATGTCGGGTGTGAACATGGATACTCCTATTTGTTTGTCGAGTCAAACTCCATCTCACTAGATACAATGCCATCCTAGTTGTCTATACCTTGATGCATCATATCTATGTTTGTTATCAAACATAAGGAAAGTAATTCTCTTTATATCCCCAATACCTGATAAGCAATGCATCATCATCACTCATCATCATATCTAATAAAGTATTAATGACTCATGGACTTGTTAGACTTCTACATCTTCTCAGAATCAAGGGTTGATCCCTCTCATTCTTCTATCCTCTTTCACACTAACATGGTATCATGTAATTCACCAAAATAGTAACACATCCATCTTGCATCCATAAACCGTCTACATCCTACATAATCATGGCATATCATCATAATAGGAAACATCATCCATCTCACATGCATTGCATCATCAGTTAAGTCGTTTAGGATAATATAGATTTGTTATTCTAAGCATCTTAAAACCATCTCATTTGCATCATCATAATAATATAGATATGTTAGTCTAACCTTCTCATTTCACCATCTTGAACCTCTTTGTCGTGAGCTTGACCTAAAATCAAAATTTTCACCCAATTTGTCGAGGGGTAGTGTATTAGCATACTTCTTTCTGTTGGGGCAACAATGGGGCATCTAAAAAAATAGGAAATTTTTGAATTTGAATCTTGGCAACATCAATCTTTGAACCAATGCAATTGGTACATTGCTTCAAAGAGGGACAAACTGTAGACACGTAAAAAAGTCTTGATTGATACTATGCGTCTGATTCTAATTAACTAATACCATTTCTTCTAAAATCACCTTGAGCTAACCAATTAATTAAATAATCAACATTATTTAGTTAAATTCAACAAATTTAGCTATTAATCAAATAATTAATTTTATTGGATTAATTCATCCTTTCTTCTAACTAATATTCATCATATTTAATTAAATCAAGTCATTTAATTAAATCCCCCTAAATCCTCGCATTTGATTAAATCAATCAAATCAAATGTCGCAATCTCCTAATCCATTCCAATTAATTAATTCTGAATTAATTAATCCTAAATCACTTTCTAAATCATCATTAACAAATCCTCCGAATTTTAACTCCTCAATAGTTAAATCAACCCATAGTCAATTGATGCAAAGTAGGGAGGCAAACTTCAAACAATCACAATTTAATTAGATTCTAACTATATTTCAATCACAAACACCTTAATCTATTGTCCTACTCACCATTCACCTTCATTTCCTTATAGTATTCCAAATGATGTAATTTAAGCATATCTTGCAAAATACTCCTCAAAACCACAAAATAAATAGCATTCTAGACACCCACTAAGACATACTTTAACATATCTTAAAATCTCATAGGGTCACTTTGGACCATCATCTCCAAATACATGTTGCTACACTACCCCTTAAGCTAGTTAGGCCACTTTTACAAAATAACTATCAACCAAACACTCTCCCAATTACAAAAATCTATTCAAACCTTCTCCCCATGTCTCAAATATCCAAAATCCATAGCCTTCATCAATAGAAAAATTTAAGAACTCACCAAAACACAAAACACTCATTTAGGCTTGTTTAAGCTAGGTTTGGGGTTTATTGAAACTCTATTCTCCAGACCTCCAACCACTTTTCCAATGCCTCAAACACACTAAATAGGACTTTCACATGCTTCACAAACAAACTCCCAACCTTCACCAATACATTTGAAGCAAACTCCAACTTGTAGCCATCCATTTCAAGCCAAAACTCATGCAATTTCAACTAGGGTAGCAATCAAATTCCCTCAAACCACCTTCCCTACTCCTAAAACCTACTCTAACACCTAACCCTACCTAAATGGACCAATTCCACCAAGTTACAAGAAATTCTACCGGTGGACTGGGCCATTAATACATTGTATGCACCCACAAACCCTCAAAATAGAGCTTTCAAACCCATTACCAATAAAATGACAATAAAACTCTTAAATCTTTATGAAATTCAATCAAATAAAAACCAAACTAATATTAATCCATTCCTCCATTGAATTCAACAGCTTTTAAACTAATGTTCTTCTATATAGGCAAGTGCAATAACCTAGAGCAGCAAACTTAACTAGAAAACACAAAAAATTAAGAGTTTCTTATTACTTCCTTCAGAAAAATCTTCAACCAAGAGCTTACATTGATTTTCTAAGTATATTTTAAACTTGTCCCTCTAAAATTCAACTACCAAAACCAACTCAAACTACCTTTTGAGTTACTTGAACATTGGGCTTCCAAAATGTAGATTTTTGCAACATTACAATATGACAACTTTTTGCAAGAACCTAGAACTGAATCAAAATGAATTAAAACATTGTAAATGGTATATTATGACCTTATTTTATGACAAAAGACTCAAAACACCCTAAAATCTATTAATTGATCATATTTACATAAGTTTTTTTTGGTGCCCCTGAACCATACACCCGGCCAGAAAAAGATCTCAAGTCCCTTGAGGACTGGATGACATCAAAAACATGTTTCATCTTATCATTCCATAATCTCCAAACTGCATCTCCACCTGGTAATCCCTTCCACTGGATCAGGTACTTAATATTTGCATTGTTCTTTGCATTGATAAACTCCTTGCAACCTAGAAATTACTTCATCTTCACAAACTAACCTGTTGTATGCCCTCTTATCTTTCCATGATTTCAAACTGATGTAGAACTTGCTTTGACCCCTACAAACATACCTGTACTAACTTTTTCTTGAACTGATATCTTCTTTACACTTGTTGTACACTTGAAATCACCTACATGTTCTTTCCATTCACCCTTATTCATTCCATCTTTTTCTTTCATCTCTTTAACTAGATTCTCTACCCCAAGAACCTCTCTATTATCATGTTTACAAACCTTTGTAGTGACAAAATTTGACTATTCACTAGCCTCTTTTACAATCACTGAACAAAGCACTATCCCTATCATAATCTCATCATGATTTTCTAAGAAATCTTGAGTCTTCACAAGTAATTCATCCTTGATCTTCTCTTTATCTGTTTATGACACCAAATCATCATCTTTTCTCTCCAATACTGAATCATTATGTAAATCTATTGTCCTAGCATCTTCAAGTCTTGAAGTGGATGCAATCTCCTCATGTTTATCTTCCTTAAGCTTCACAAACTCTTTCTTTCCCAACATAATCACCTTTATTGCTTTACTCCATCCTTTATCATCCTCTACCAAAGGAGTTAATGTAAAAGTGGTTCCATCCTTCTCAATAGCATAAGTATTGTGTCTACCATCATAAATTGCATGTCTATCAAACTGCCATGGTCTTCCTAGTAACAAATGAAAACAATCCATAGGAAACACATCACAAAGTATCATATCCTTGTATCCACCAATATGAAACTCAACCCAAGCTTGTTCATTTACCAAAATAGACTGATTTTCATTCACCCAAGACACTTTGTAGGGTGTTTCATGAGGTACCTTTTCCAATTTCAGTTTATCAACCATTTCATTAGACACCATGTTATCAATACACCCTAAATCTATTACTAGTTTACATCACTTTCCATTGCATTTGCATGTTGTCCTAAATAGTGTCCTTCCTTGTGTTGTCTCCTCCTTGGATGCTTTCAATAGTGTTATTCTCACCATCAATGATTTCCCAACTTCGAGAGCAGCAAGTTGATTAGGAGAATGAACGCTCTCACAATCTTCCTCTTGCACCAATTAAACTCTTTTATCACCACCACTTGATGTAGAACCTTGTTTATCTGGAAACTTCCATGATTGATGCCCAAACTAATTGCAATGGTATCATCTTCCTGAAAATGAACTTGAACCTCTACCAAATCTTCCTTAGAAACCTCTAAAGCCACCTCTTTGATCAACAACTTGGTCTTTAATTTTGTTTGTATCTTCTTGGTCTTCATAGGTCAGCCTTGAACCTCTTCCTCTACTAGTGTTTTCTTTGCCTCTTCCTTGTATTTCTTTTCTTCTTTTTAGTTTCTCCTCTACCCTAGCAGCCAACTAAAAACATTCTTCTACTATCCTAGGCATAGCCAAAATCAATTCATCTTGAAGTTGAAATCTCAACCCACATATATATCTTGTTATCTTTTCATTCTCATCTTCAACATGACCAACCCAAATACTCAACTTGTGAAATTCTTCAATGTAGGCTATGACATCCTTATCTTTTTTCTTTAAACTTTGCAACTTCTTGAAACTTTGTATAGCATGATCACCTGGTAAGAATTGGCTCTTAATCTTTGACACCATCCTATCCCATGAACTGATTTTTTGTTTTCCCGTCTTCACTCTTTCCTCCTGAACACAATTCCACCATGTAAGAGTAGGTCCTTTAAACTTGGTCTTAGCAAACTTTACCTTTTCTTCTTCAGCAACCTCCTTGTACTCGAAGTAGTTGTCTAGTGCATCTATCCAATCCAATACCTCTTTAGCATCCAACTTTCCATTATACATTGGCACATCTATTTTCTCACCAAACACATCTCCTCTAATAGCCTTGAACATTTTCACCATCCTTCTTTCATCAGGGTCCAAATCATCACCTTGGACTCTTCCACTTGGAGGGTTTTCATCCTCACCCTCTTCCTCTTCCTCTCAGTCACATTCCTCTTTAGTGGTCTTTCCTCTTATTTGCTTTGTCTCTCATGTTACAAATCTGGTTAAAAGTGCTTCTTGTGATTCCTTTAACAATCTTATTTCTCTACCAAGGGCTCCACTGCCTTTAGGAGGCATCTTGTCCTTCAACTCACCACTTTTCCTTCTCCAAACTTCAACATTTCGCCTTCAAAAGATCTAACACCTATGATCTAATACCAATTGAAGTAGAGCATGGAGCCAAACTTCAAATAATCACAAGTTAATCAGATTCTAACTATCTTTCAATCATAAAGACCTCAATCTATTGTCCTACTCACCATTCACCTTCATTTCCTTGTAGTATTCCAAATGATTGAATTTAGGTATATCTTGAAGAATACTCCACAAAATCACAAAATAAATAGCATTCTAGACACCCATGAAGGCATAGTTTAACATATATTAAAATCTCATAGGTTCACTTTCGACCATCATCTCCAAATACATGTTGCTACATTGCCCCTTAAGCCAATTAGGCCACTTTTACAAAGCAACTATCAAACAAACACTCTCCCAATTACAAAACTCTATTAAAACCTTTTCCCCAGGTCTCAAATAGCCAAAATCCACAGCCTTCATCAATAGAAACAACCAAAAACTCACCAAAATTCAAAACCCTCATTTAGGCTTGTTTAGGCTAGGTTACAAGGGGGTTTATTGAAACTCTATTCTCCAGACCTCCAACCACTTTTCCAAAAATATAAACACACTAAATAGTACCTACACATGCTTCACAAACTAACTCCCAACCTTCACCAATACATTTGAAGCAAACTCCAACTTGTAGCCATCCATTTCAAGCCAAAACTCATGCAATTTCAACTAGGGCAGCAATCAAATTCCCTCAAACCACCTTCCCTGATCCTAAAACCTAATCTAACACCTAACCCTACCTAAATTTACCCATTCCACCAAGTTACAAGAAATTCTACTAGTGGAATGGGCCATTAATACATTTTATGCACCCACAAACCCTCAAAATAGAGCTTTTAGATCCATTACCAATAAAATGACAATAAAACTCTTAAATCTTTACGAAATTCAATCAAATAAAAACCAAACTAATATTACTTCATTCCTCCATTGAATTCAATAGCTTTTAGACCAATATTCTTCTGTATGGGCAAGTACAATAACTTGGAGCAACAAACTTAACTAGAAAACACAGAAAATTAAGAGTTTCTTATTACTTCCTTCAACAAAATCTTCAACCAAGAGCTTACATTGAGTTTCTAAGTATATTTTAAACTTTTCCATCTAAAATTCAACTACCAAAACCAACTCAAACTACCTTTTGAGTTACTTGAACATTGGGCTTCCAAAATGTAGATTTTTGCAACATTACAATATGACAACTTTTTGCAAGAACCTACAACTTCACCTAGAACCGAGTCAAAATGAATTAAAACATTGTAAATGGTATATTATGACCTTATTTTATGACAAAAGACTCAAAACACCCTAAACTCTATTAATTGATCATATTTACATAAGTTTTTTTTGGTGCCACTGCACCATACACCCGGCCAGAAAAAGATCTCAAGTCCCTTGAGGACTATATGACATCAAAAACATGTTTCATCTTATCATTCCATAATCTCCAAGCTGCATCTCCACCTGGTAATCCCTTCCACTGGATTAGGTACTTAAGATTTGCATTGTTCTTTGCATTGATAAGCTCCTTGCCACCTAGAAATTACTTCATCTTCACAAACTAACCTGTTGTATGCCCTCTTATCTTTCCATTATCTGAAACTAATGTAGAACTTGATTTGACCACTACAAACATACCTGTACTAACTTTTTCTTGAACTGATCTCTACTTTACTCTTGTTGCACACTTGAAATCACCTACATGTTCTTGCCATTCACCCTTATTCATTCCATCTTTTTCTTTCATCTCTTTCACCAGATTCGCTGCCCCAAGAACCTCTATATTATCATGTTTACAAACCTCTGTAGTGACAAAATTTTACTATCCACTAGCCTCTTTTAGAATCACTAAACAAAGCACTATCCCTATCATAATCTTATCATGCTTTTCTAAGAAATCTTGAATCTTCACAAGTAATTCATCCTTGATCTTCTCTTTATCTATTTATGACACCAAATCATCATCTTTTCTCTCCAATACTGAATCATTATGTAAATCTATTGTCCTAGCATCTTCAAGTCTTGAAGTGGCTGCAATCTCCTCATGTTTATCTTCCTTAAGCTTCACAAACTCTTTCTTTCCCAACATAATCACCTTTGTTTCTTTACTCTATCCTTTATCATCCTCTACCAAAGGAGTTAATGTAAAAGTGGTTCCATCCTTCTCAATAGCATAAGTATTGTGTCTACCATCATAAATTGCATGTCTATCAAACTTCCATGGTCTTCCTAGTAACAAATAAAAACAATCCATAGGAAACACATCATAAAGTATCATATCCTTATATCCACCAATATGAAACTCAATCCAAGCTTGTTCATTTACCAAAATAGACTGATTGTCATTCACCAAGACACTTTGTACGATGTTTCATGAGGTACCCTTTCCAATTTCAATTTATCAACCATTTCATTAGACACCATGTTATCAGTACTCCCTAAATCTATCACTACTTTACATAAATTTCCATTTCATTTTCATGTTGTCCTTAATAGTGTCCTTTGTTTTGTCTCCTTCTTGGATGCTTTCAGTAGTGTTCTTCTCACAATCAATGATTTCCCAACTTCTAGAGTAGCAACTTGATTAGGAGAATGACTACTTTCACAATCTTCCTCTTGCACCAATTGAACTCTTTTATCACCACCACTTGATGTAGAACCTTGTTTATCTGGACACTTCCATGCTTGATTCCCAAACTAATTGTAATGGTAACATCTTCCTGAAAATGAACTTAAACCTCTACCAAATCTTCCTTTGAAACCTCTAAAGCCACCTCTTTGATCAACAACTTGGTCTTTAATTTTGTTTGTATCTTCTTGGTCTTCATAAGTCAGCCTTGAACCTCTTCCTCTACTAGTGTTACCTCTGCCTCTTCCTTGTCTTTCTTGTCTTCTTTTTAGTTTCCCCTCTACCCTAGCAGCCAACTAAAAACATTCCTCTACTATCCTAAGCATAGCCAAACTCAATTCATCTTGAAGTTGAAATCTCAACCCACACATATATCTTGTTATCTTTTCATTCTCATCTTCAACATGACCAACCCAAATACTCAACTTGTGAAATTCTTCAGTGTAGGCCATGACATTCTTATCTTTCTGCTTTAAACTTTGCAACTTCTTGAAACTTTTTATAGCATAATCACCTGGCAAGAATTGGTTCTTAATCTTTGACACCATCCTATCCCATGAACTAATTTTTTGTTTTCCCTTCTTCACTCTTTCCTCTTGAACATAATTCCACCATGTAAGATTAGGTCCTTTCAACTTGGTCTTAGCAAACTTTACCTTTTCTTCTTCAGCAACCTCCTTGTACTCGAAGTAGTTGTCTAGTGCATCTATCCAATCCAATACCTCTTCAGCATCCAACTTTCCATTATACATTGGCACATCTATTTTCTCACCAAACGCATCTCCTCTAATAGCCTTGAGCATTTTCACCATCCTTCTTTCATCAAGGTCCAAATCATCACCATGGACTCTTCCACTTGGAGGGTTTTCATCCTCACCCTCTTCCTCTTCCTCTTCCTCTTAGTCACTTTCCTCTTTAGTGGTCTTTCCTCTTATTTGCTTTGTCTCTCATGTTACAAATCTGGTTAAAAGTTCTTGTGATTCCTTTAACAATCTTATTTCTCTACCAAGGGCTCCACTGCCTTTAGGAGGCATCTTGTCCTTCAACTCACCACTTTTCCTTCTCCAAACTTCAATATTTCCCTTTCAAAATATCTAACACCTATGCTCTTATACCAATTGATCCAGAGCAGGAAGGCAAACATCAAACAATCACAAGTTAATTAGATTCTAACTTTCTTTCAATCACAAAGACCTCAATCTATTGTCCTACTCACCATTCACCTTCATTTCCTTGTAGTATTCCAAATTATTGAATTTAAGCATATCTTGCAGAATACTCCTCAAAATCATAAAATAAATAGCATTCTAGACACCCATGAGGGCATACTTTAACATATCTTAAAATGTCATAGGGTCACTTTGGACCATCATCTCCAAATACATGCTGCTATGTTGCCCCTTAAGCCAATTAGGCCACTTTTACAAAGCAACTATTAACCAAACACTCTCCCAATTACAAAAATATATTCAAACCTTCTCCCCGGGTCTCAAATAGCCAAAATCCATAGCCTTCATCAATAGAAATAACCAAAAACTCACCAAAACACAAAACCCTCATTTAGGCTTGTTTTGGCTAGGTTTCAAGGGGGTTTATTGAAACTCTATTCTCCAAACCTCAAACCACTTTTCCAACACTTAAAACACACTAAATAGTACTTTCATAGCTTCACAAACTAACTCCCAACCTTCACCAATACATTTGAAGCAAACTCCAACTTGTAGCCACCCATTTCAAGCCAAAACTCATGCAATTTCAACTAGGGAAGCAATCAAATTCCCTCAAACCACCTTCTCGACTCCTAAAACCTAATATAACACCTAACCCAACCTAAATGGACCCATTCCACCAAGTTACAAGAAATTTTATTGGTTGAATGGGCCTTTAATACATTTTATGCACCCACAAATCCTCAAAACAGAGCTTTCAAACCCATTACCAGTAAAATGACAATAAAACTCTTAAATATTTATGAAATTAAATCAAATAAAAACCAAAATGATATTACTTCATGCCTCCATTTAATTCAATATATTTTAGACTAATATTCTTTTGTATGAGCAAGTACAATAGCCTGGAGCAACAAACTTAATTGGAAAACACAAAAAATTAAGAGTTTCTTATTACTTCCTTCAACAAAATATTTAGCCAAGAGCTTACATCAAGTTTTTGAGCATATTTTAAACTTTCCCCTCTAAAAATCATGTACTAAAACCAACTCAAACTACCTTTTGAGTTAATTGACTGTTGAGCTTCCAAAATTTGCATTTTTGCAACATTGCAATATGACAACTTTTTGCAAGAACTTTCAACTTCAGCTAGAACCAACTCAAAATAACTTAAAACATCGTAAATGGTCTATTATGACCTTATTTGATGAAAAAAGACTCAAAGTACCCTAAAATCTATCAATTGACCATATTTATGTAAGATGCTTTTAGTACCCCTGCACCATCAACTAACTAGGTTGCACATGAAATTCATTTCTTTTAATTAACTAATTCCTCTATTTATCCTCACAAAGGCATATTGTAAAGAATATTCCTCCCAACCACCTCCTCATTCAATTTCCCTCCAAAGTTTTGAAAAACCTATCACATCCTCAGTAACTTCTCTTACATCTTTAATAACTCCTCTTACATTGTCTCAAATCTCCAACTACATTCAATAAATTCTTCTTACAACCTTTCAAATCCTCTTACATTCTCAACCACATGCATTTATTTCTCTTTCATCCTCTTTACTCACACATTTCCCAAAATGTGCTCCAACTTCATCCATTAGCCTTGTGACAAGTGTCGCATTCAGCTCTCTTTTAGTCCCACATTCACCAATTCCTCTCATTTTTCAACCCTTTAGTTCTATAAATAGAAGCATTCTCTTCATAATATGGATCCACAACTTCAAAAATTCTTACTATAGGCATTTCAACTCATAGCTATCACCATTTTCATCACTTTTGAGCATAGTTTCATCATTTAGCATCAATTCCATACTTGGAATCGTCTTCAATATCAAAGTTTATAAAAGGGATTGCGAAAGGGCTTCTTTCCACATCAAAGGAGCACCACTCCCCTATGGGATAGAAGTTTAGCAATTTCAATTGGATTTCTATTTTTAGTTAGTTTGTTCTCATTTTCATATTTTCCCTTTGATTTGGTTAAAGAATCTCATAGGGAGTGTTTTATTTGGTTTTCTAGCATGATTAACACTTGTTTGTTGTTTCTTGTTAGTTCATTGCAAATTAGACACTCATAAGATCTTCTTGAAATCTAACCACAAGACAAACAACATGCATAATATCTAGTCTAGTAGCAATCAAATATAGTAGTCCAACAATCATAGATATGTAATTACTCTGATCAACCTTAGGTGAATCATCATCTTTACCCAATTTGCAGCCAGTCACCATAGGAATACTTACTGGTTTGGAACCATCCATCCCAAACTTCTTCAATATCTATCTCACATACTTAGACTATGAAATGAAAATTCCTTTCTCTATTTGATAAATCTGTAGTCCAAGAATGAAATTCATCTCCCCAAACATAGACATTTCAAATTCTTTTTGCATTTCTTCTACAAACATCTTGCACATATTTTCATTTCCTCCAAAGATAATGTCATCAACATACACTACTACAATCAAATTTTTGTCATTTTCAATCTTAAAGTACAAATTATTATCTATCATACCTTTGTTAAAACCTTGTTGAATCAAATACCTATCCAATCTCGCATACCAATCTCTAGGAGCTTACTTCAATCCATATAAAGCTTTCTTCAATTTGCAGAACATATTTGGTTGATTTGTTAGCTAAAATACTTCTAGTTGTTCCATATAGACTTCTTCTTCTAGCTCACCATTCAAAAATGATGACTTGGCATCCATTTGATAGACCTTAAAGTCTTTATGAGTAGAAAATTCCAAGAACATCCTTATAGCTTCCATTTTTACTACCGAAGAAAAGGTTTCCTAAAAATCTATACCTTCTACTTGTGAGTAACCCTTACACACAAGCCATTCTTTGTTTCTAACCACTTCTCGATTCTCATTCAGCTTATTTTTGAATACCCACTTTGATCCAATGATGTTTTTGTCAACTAGTCTTGGGACCAATTCTCAAGTTTGATTCTTCTCAATCTACATAAGTTCTTCTTTCATTGCTTCCTTCCATTCTTCATCTTTACAAGCTTCACTTATAGTCTTTGATTCAATCTTAGAAATTAAACATAGATTCACTTTAGCAGCAACTCTACTTCTAGTTAATACACCTTTTGTCTTATCTCCAATAATATGATTTTCTAAATGATTCTCTTGTACATATCTAGGTGTCTTAGGAAACATCATTGGAGCATCTTCTTCTCTTTCATTCTATTCATCTTGCTTCTCTTGCTCATCTTTTTCCTATTCTTCCACAATTTCTTCAATTCTTATGCAATCAGGTTCATCAAATTCATACCCATCAATGTTAATAGAATTATTCAGTATCTCATCAACCTTGAAATTTGAAATTTATACAATCTTTCTCAATATTTTATTGAAACATCTATATGCCTTGATTTTATTAGAGTATCCAAGAAAAATTTCTTCATCACTTCTTGCATCAAACTTACCCAAAGTTTCTTCATCTCTTTTGATATAACACTTGCTTCCAAATACCTTAAAATACTTAATAGTAGGAATTCTTCCATGCCATAGCTCATAGGGAGTATCTGTATTGTTTTCTCTTGGTTGAACTCAATTGAATACATAAACAGTAGTATGAATAGCTTCTTTCCAATAGACTTTTGGTAGACCAACCTCAATAATCATCGATCTAGCAACTTCTTGAACTGTTATATTTTTCTTTCAACAACTCCATTCTATTGAGGATTTCTTGGAGTAGATAAATGTATCTTTATTCCATGCACTTCACAAAACATATTAAACTCATAGGAGGTGAATTCTCCACCTCTGTCAGACCTTAATCATTTTATCTTCAAATTCACTTCATTTTCAACCATAGCTTTGAATGTTTTGAATCTATCTAATGCATTTGATTTCTCTCTAAGAAATGTAACCCATGTATATCTAGAATAATCATCAATTAAAATCATAAAGTACCTTTCACCAAGTAGACTTATCACTCTTGTAGGACCACAAAGATCTATATGAACTAAATCCAATAGTCCAATAGTAGACTATTCCTTTGATATGTAATTATTTCTTACTTGCTTTCCAAATAGACAATTCCTGCAAATAGCATTAATAGGCTTTGTAATTCTTAGTAAATCTCTCACGGATTGAAAAATACTAATTCTTTCCAGGTTATCAAAATTCATGTGACACATTCTCCTATTCCATAAATAGGTGTCATTAATCTGAGTCATAAAACATCGTCCATCATCACCCTTAAGTTGATAGATATTCCATTCAGATTTCTTTCCTATAGCAATCAATGTTCTAGATCCTTTCCAAACCTCACATCTCTCATCCTTAAACACAAGATCATATCCTTTTTTGCACATATATCCAACACTCAACATATTGTGCCTTAAACCATTAACATAGTAGACATCATCAATATGATGCTTCCCATCAAAACTCATTGAACCTATCCCACAAATTTTAGCACCAGTATCATCTCCAAACATAACCAAGCCTCCATCATATTTTTCAAGCTTAACAAACTTACTCTTATCACCAATCATATGATCTGAACAACCACAATCAACTACCCAATAGTTTTTCTCTTGTTTAGCATGTAGGGCATAGATAATTGTACCTTCATTTTTGTCCTTCTCTAGAGAGCTTTCCTATACTTGTTTTTCAGAATTAGCAGAAGTAGGTTCATCCTTAATTGCCAAGAACAAGCGTTCTTTGTCATCAGGACCTTCATATTTTGAATCTTCATCAGATATACTAGCATTCTCATTCACATAGTAAGCTTTGTTAATCTTCTTTCCTTTCTTCTCTTTCTCATATCTTTTTTTATTCCTTTTAGCTCTTTCTGAACACTTTGTAGCATAATGACCTATTTCTCCACAACTAAAGAATTTTAAAGGAAACTTACCTTCATACTTATCAGAGCCTTTCTTCATCCTTCTTACAAGGTTAACTTCTATTTCATCAAAGTTTTCTTCATTTGGATCTTCAGCTTTTGGTAGCTTTAAAATTAATCTCTGATTTGCATCCATTCCTTAGACTCGACTTCCTCATCTCATAAGATGTCAAAAATCCTAACAGCAAATCCTTAGTACAGATCTTATAATCTATATTCTACTCAATAGAACTCACCTTCTCACTACAAGCATTAGGAAGAGTTTTGAGAATCTTCTTTACAATCCTGATTTCATCTATAGTAGCACCAAGTCCTCGCATTCTAGTCACTATCTCATCCAATCTATGTACATAAGATTTAACATTCTCATCTTTAGACATATGTAGAAGATCAGAATGTGTCTCCAAGTTTTGTAGTTTTGCTTCTTTAATTCTTTCATCACCATCATGCGCCCTTTCCAAGGCATCCCAGACTTCCTTAGCAGTCTTCAAATTCTAAACTTTAATCAACTCGGAATGTACTAGACTGTTCTTCAAGATGTACTTTGCCTTATTGTTCACTTCATGTGCTTTGATCTCTTTAGGCGTACTCGAACCATTAGCAGGAGGAGTGTAAGGATTTGTGTAAGCTTTCTCCACATCATATCCACAATACTCCAGATATTCTTCCATAAATACTTTCCAAATACCATAATTAGTTTCATCGAACCTTGAATAATCATAAATCATTTTTCCAGTCATCTTGAACCTTCCTCAAGTATTTAAGCTATTCACCAAGGAACCACACTCTGATACCAATTGTTGAATAGGACAACTAAGAGGGGGGGTGAATTAGTTGTTACAGAATTAAACCTTTAATTCAATCACTAGAACTAATTCTTTTTGACTTTGGCATAATGTTTTTCATTGATGTCAAAAGTTGAAAAGATCTTATGATGAGGAATAATAGTTAAGGTTCCTACTTATTCATGTTAATGCACAAGTTGTGTTTGATGCCAATGTTATGTTGATCCTCAAGGTAGAGGTGTTCAAAGTGTTTGATGTTAATACTATGCAAGAGTTGCATTCCTTATGATGTATTGATGGTTGGTCTTCATAAGTCATCTCATGGTGTTTACAATGGTACATAGTGATGCAAAAGTGATATTGCAAAAGTGGCATTGATAAGCATTTTCCAGAAGTGGAAGTTGTTGAAGTAAAGGAAATGCTAGTGCAAGTTTTGATGCATTGGACTCTTGGAAAGATTAGTAAAGTTGTTGGTACAATTAAGAACGCATATACAGTTGGGAACATATACACTGTGATATTGTGATAACCAGGAGTTGATTAAATTAAGGGATGCATTCACTAAACCCTAAGTCTTAATGGCAATCAACCCTTCTATCCTAGGTAATCGGTGATCCCCGACTCCCTCAAAGTAGTTTGGTGGAAAAAAGACATCTATGGTTGTTGTTTAATCTTCCACAAGTGCCAAAGTCTAGATCGACAGTGGATATTTGAATAGTAAACAGATACAATGGTTTATTTAGTTTGAAGGCCATCTACATGTCAACTATGTGCAAGGTAGTTATGACAGTTCATCTGTAATTTTTTTAGATTGATGGGAAGAAGGAAATTTAAGGGAGTTTTTCCAATGAACAAGGGTTGAAGAAATAAATCATTGAAGAAAATGGAAGATAATTCTTAGAATGTTTTTTGAATGTTTTTGATTTAGCAGAAGAGGGCAATATACTGATGCAATAAGGATACCTTATATGCAGTGATTGCATTAAGAATCTAAAAAAAAGATGCTAGCATGAACATGATCATAGGAGATAGGAGTATGAGAGGTTGTTAAAGACAACTATACCATAGTTGTGCTTTGACAATGAATAGAGAGGAAGAATTGAAGAACAATTAATAAGAAGGTTATATGTTGTCACAATAGGTTTGCATTCTAAAAATGTGTCATTGAACAAGATTAATTTTCCAAAGTAAAGCTCTAAGAGGAAGGTTTAAATAACAGAATATAAAGGTGTTGTGTAGTAGTTTTGTATCATTATATTCATGTAATGTGTCTTCTCTTTTCACTGACAAGTGTGTAAATGAGATGACTGAGGCAGTATTTTAATTATACATCAAAAATTATAACAGTCAAGGATTGTGCAAAGGTTGATACAAATTTTTCATGGTTCTTTATTCAATGCTTGTTTGTTCATAGTGTTTATTGTTTTGCTAATGCAAAGATAGAGTAGTAAAATTGTATGGAAACAGAGTAACCCTCTAAGTTTTGTTAATTTATTCTGAAGTGATATTGGGTTGCCATTGAGGCATGGTGTTTTTCTAGTGAGGCTGTGTTTTTCCAATGAGGCTACGTATTTGATAGTGAGTCATATTTGTAACCAGTGAGGTACAAAAAGTAGCCAGTGAGGCTTTGTAATCAGTGGTTTTTTATTAAGCCAATGAGGCATTTTCTAAGTGGTTTTTCAACCCTATAAGGTTTTTCCACTCATTTATCACTATGTTATGGTTTCTCATTATTTTTGGTCTATTTGGTCTTCATGTTTAAACATCTAATCTTGTTTACCTTTCAACATTTGAATTTATGTGTTAATCAAGCATTTAATCTTTCCTATCTAATTGAGTTACTTTTAGCATTTGAGCTTCCAAGTAATTACATGTGCATAAGTTTAATAAGAAACAAATAAATTGAATTTGTTCTAGAAACACTTATTCACCCCCCCTCTTAGTGTTTTGGTACTCTAATAATTCTTAATACTGCTTAAATGATTAACCATCAAATGCTAATGTAGAAACTCAAATCCAACACATAAACATAATTTAACACCATATTTACATGGAAAACCCAATAAGGGAAAAATCACATTGAGGATTAACTCACACTATAGAGAATATCAAAACCAATTACAAGAGGCTCACTGCCAGAAATAAGGCTCACTACCAAAACAAGGACTCATTGTCTAGAACAATAACTCATTTTCCAATAGGGCTAACAACCCGGAGGGCTCACTACCATAGAGATACAAAGAAGACTTGTTACAGAGAAACTAAAATACCAATGCAACAAAGGATTCCACCAAAATCACTCACATACATGCATGAATGATAGAGTTCACCTTCTACTCATTGCATCTAGAAACTCAGCATTAAGCTTTGCACTAATTTTCCACACTCGCATCACACACACTCATTGAATAGAATCAATGTCGCATCTAACTACACTTCCTCATTTCTCTTATTACTCTTCCTCTTCACTCTTGTATATTTCTTCACCACTAACTCATCTTGTATTTATAACATCTTCAACTTTGAAACATATCCAAAGTCAACCATCCAAATTCAAATTCAAATTAGGTTGATGCCAAAACATCCTAGGGTGGAATTAGAATCAGGGCGACCCAAACACACACTTCAAGGGACCCAAAAAGAGCCAACACACTTCATCAACCTCGAAAGTAGTATTTCACACAAGGTCAGCCAAACCAGTGTAAAACACATAGAACCATTGAGCATGAATCTTCTAGATATCAAAATTATCTTCAATAGAATTAGGGAAACTCAACTCTAGAATCGCAAGTCATAAGACTTCATCAAAGAGAAATCCAGACCAAAAAAATTTCTCCTAGACCTCAACCAAAAACATAAAAAACCATAGTTCACAATTGGTGAACACAACTTGCACTGTACAACAAATCAACAACCAAAAATCTAGCTATAGCATCTTCTAAAAACCATGAACAACATGTCTGAACCACACAAACATAGGAGAAAATCCAGACCAAAACCTGAAACAAACACTGAATACCTGCAACATATCTTCATTACAATTTTCTCAATATCCTCAACATATACAGCCAACAACAACTAGTTGATAACTATTTAACCAGTTGACATCAATGACAACACCTTCAATCTTTCCATTCTTGCAACATGACACATGTCCATAGACATGATGTCACAAATCACACTATCCTTATAATTGCTAATCTGAAATTGCACTAATGCTTGTTCATTTACTAACAATTGATGCCCTTTCTAAAGCCAAGAAATTCTATAAGGTGTGGGGTGCTTAGTCCTCATCAATCCTAACTTATCAACCATTTCTTCAACCACTAAGTTATCTATACTACCACCATCAATAATCAATTTGCAGCATTTACCTTTTCCTTTCACTTTGTCTTGAATAAAGATCTTCTTTGTTCAGGTTCTTTACTCTCCTTCGGTAGCTTCAACAACACTCTTTTGAATGACAAAGACTCTCTAGTCTCAGGTTCCTCTATATGATGTACAAGTGATCCCACACTTTCTTGCTCAGCTTGCATGATCTTTATGCTTCTTTTTAGCCTTGTGTGCCCTTCCTTCACATACTCTAGACACTCCCAAATCTTATGACTAGCATACTGATTACATTTAAAATATTTACCTGCAAATCCTCTTCATCTTCCTTGATAGCCACCTCTACCAAATGATCTACCTCCTTTATTTTGATAACCTCCTCTTTTTGGATTAGTTGATCTGCTAGAACTTCCAGCCCCTTCATCATGATGAGTTTGTTGTCCCCTACTAGATTTTGGTCCTCTTCCTCACAAGTTTATCTTTTTCCTTAATGGGAAACTGATAGGCATCCTCAAGAGTTCATGGAGACACTAAACTTAACTAATCCTGCAAACTATATTTCAAACCATTCAAATTCTTCACCACCTTTTCCATATCCTCTTCATTATGGCTTGACCAAATAACCAATTTGTAGAACTCTTCCATGTATTCTTTGACTGACATATCTTTCTACTTCAAATTTTGTAATCTTTTGAAAAGATTCATTTCGTAGTCCACTTGAAGGAATTTCATCTTCAATTTGGAAACCATTTGATCCCAAGAAGAGATCTTCTCTTTGTTTTTCTTGTGTCTTTCCGCCTACACACAATCCCACCACATTGTGGCATGGCCTTTCAGCTATGTATAGGAAAACTTCACCTTTCTTTCCTCTTCCACTCCTTCATATTCGAAATACTTGTCCAAATCATTGATCCAGTCTATAAGCTTCTCTCCATTCAAGCTTCTAGAGTATTTAGGTAATTCAATTTTTGACTTAGCTCCCACATTCATGATGGCTCTTATCAATTGTTCTTCAACCCTTTCTGATTCTTCTTGATCTTCATCATCAACTTGGGGTTTCTTTTCTTCCACTACTTCACTCACATCATTTGTCATTACTCCTCTTCGTTATGCTTGTTCCATTGTATCCATTATTTTTGTCTAGTTTTCTAGCATCTCCAAGATTCTATCTTCATGGCCTCTTCGACCACCACCTTGAGCACCTCCTCATCTCATCTCCTTTAGTGGCATTTTTCCCACTTCCCACTTTTCCAATCTCGTTTGGATCTGATACCAAAAACTAATGGAAAACTAATCTATCACTAACTGAAAGCAACCACAAAATTTGGAAAATAGTTTGTACATCACCAATAACAATTCAATTTTAAAGAAAGTATCAATATGCAAGGGAAAGAGAACTTGCAATCAGATTTCCCAAGAGATTTGCAATACACCAACAGAGTTCTACTTCAATCAAGGAGGTGTTTCTTAGTCTCTCAGTTTCAATTGATTCATCGTTTCGAGATAGAAAAAAGAAAACACACATCAACACACCTCTCTACCAAAGCAACTAGAAATCAAACATAGTACAAAGCCAGAAACCTTCAAAAATTTTCTTCTTATTCCAAATTCATCTAATCAATGCTAACAGGTAACATTCACAAGGAAAAAATAGGGGTGAGAAGGTTTTCAATCCATGCAAAACCAAACACAAGTTAGTTGCTACCGCTTCTACAATCCTCCTTTCCTCCAGCATTGTTCAAAAATCTATTTCTTTCTCACTACCAAAGAAAAAATTGCTCAAACAAATCGCTCAACAAGCTATGCACCCATCGGATTCTCACTCTACACATAGAAGATATCCTCCGCTACAAACCATCAACCTTGGCAGTCCAAATTGAAAAATTTCTTGGTGTTTTTTCTTGCTTCTAGCAACCCTCTTTTTCCTCTTTTCTTCTTCGTGCAACCACTCATACATGCCAAAACATGGGTTGATGCTTTTTGTTTTGATTTTCCCCCCAATATTTTCTATCCAATCCTCAATTCAAGAACTCAATATGCCACAAAACTCAAAACTACCCAAACCGCCACTAACACCAGAATAAACAAAGCACAACAAAATTTAAAAATAAAACTAAATTTCCAATGTTCAAGCCAAAATTGGTCGTTGCTAGGGATGATGCCCCTACATCACTAACTTCCATGAATGTAGTTGTGTGTTTGGTACACAAGTATTTAAATTTTTCTCACAATGGTATAGTGTATGCTATCTATGATACTAGATACAAACCGCGTGTATCTTGTGGAATATTTTCTCTTGATTATTTTTTACACTATCTCTAGGACCTCTACAACCTTTGAGGGATTCACTATTTAAAGAATATTTAAAATATAAAGTAGGTTATTCAATATCTTCTTCTTTTGTAGTTTTCTCTCCTTCTCAAGTGGTTGCTTCCCCTTTGGTTTCCCAACTGCAACAACATCCATATATCTTGATGCCTACCCCTAATGTAGCTAAGGATAAATGTGATCCATTGGGTAAAAATCCTATCCCCTCTAATGTTCCCCAACCTTCAATGATAACTCTTGTTCCCCCAAATGTTAGAAATGGAATCTAGGGAAGGGTACCTATGTTGCATAAATCTTCCCCTCAAATATTTCATCCTCTTATGGCTTCTAGTGTTTCTTATCCTACCCCTCTATTGGAAAAAGGATAGCAACCCATTAGACATAGATATTCCTATAAAATTTCCATGCATCATCCTCCAATGGTACCATTTGTTCCTTTGACTACCCTTATGACATAAAGAGGAAAGGAACCAATGATATAGGATATACAATGTGCACCCTAGATCTCTTACCATCTACCTACCAAGACTAGTCTTCCTCTTATTTCAAAAGCAAAGAAATCCTAGCAATCAGATCAAAATTGATCCCCCTATTATAGTTGTGCATGACCCCATAACCAATATAATCAAATTACATGTTAGCATTAGAATTTATTAGCATGATTGGCTTGTGAATAGGGTGCTATGCAAATTCCCAATATCGAGCACCCTCTTTTTTCAACCACCACCATATTTGGTTGCACCTTCTTCCCCTCCATCTCCATTACTATTTTTTGTTTCTTCTATACCATCTCCTATTCCTTCTTGATACCCTAATGAATCTCACCCAAAGATGGTGCAAGTTTTCCTAGATCGTTCGATGAAACTACACAAGCATCGAAACATAGTGTGGAAGAACTAAACAATGCAAGTACTGAAACACAATGTGGAAGCATTAAATAGTGAAAGCACTAAAACACATTATAGGAGTGTTGAAAAATGTCAGCACTAAAACAATGCAAGTAGTAAAAGAAATGCATAAGCACTAAGATAAAAAAAAGATTAAAAATAAATGATTCTACTAGAAATGCACAAGCACTGATTAATAAGTCAAAATAACTAATTTATAAACCTACATAGAATAGAAGATATATGCTAATGATTTTTCTTAGAAAATAACAAGGACTTGTATAGAAGAATGTTGGAAATGGTGGAAATTATAGATTTTGAAAAGTTGAAAATACAGTCTAAGGAAAAAATGTTAACAAAAATGGGAAGAAAATTCTTTAGTAAAAAACTGTTAAATGACAGTGGAACTATTGATCTATGGAAGAATTGATTCCTTGTGTGTAAGTGCTAATTTATAGTGCATAAGCAATGAATTGGGCTAGAAATGATTCATGCAAGAAAAGTATGTTAGTTAATAAATAAAATAGAGAGTTATAAACAATGGAAAATGATAAACAAGAAAAATTTACTACATAAGGAACAACACAAAGAATCCCTATAAAAACATGTGAGAAACAAGATGAAAAAACTTAAAACTTAAAACATAAGCATTAAAGTTCAAATGATAAGTGTTGAACAATGTACACACTAAAGAATAGATCAAAAGCATTGATCCAAAAGTAAAAGCACTAAATCATAGAATGTGAGCGCTATTCTAGAACTTGGGCATGAAAACTCACAAAAACTTAATAAAAATAAAGAGGTTAGAAGGTTAGGTGTGTCAAAATGAAGATATGAAAATCAACAAGGATAAATAACATAAAGATTCAAATCAATAATGGAAACTTTTACCTTGGATTTTTATCTTTCTACTCCAATTAATTTGAAGTATAATGCACCTTTTTCCACTTGATGTGCTCTTTTTTATGTATGATGATGGGTGGAATGTGGTTTCTTAATAAACCAACATCATGGTGGTAGGATTAGGATGGTATATTAAGATAATAAAATGATGATAGTGTGAAGCTAGGTAGTAGAATGGAAAACATAATAGTATGATGATAGAAAATGATAAAATGGGGTGAGAGGCCTCTAATTTATAGATTTTCCATGAGAAAAATTAATGTCCAAGATGCACTGGTTAATGGAGGGTTGAGATTGAGTGATAATGGAGAAATGGAATGAAGGCTTAGCCTTGTACCAAGTGCAACAAGAGGGATGGAGGTGTGAAATATATGTATGCTCACACATGTGAGCACACTATGTGTAATGCATAGAATGACTCATGAAAGGGACAATTATAAGAGGTGGGATGGCTTTGAATTAACCTTTGTATGCTCACATATGTTGAGCATGAGGGGGTAGGGACACTTGTCAATTGATGGTAAGTTTAAATATTTTTATCCATGTAGATGGATTCAATGTTTAGAATTCAATAGACAAGGATTGAGGGTGATGTGGAATCAAACATTAGAGAAAAAGGTAATGGGGATTAATTAGCCTAGAAATCAATCAATTAAGTAGGTATTAATTAATTGATTAAGTTGGAGGATTTGGGGGGTAATGTTAAAGTTAATTAAATAAATATAAACTTACTTTATTAAGGGTGGGTGATAAAGGATGAATTAATTAATTAATTACTATTTATTTAATTAATGGCTAGAATAGACTAAATTCAAGTGTATTTGGGTATAGACAAACTTACGTGTCTACAAGATCAATGTCCCACTAGGAATGTAAGAATATGAGAGGTAAATTTTAGCTTAAAACATGAAGAATGCATCCAAACACATATTTTTAGCTAAAGAAAACCATAAAACCTTTGATTGAGCAATAGAGGAATAAACACAACAAAGAACAAATAAATATATCACTCCTTCCAATTTCCTTGATATTTGGATATGCTCAAAATAAGGGGGAGAAATAATTTTTTGGTGGAATATTGGTTGCTCAAGTATGAAATTTGTGAATGTAGCAACATTTAATTGAGTTTCTATATATGGATTATTGTCCTAGGAGAGGTAGGTTTACATATATTTTTAGCCATTACTATAGATGGTCAAGATTTGATCATGAGATATATCGATAGGATGAACTTGCATGGAAGGAAGGGATGATAAGGATGCAAGTGAAGGGATAAATTAAACTAAGTTGATGGAAGGATAGGATTACCTTAAATTTCATGAGGAAAGGACACATGATCAAATGAAGGCTTGATTAGAATGTAAGTGGACAAAAGAGCTTGACTTGTGGTAGATAATCAATATATTCTTAAATTTGAATGGAGAGTAAATATAAAAAAGGTGATTTTTTGGACCATATTGGTGAGGTGGAAATCTATTTTTATTTATTTTTAAATGAGGTATGAGAGGAGTGTGCATTAGCCAAATTAATCAAATAAATTTATTTTATTTAATAAACTAGTAAAGGAAGGTTATTCTTAATTAATTAAATAAATTTTATTTAATCAAGTTATGATGGAAGAAGACTAGTTGAATTAATTGATGAAGAGTATTTAGCCTAGTTGATTAAATAAATGAATTTAATTTAATTAATTAGTGGATACAATTTAGTCTAATTAATTAAATTATTTTTAATTAATTAGTAGGGAATTGATGTGGTGATGGTATGATGTTGATGGTTGGCTAAAATGTGGGAGAAAATTTTTAGTTTCTATGACTATAAATTATCATTAGAAATAAGAAAATGTCTTATAGGTGTATTTGACTAGAAGATGAAAATAAAACCCGTTAGCATAAAAAATTATCTAAAACATCCCTCCTTGCTTTGATTGAAGAAGTGAGAAATAGAAAAAAGAAAAAAAACCCATTTTTTTAGTTTTCTTGTTAGTTATATAATAATTTAGTAGGTTCAACCAACTTAGTTCAATTGAACCCCCCCCCTTGAGGTAAACCACTTTAGCCATATGTCTACCACATAGGCACCACATCATAGGTTGGTACAAACACATGTTCAAGTGGGGATAACAAATGCAAACTACTACAATATGGAAATTTGAAGTTTTTATGCAAATATGATATAAAATATTATTGCTCATAAAAAAAAAAATCAATTGTATAGGCATGAATTTGCACCCCCCTTGCAAGTTCCCCTTTTACACCCTTCACCTTAGAAAAATCAAACTTGACAATGTAATTCCACATCCTTCATCCATACTCCATCCACTTGGTGCATGTTTGTAGTGTCGGTGGAGGAATTTTTGTCAAGGACGTGCATGTGGTGTGTCGACGTCTACGTAGCACGTTGTCGTCCTAACATGATTCCTACCTCTAAAATCTACAGAGGCATTATGTTTTCCATTTGGGGAAAAAAATAATGTATCTGTGCCTCCCAACCAACCTTTGAATGACTCTTTCCCTCCTAAATCATCTTCAAATTCCTATATTTCCTATTCATTCCAACTTCTTCACATTCTTGACATTTCTCATGCTTCTACACAACTCTTGAGCATATCCTTGCAACTTCTTGGCTACTTGTTGCACTATCAACTCTTTCACTCCAACATCACAACATTCTTCACATCTACCACAAAAGTTGCAACTTGGTGTCTAAAGAGACTTCCTTCAGCATCGCTAAGGCTACGTTGACTTTGTCATGACTGTAAGCTTGTATTCCTCTCTCATTGGCCTTGAGTGCCTCTAGTTGAGGGTGGTATTATTCATTTACTATTTCATTATTGTTGGATTTGAGTAGCATAGTGCTCTTCGTAGTGCTCGAAATTATCTTTTTCCACACTTTATTGTATTTCTATTTCTCTATCTATTTGGGCGTCCGTGGAGGTGGAAACACCAAAATGGGGGTTTCATTATAGCAAGCCCCGAAACAGCCCTAACATTTTTTCTCATTTTGTTGTGTGTAGGATTTTTGTTCATATGGAGCTTGCTAGAGAACTGGACCTATTGTGAGTTCAATTTTCTACCACCTTTTCCATTCTTGTCAACTTTCTCTTTTTAAGTTAAAGTATTCTTCTTGCTTTCTTAATAGTTAAGCTTCTTCATGCTTTTCGTTATCGTTTAATACTTTGTTTATCAGGTTGTAGTTAATTCTTTGTCAGTCTTGATTATATTTTGTACTCTCTATCCATATTGATGTCGGCACCCAACTGGGATGTTAGCATGTCACCCTATCATTTGTCTTCCACATTGGAGTCCTCTGGCAGAGGGCTACTAGGGTCTCAGTTTTGAATTAGTAATTTGCTCACCTAATTCCCCAAACCTCTTAGGTTAGTAGAAAGATAGTGGTATTGAGAGTGCTCTTTTCTCTCTACCTTAAACTTCTTACAACTTTTCTAAACCTTCCATTTATCATGAGGTAGATCAAGGAAGCTAATCATTCTAGACCCTTCTGGGACCCAATGTCCTAAGCATTTGGTCCCCCTCCTCTACATTTTGGTGAACCCAATGTGAACCTTGTGATACTCATTCCCTTGTGTTGAGGTCCTCTTCCTCATGTCTGTGTAGGTTGTAAGTTGGCATGTTGTGAAGCTTTATGAGCTTCAAAACTCAATCTATAACCTTTGGGTGCATATTTAGGAGTGCACGACATCGAAACTTAGGAATGGACTTTACGAGGGTCACTTCGACTCTTGTCTCTTAGGAGATGGTATCAGAGGTAGAGATGAGTTTTTTTGATGAAAGAACTCATGCCCCTACCCCTCTTGCCTCCCCTTCACCTTTTCCTCTAAATGAGAATGAACTCATCCCTATTCCCATGGAGAATCTCATGGCTCTAGATAGAAGGTTGTTGGATCTTGCAAATCATTTACGTAGAAATCAAAGCATGACTAGGCTCACTAGGGTTGTTAATGAGATCAGATATATGCTAGAAAAATATTACATAGGCATATAGTTTCTCTGTGGCCTTACAAATTTAGTGGAAGCATATGTGCCCTCTTACAATCCTTGGTCAAGAATTACTCAAGGTCATGAGCATGACACCTATGAAATGCATATTAGTGTCTTGATGCCCATGACGTTAGTATGCATGGCTAAGACGGGCCCTTTTGTTAATATTTTTTCTCTTGATCCACCCCCTACTATCAAAGCAAGTAGGATACCTCTAGGGTTTGAATTCCTTCCTCCTAGGGGCAACCCTGCTTTTGGCAGTATAATTTCTGGTGGAATGGGGGTTGGTGGTTTTGGTATGTCTGGCAGTGGTTCCAGTGGCAGTCATGGTGGTGGCTTTGGCAAAGGCTATGATGGTGGCTCCAGTGGAGGCCACACTGGTGGCCCTAACAGTGGTTTTGGAAGTGTTCACGACGATGGCTCTAGAGGTAGTTCTAGAGGTGGTTCCAATGGTGATGGTTTTGGTGGAGGTCCCACTAGTCCTTTATCATCCTCTAACCCTATTCTGAATGTTCTCCTATAGAATATGGGTTAGATGCAAAATCAATTGGTGAATCTATCTCAAGCCTCTTCCCAACCCATCTTCCAGCCCTTCTTCTGACATAGCCCTTTTACAGTGACAATTTTGAACACTTCGTTCCCTCAGGGGATGGAAATCCCTAACTTTGAGAATTATGGTGGTAAAGGAGACCCTCAAACACATGTTTCAACTTTTAGTGCTATGTGTACGGATTTCTTTCATCATGATGCTCTGATGGCTAAGCCTTTTCCTCTGTCTCTCAAGGATATAGTACTAAAGAGGTATTGTCCCTTGCTTGAAAATTGTATATTCTCATTCCACCAACTTGTAAATTAGTTTCTCTGAAAATTTCAAGCTAACATTGGTCTAAATATGACCTTCTCGGATCTCATCCAATGTAAGAAGGGACAACATGAGAAGATCATTGATTTCATTGTGCAATACCAAGCACTCTTTTCACAAATCTCATACCCACTGCCTAACTTGGATGTACAAAAGGTGTTCATAGGCAACTTGCAACAATTTTGGTAGGAGAAATTTTCCTTGATGAAATATCCTTCTTTTGCACATCTGTGTGCTACATTGTGGGATTATCAACAAATAGTTGTTTAGTTTGGGGGATCCTCCTCGTGCTCTCATTTTGAAGGAAGATCTATAGTGTCCAATTCAGGAAAAGGAAAATTTGTTACAAATGTAGTCACCGTGACTAATAATCGAGGCCTTAGGTGCAACAAATAGTTCACCAAACTATTTGAATCTTACTCCTCTATTCTGCAGAAGCTATTGAAGGATAAAATTATAACATTAGAAGATCCTCGACCTCTCAGAGAGCCTTATCCTGACTAGTAAAAATGCATTTTTCCAATGCCATCTTGTCTATGGGCATGATATTGAGCATTGTACGCACCTACATCATGAGATATAGAATACCATCGACGACGGTACCATCTTTCTTGATGGAAAGAAATAGAATGTGAATAAGTTAGTGGCTAAGGTGAATAGTGATTTGCAGATTTATATAGACGCATTTTTGTTTGACTCTATGAACTTAATTAATCTGATCCTTCTGATGTTTCACCTAAGGCCTTGACATACATAAATGTGGTCACATTTACTCCTAGTCCTCCCCCTCAACATATGACTAGCTCACCATATGTGACTTTCACCTCACAGGACTTACCCATGAATAACAAAGCCTCTCCCTTATATATTCTTGCTCGCCTCAATGGAAACATTATGACAGGAGTCCTAGTCAACCTTGCGATTCGAGTGAATGTTATTACAGAGGAGACTTTGTGGCTAAATTCATTACAGAGGGAGGAGTATGTGTTGGAAAATTTGCCTCAACTTGTTGGCTTGATCCTCTGTTAAAGACTTGGTTTTTTTCCCTTTTTTTGGTCTTCATTGTATGTCTGTCACCTAAAACTTGAACCTTGAAACCTATGTTGCAGGGTTTTGAAAGTTAGTAATTTGGCAACATCAAGCTGGTCACGAGATCGCTACATGTTCTAAGCTTGGAACCTTGTTGTGAAGTTTGGAAGTTTCTTAACTTCCTGACTAGCTAATCTCCTTTCTTGTGGTTGCAACATCCAGGAAATTCCTAACCTTTGGTAGAGGTTATGAAGTTCGGGTTTTCCCTGACTAGGCAATAACAATATCGGCTTGTTGTGGGTTTTGGGAAAATCCTAACCTCCCACTGGAGGTTGTGAAGTTAAGGTTTTTCCCGATAAGGTGATCTCCTTTGTTGTCGTGGCATCTTGGAGTTTTCTAACCTCTGACTAGAGGTTGTAAATTTTGGCTTTCTCACGACTGGGTGACATGACTGATGGATGGTGGAACCAGTCTATGTGGATGGTGACATCAGTTGTACGATAGTGACATGGATGTCGCGTGGATAGTGGGGACCACATGAAATGAGTCGATAACTTGGTGTGGCAGTCAAAGGCGATGGACGAGTGATGTGTCGACACGTGGCATGATTTCATTTGTTGATTTAACATAGCTATTGTACATCAACAATCATTGGCCGAAAGTTTTTTTCTATTAGCGATATGTTTGCATTTATTGCATGAACTAACTTGGGGGTTGACAAAGTGTGAATATAGTAATATTCTCTATAACCAAAATTTAATGCAAGGCAGCTCGATGTGTGTTGTTGGCAATATGCATGGCCCGAGATGGAGGAAGCTTGTCAGTGAAGGAACAAAAATTAAATGAAACCCTAATGGTTGTTGGTTGATTCATAGTATGCTTTACAATCATTGTAACTGTGAGCATGCATGTTTGTGACTAGAGGTCGACCAAGGGGATGTTGTTGTAGGTTAACATCTAAGAGTGAAGTCTATAACTCTGTATGTAATCTATTTACTGTAATACAAAGTGACTTTACTTGGTGTGGTGGGTTTTTCTCCCATAAGGGTTTTCCCACGTATATCTAGTGTTATCTTTGTGTGAGAATTTTTTTTCTGTCCTTTTGTTCTGGGAATGTGCATCTCAAATGTATATAACTTGTTAAATGAATGTGTTTTTTTTTTCTACACTTCTTTCCTAAGGATTTTGCATTAGGAAGGCATTTCCACACTATCACTTTTCTTACAGTATGAGAAGACAAAAACTACTATACATACTCACAACAGCCTCTCTCTTTCTCTATATGGCTCTATAACTCTTTTTGTCCTAGTGGGACCTAGGGATATGGATACTACTTTCAATGTCATTTTGGAATTTGATCTGTTCAAGGTGAAGTCAAGTATCCCTTGGTTGGCTTCCATGAACAGAATCACTTTTGTCATTCATAATTGCCTAAAGTTCTCTCATGAAGTTGTCATGCATGTCGTACATGACACTGGGTGTTAGTCATTGTTATCCAGTGGGGGTTATTCATTGGATCATTCTTGGCCCACCCCAATTGATCTGCTTCCTCCAATGATGGACTTGCTTTATCAAAACTACGTTAAGTATAAGACCAAGGGCAAGGTGTAGCCAAAAATGACTCACTCTGTAGTGTAGCAGCAAGCTACCTCTTCCTCTAAAAAGGGGAAGGAGAAGCCTACCCACGCTCAGGACCCTTCTTCTTCTTCTTCTTCTATTGTTCCACCTGTTGCTTCCTCCCACCTTATTGTAGCGCCATTGACTTCCACCCCTATGCACTTGTTAGTAAGTCCAATAGTTCTCGTTTGGTGAAATCCCAAGCATCTGACATTTGAACTTGCTATCTTACCCATGGTTCCTTGGCCTATTTTTTATGGTAAGGGGAAGATCCCCTGTGGAGCATCTTCTATGTCTCGGCCTCCACGAACTCCTACTACTCCCACCTCCAAGGTAATGAACAGGAAGAGGCCTGCCACTGAGGTGCTCCAACCTACTCCCCCTATTGTTGTTGCATCATCTTCTCCATCTATTCCTCCTATTCCTATCCAAGAGTCCCTCCCTTTGTTGAAAATGGTTGTGATGGATACTCTGATGGTTGAACAAGAGTCTTTTGTCCCTTCTTAGTTTGCAGCCTCTAGCTCCTAGAGTTGTAGAAACCACCTTGTGTGGGAGAACAAGCGTCGAAGGAAGGCTTTGGTCGTTGAGTAGGCTGCCTTGTAGAAGAATGAAGAGGATCCAATAGCTCCTGCTTCAGCATCCTCTACTATTTCCTCCTCTTCTACTCTTGCTTCAATTCCCTCTACCTCAGTCTTGCTTTCGGCTCCCTCGACGAGCGTGAATGACCCTCACCCGAAGAGGGTGCAAGTATTCATTGCTCCTTCGCTTGAGCCTCCCCTCCTGATGTCCCTTATGGACATCCCACCTTTATCTAAACCCATGGACATGTTGAACACCTTGGTGGTGTCTGTCACAATTTTCTCCTCTTCCTCCATGCCCTCTACCTCATATGTGGGGATATCACATCCTCTGATGAAGTGAAAGATAAAGGAAGACCCTAATAGCAATGGGGGTCAGAAGAAGGGCTTTCCTTCTTTAGAGGGTGGTTCTGTGTTGACTTGCACCATCCTATTGACAGAGGAAGCCCTGATGTCCCCAGAGTTTGTCACCACTCCTGAATTGTTCAGTGAGGCTAGCAGTGGATTTCAAGCTTTACCTCCATCGCTCATTGAGTTAACACATGGCACTCCTATAAAGTGCATGTTCAACTTTGTAGATGATGTCTTGGCCTTATCAGAACTAAGTGAAGAAGACCTTGAGGGTCCTTCTTCCTTGGCTCTTGTTACAGAAGGGTCGAAGAGTACCCCCTTGATGTTATGCCCTTGTAGGCTCGTCTTCCTTCCCCTTATGATGACCTAGATTGGGAGAATGATGACCTCTTGGTTGATGAGGACTAGCAGGGCACCTCTTCTTTATATGTAGATTAGATTATGTGTGTCTTGTGTTCTCCATGCTTATTTTAAGTGTTACTAGATGACCCTTGTCATCTTTGTAGGTGCTTGGATATAGGAGTTTTTTTGTGTCATAAAACTTCTTCTATTTGTCACATCATTCTTCTCTTTGTCATGTAGTGATTTTTGACAATTGAGGATGATGCAAAGTATTGGAGGCATTTAGGCCTCCCTTCCATGTTCACCCAATTTTTTATTTTCATTTTTCTTTCACGTACCTTTCTTCATACGGATTGATATAGTAGGGGGTTGATGATAGTTCATTTATATATTACTATATCTATTTATCTATATTTGTGAGCAGCTCTGACCATGAGATATCAGATCCCCTTGTCTCTTGTTCGTTACATCCTTATTTCTCCTTTTCTTTTTATCTTTCTCTCTTCTTTTCTTGCTTCATGATGTTGTGGTACTCACGTGTTGTCCCTTGCATGTGCGACAACATTACCATGGTTACATCTCATCATGTTTCATGGGCTACATCACCTCCATTCTTGCTTTTATCTCCTTAGGATGTCACGTGCCTTTGTGTTTGACACACACCCTCCTAAGGGGGGCCACCATATAGCTTTGATTTAAAAAAGGTGTATTCAATGGCCAATGAATCCCTTCTTAAAAATCTCTATTTTTCAAAAATTGCATTCCTCAACAAGGACCCCTAGCAGAATACTTTTCCTTCATCATGGGTTCATAAAGAAAGAATTGGAGAAACTTTCCTCCGAGAAGGGAGCACCTTTTCCTATGGGAAATTTTTTGACTTTCGCCTTGCAAGGGGGCATTGTTCCTTTCAAAATCCTTGAAGTAAAATATTTCAAAAGGATTCCTTGATCTGTTGAATTGATTTGCAAAAAAGATTGTTGGACTTTCAAACAGAGTGTCCCTTGAGTGGACCCCTTTTCTTTTGAAGGGTTTCTCAAGGGACCCCTTTGAACTTAGATCTTCCTTCAATTTTTGATTGTCTGTGTGACTATATGCTTGTCCACTTGTGTGGCTTCTTTTTGTTATCTAACATGTTTTGTCTGCGGATTAACATGTTGCTTTGTAGGTGCACATGTGAAGCTGCTTTTCAATAAGACTCTGTGGAGCCTCTTACACCTGGCTTCCTTCAAGACCAAGCACCTAAGGTTCACCTTCTTTGCAAGTATGAGTACCTGTAAAGTGCTTTCATCCTACGGGATTTGTTCACCATTGGTCTATGAGCCTCTGGTGCACTTGTTCAACTCTCTTTAGGATCGAGTACTTGTGGAGCCATTTTCCTACCCTATCCTTTCAAGCACGCCAAATTGCAGCCTGCTTCCTCAATGGATCAAGTATATTTTATTGGAACTCTTTTGACCTACTTTACCAAACACGCATTGGCACTCATGTTCACTAAAGTGGGGGAAAAATGTATTGGCATGAATTTTCACCCCCTTACAAGTTCCTCTTTTACACCCTTCACCTTAGAAAAATCAAACTCAACAATGTAATTCCACATGCTCCATCCATACTCCATCCACTTGGTGCCTTTTTGTAGTGTCGGTGGGGGAATTTCTATCAGGGATGCATACGCAACACACAAATGACTACATGACACATTGTTGTCCTGATAGGATTCTTGCCTTTGGAATCTGTAGAGGCATTACATTCGCCATTGGGGCTGAAGTGTAATGTATATGTGCTTCCCAACTGACCTTTTAATGGATCTTTCCCTCCTAAACCATCTTCAAATGCCTATCTTTCCTATTCATTCCAACTTCTTCACATTCTTGACATTTCTCATGCTTCTACATAACTCTTGAGCATATTCTTGCAACTTCTTGGCTACTTGCTGCACTATCAACTCTTTCACTCCAACATCATAGAATTCTTCACATCTACCATAGAAGTTGCAACTTGGTGTCTTGCGAGACTTCCTTCAACATCATTGTGGCTACGTCGACTTTTCCACGGTTGTAAGCTTGCATTCCTCTCTCATTGGCCTTGGGTGCCTCTGGTCCAGGGTGTATTATTCATTTACTATTGCATTGTTGTTGGATTTGAGTAGCATAGTGCTCTTCATAGTGCTCGACATTCTCTTTTTCCATACTTTCTTTATTGCATTTGTATTTCTCTATCTATTTGGTTGTCCATGGAGGTGGAAACACCAAAATGGGGGTTTGACTACAGCAAGCCCCGAAACAACCCCAACATTTTTTTTGGTTTTGTTGTGTGTAGGATTTGCGTTCATGTGGAGCTTTCTAGAGAACTGGACGTATCATGAGTTTGATTTTCTACCACCTTTTCCATTCTTATCAACTTTCTCTTTTTAAGTTAATGTATTCTTCTTTCTTTCTTAATAGTTCAGCTTCTTCATGCTTTCTGTTATCGTTTAAGAATATGTTTATCAAGTTGTAGTTAATTCTTTGTCAGTTTTAACTATATTTTATACTCTATGTCCATACGAACATTGGCCAGCACCCGACCGAGACTCTACCGTGCCGCACTATCATCTAACTTCTGCGCTAGGGTCCTCTAGCAGAGGGCCGCCAGGGTCTCAGTTTTGACTTAGGAATTCACTCACCTAATTCCCCAAACCTCTTAGGTTAGTAGAAAGATAACGATATTGAGAGTGCTCTCCTTTCTCTACCTTAAACATCTTACAACTTTTCTAAACCTTCCATTTAGCGTGAGGTAGATCAGTGCAACTAATCATTCTAGAACCTTCTATGACACGGGGTCCTAAGCGTTCGATCCCCCTCCTCTACATCAATTAAGTGTGCCTAACTGTAGAATACCATTAAGATATTTAAGGAATTAAAAATAACATAAGATAGTAAAAAACCCCATGCAAACATCACATAACGCAATATTTATGTGGAGAAACCCTTGCAAGAAAAACTCCACCAAGAAGAGAGGCCAAGTATGTATTAGCTTTAATACAAGATTAAAATGCAACATGCTTCCTTCACTTCTTTGTCTTTAATCTAACAACCTATATGAACCTATGAACTCTTAACGAAAAGAATAAATATTACCACCATTCAAGCCTCCAATTTATAAAGATATTGGAAGAAGAATAGCACTAGAGGTTTCCCAAACAAAAGATGCTCATACAGTGGTGAAAATTGGTTTTCAAAGCCTCTTGTAAAATTATAAATGCCCCACGCCTTGGAATTCCACAAAAATATGTAGTCACTCATTTTGGCACCTAAAAAGACATCTTCCCCTCCTTTCCAAGTGCCCAACTTGGGGAAGCTAAAATTAACCTACATGGAACAACAAGAAATACTTAGAACCCTTTTCAAAACACTCTACTTGAGGATTTAATTAATTTTTTTCATAAGTAATTTTTTACTACTTTCATTGGACCCCTTCATCCCTTACCAATGCATTTTAAAACTATAGGTGAAATGTTATTGCAAATCATTTTCCAATAATGCCCTAGGTTCCCATAGACACATTTAAAAGAATATTGGAACAATGTAAATAACATAGGATTACAAGGTTTATGACACCTTAATACTAACAATTTGATGACAATCTCAAAAGGGCTACACAACTTCATGCTTTCACCCCATGATGTATGTGTATTACGTTGCAATTGTGTGATATACACATTATTACATTTATGTTATGCATACATCATTATGCTTTTATAATTTATATGCATACCATTATGACTATGTGCCAAATGCACCATTACACCTCTAGGTGATATTCTCACTTTTGAACTTTTGTTTGGAAAGTGATAAATTTATTGATTATTATTTGAAAAATATCCATTAATGAGGATATATGTGTGGATATACACACACATACATATAGATGTATGCATATACACGTGTGTGATGTATGCATATACACATGTGTGTGTGTGTGTGCATGTATACAAACACACACACATACACACATACTACACTCATCTATCCACCCCCACACCCACACACATAAGAACATTTTTAAAATATATTTTACATGAAAATTAATTTTGAAAAACCTAAAAAAAACTGTGATTAGTGTTGGCTAGATAAATTTTTGTCTTGCCACATTTTTCACTTTTACAATATCTTTTTGTGATACCTTCATGAATGAATTCATTTTCTATGTTTAAGAGAAAGATTGTATAAAAAAATTGAGGATTTGTGATATTTTTGTAATTTATAAGTTTGACTTCAAGTGGCACATTTATGTTTAGCTTATTGTGATTCAATTTTTTATATTATAAAGTTTTGAATATGTTATGCACTTGTGAGGATATCTACTTTCAAGACTTAGTGGTGCTAAGAAGCACCTTGGGGAGTTTGTTTTAAAAGGGTTGAAGAATGGAATTTCCTTAACTCCTAGTTAGACCTCTTTGTTAATCTACAATATTGGATGACACAAAAGATAAATAGATGTAGCATGTATATGTCAATACTAATAGAACTCCTTAAATGTAGCTACTTGATAATGCTCTCAAGGTTATCATTAGATGATTGTCATTTGTGTACTTGGATGTTTTCTAGTATCCCGGGGCTTATTTTTAACTATGTTGTATCTTAGGCACTAGATTCAAATATTTTGGTTTGCAAGTCAGCAAGTATCAACCTTATCTGGCACAAGAGTCATCTTGGGATGAGTGAAAAATATTTTTGAACTTGAGGGGTATGATCATGTGCATGATTATGTCCAAGGGATAGCATGGCTTTGTGATCTAGAGTATAGGACAACAAAACAAGTATGAATCAAAATGGCTCCATTCTAGTGGAGTTAAAAATGATAAAGACTTGTGATTTTTTCTAAATTTTGTCCTTATACACAAAATAAATTAAATTAAATATCGACAAAGCATATAGTAAGACAAATTCCAAAGTGAGTGTAAAACAAGTGAGAAAATAAGTGAAGTATCCACTATTCTCCTCTACAAATTTTTGAATAAACTAGGTTTATTGAGCATATACATCATTAGTATATAGAAACTAATTGAACAACCCAAACCTTCATATCTATTTATCTTTGTATTTCGCAAAAATAAAAGACTATTAAACTTTGTGTGAGTTTAAGAGTTTCTATAATTTAACTAAACAAATTGACATATTGATAGTACCATTCAAATTGATGAATTTGTTTCAATTTCAAATGTGTTTAATCCCTTAAAGAATGTTAAATGCACATATTCAAATTTTATTAAAAGAGTTACTAATAGTTTAAACCATGTGATAAAAAATAAATCTTGATTTGTTTCAAGTTGTTTTTAACATGAGGTCTATGTGACAATGTCTTGACAATACTTATATGATATGTGATGGTTTGACCATCCAATTAATCTACTAATTCTTGTTAATTTTGCTACATGTTCTCTATATTTTTTTATGCTTAATCATTCATATATATTAAAGCTCGTGCTCTTACTGGTCCATGGTTTAATGATGTGTTGAGTCGTCATTTGTAGAGAGGGTGGGTAAACATTTCATGAAGTGGAGAAGTCTGTGGATAGTGGGTAAGTCAAAAGAAAGGAAAACCAATCACTACAACGGCTTCCACCCTACCAAACAATTTGGTGTAATCATTCAGCATAAATCTTCAAGTGTGGCCCCACTCTTCCACTTCAAACTTTGTTTACTTTGCAATTCAAACGTTATTTCCATTCAAAACTTTGTTTAATGCCCAGAGACAACACATACGCACGAATGACATAATCTATACTAAACACCATTATAAAACATTAACTTAATACATGAGTGATCAGAAAATGACGTGGATACCTACCCCCAACAACCACAGCACAGCCCCATAGACTTTTGAAGTTGCCAATCCAACGTCTACATCACTTACCAAGAAAACTATTGGCATACTCATTCATGACGTCTACCCTCTTCAATCGTGCGTTGCCCAAGACCATCTATATAAGTGTATATTGTTTTGAGATGAAATCAAACTTCTTCAAGCGATAAAATTCCTTCCTCTTCAGATTTAGATCCCCCATCTCCTCAGGTACATGAAATGTTCATTGAAATTGGCTTTTAGGTAGTCATTTAAAGATTGTAAGAATTTCCTCAGAATTTTGTATGTAAGCTGACTTAAACTAGGCTCTTAATGATTTGTATGTCTGTTTTTAAAATCTCTTTCAGCTAAGCTGACAAACCTGGTCCTCCAATGATTTGTGTCTAGTTTATAAATCTTTCTGACTCACCTTCATCTTATTTGTCTGAGATGATTTGTATCTTATATGACACATAACCATGTTCATCAAATTGACACAAATTTCCTGATTTACCTCGTCTTTGTTCTATTTGTCTGAGATGATTTATATCTTATAACATGACACATAATCATCTTCATCGATTGACGCAATCTATCTGACTCATGTCGTCATTTTTCTATTTGTCTAAGATGATTTGTATCTTATAATGTGACACACAATCATCCTCATCAATTAGCATACAATCTGTTTGATTCACCTCACTCGTCAATTTTTCTGCCTCACCTACCCTTCTTCCTATTTGTTTGAGAATTTGTATCTTATAATGACATATAATCATCCTCATCAATTGAATTACAATCCTTCCACAGTAGTGTTTTTTTCATTTTAAATAATTTAGTTTTAAAGATTTTGACTTAGGTTTGATGATTTTGGTTACTCTGTTTATGGTTGCAACCAGGTCTTCAATGGAGACGTTTTTGTTCACATCGGAGTCGGTGAACGAGGGTCACCCAGACAAGCTGTGCGATCAAATTTCTGATGCAGTTTTAGACGCGTGTCTGGAGCAGGACCCCGACAGCAAAGTCGCCTGCGAGACCTGCACAAAGACCAACATGGTCATGGTCTTCGGCGAGATCACCACCAAGGCTAATGTTGATTACGAGCAAATCGTTCGCAAGACCTGCAGAGAAATTGGCTTCATCTCCGACGATGTCGGTCTCGATGCTGACAAGTGCAGAGTCCTCGTCAACATTGAACAGCAGAGCCCTGACATTGCCCAGGGTGTTCATGGTCATCTGACTAAGCGCCCTGAAGAAATTGGGGCAGGAGACCAGGGTCATATGTTCGGGTACGCCACTGACGAAACCCCTGAGCTCATGCCCCTTACCCACGTCTTGGCCACAAAGCTGGGCGCCAAGCTTACAGAGGTCAGAAAGAATGGCATCTGTCCTTGGTTGAGACCTGATGGAAAAACCCAGGTCACAATCGAGTACAAAAACGAAAAGGGCGCCATGGTTCCCCTGCGTGTCCACACTGTTCTCATCTCTACCCAGCATGACGAGACGGTGACCAATGACCAGATTGCTGCTGATCTGAAGCAGCATGTGATCAAGCCCGTGATCCCTGCAAAGTACCTGGATGAGAACACCATATTCCATTTGAATCCATCTGGGCGTTTTGTGATCGGAGGGCCCCATGGAGATGCAGGGCTGACCGGAAGGAAAATTATCATTGACACATACGGTGGATGGGGAGCTCATGGAGGAGGGGCATTCAGTGGAAAGGACCCCACCAAGGTGGACCGCAGTGGGGCCTACATTGTTAGGCAGGCTGCCAAGAGTATTGTTGCAGCTGGGCTTGCCAGAAGGTGTATTGTGCAGGTATCCTATGCCATTGGTGTGCCTGAGCCTCTCTCTGTGTTTGTGGACACCTATGGTACTGGTAAAATTCCTGATAAGGAAATTCTCAATATCATCAAGAACAGTTTTGATTTTAGGCCTGGTATGATTTCAATTAATCTGGATTTGAAGAGGGGTGGAAATGGGAGGTTCCAAAAGACTGCTGCTTATGGTCACTTTGGAAGAGATGACCCTGACTTCACTTGGGAAATTGTTAAGCCTCTCAAGACCTCAGCTTGAGGCTTTTTTTTCCCAACGTCAAGTATAAATAAGCTATTTAGGCAATACCCATTTAAGTTTCAACTGCGGGGAAGCCTGGTGTGCTTAACAACTCCCAAGAATTTGGCATTAAAACTTGTATTGCCCATATTCAGGGTCAAGATGTTTGAAGAAAGGTGATTGTGTTTGTATTTGAAGGAGTATAATCATGTAGCAATTTCTGTTTTTGTATGCTCATGATTTTCGATGTGATATTCCTAAGAAAAATATATATATTATGTTTATCTCTCATTGTAAGCTTTCTTTGTTCTTTTTATGAGTGAAAATTGGATTCCGTCAATTTTTAGTTATATGATATATTTTTACATTTTTCTTTTCCTCATAAAAAATACATAATATCATTAAATAATAAAGATATTACATATTGAAGAAGCTGAAAAGCTTAAACAAGGAGAAAAAATAGTAAGAAAGGTAAGAAAAATACACAAAGTGAAGTGCATCCAAGAACTGGCACCAGCAAACAAGAACAACCTTGAAAAAAACCACAGAACCAATGGGACAATCACCTGAATTACAAGGCATTACACCAGAAAGTGATGTAAAAAACAAGAAGCAGGAAGAAATACATCACAAAGTGGATGAACACATCATGAATCATTGATTACAGAGAGGTTATAAGGCAACAAGTTAGAACCCCTCAAATGTTCAGTGACTTCCCATCTATCAGCAACCAAAAGAAAACCCGCTTTTGAAAGAGTATCCGCCTCCAAATTGTATTCCCTGTAAACATGTATGAAAGATATATGGGCAAAGATAAATCTTAGCCTATCAATCAAATCTTTAATAGGCTTGAGAATGAAATTTTCAACATTATAGGTCCCATTTATCCATTTGATGATGACCTCAAAATCATCGAAGACTTGTATATGATCCATCCTTCTGTCCTTGGCCAAAGTCAACAAAAGCTTCAAAGCCATAATCTCTGCAAAAGTATTAGTATCACTGCCCAAACCAGCACTAAAAGAGATATAATGGTTATGATTGTAATATATTATGACACTCGCTCCACAAAGAGTAGAATTACCTTGACTAGCCCCATCAAAAAAATCCCAAGGACAAGATTTATCAATCAATGGAGGAGTTAAGGATCTTGGAATATTCACCTTAGGGGTATGTTGAAAATGTACAAAACAAGAATGAATCTAAGATGTACATTGGAAAGCAAGAATCAACTTATTTTGAAACATAGTAGCATTTCTAGCCAGCCAAATACCCCAAGCAACAAGAAGAGGTAAAGTCCTAAATGAATATAGAGACCTATGCTAGTAGCAATTCTCAAAACAATGCAATGGAGTATCTCCAACCCAAATGTTCCTTTGACCAATCAGTCTTTCCATATCAGCCCAAACTTTGTTAGTGTAAGGGCGGTTGATTAAAAGGTGCTCAATAGTTTCCAAATCCGCCAAGCATAGAGAACATCAACCTGGACCTTGCCAACTCCTTTTTTGCAACACCTCCCAAGTCAAAACTTTATTTTGGAGAGCTAGCCACATAAAAAAAATTGTCTTTAGAGGAGCATGAATCTTCCAAATACACTTCCACCACCAGCTATCAGCATCATGGTTCCTTTGTGGAAACAATGTCTTGTACCCCAAACTGACATTATACACCCCTTTGGCAATATTCTTAGACCAAACCAATAGATCAACCTCATTGCTGATTATGACCTGAATCCACTTCATCCTAATAACAAAATCACTTCAAATTCCAGAATCCACTCCAATCAAACCTAAACAATCAGTAGATTTCCAACCTTGTTGCCAAAAAATTATGGTATTAGGATCAACAACATTTGCAAGTGTATTGATACCTTTTTCAATCAACACATTCATAAGACCCTCAAGGAGAAGGTAAGCTCCACCGTAGCCAACCCAAGGATCAACTCCCACTCTAACTCTAACATTTTCACCATTTCCCACCTTCCACGATAGTCAGTGACCAATAATAAGGAAAGAAAGAACAACAGCCTTCCAAACAATAGAGGCATTGCGAGAAGATTTAAACAAGCATCTAATCCATTCAACAATAGATTTTGGAGCAATATACTTTTGGTAAAAATTTCTATACCACAATCCCCATGACGAAATGAGTCTCTAGACACTCTTGGCAACAAGAGCAGCTCCAAAATAATGAATGTTTTTTAGACCCCAACCCCCTTCATCCTTTGGCTTAGATATGGACAGCCTATTTGAAAGAGGAATACCAAAATCCTTTTTCCCTTTCCACAGAAAAGTGAAGCACTCTTTCCTTATAGTCTCCAACACACACTTGGGAATGTGAGCTAAAGAAAGCCAATAAATAGGTATAGCTTCCAAAATAGATTTGATTAAGGTAAGCCTTCCCCCAATATATAGCCATCTATTGCACCACAAGTTGATATGATTTTGAACCTTATCAATCATCCAAAACCAATCATTTTTTCCATATCCATTTGGTTTCAAGTGAAATCCCAAGTACTTAAAACCCGCATGTAGATCGAGATGCTAATAGGGAAACAATAGAAGAATCCAATTATGAAGTTCCATCTGAATTCTACTAATAGAGATAGTGGATTTTTGTAAATTGATCACCATACCCATGGCAGCACAAAATAATTCAAGAATCTCCTTAACCTTGATCAATTTAGTTATGGAGCCATTGTTGAACAACAAAATATCATCCATAAAGAGGAGATGAGTAAGAGTGGTGGATCCGTCAACCAAAATACCAGTAATAGAACCATTATGTTTTGCAGCCAACAAAGCACGACTTAATCCCTCAACAACCAATAAAAAGAGAAGCGGGGGAAGTGGACAGCCCTGTCTCAAACCTCGAGTGGGTCTAAAGAAACTAGAGGCATACCCATTTATGAGAATGGCATAAGAAACAAAGGTGATGCAACCCATAATCCAATTAACCATTTGTAAGAAAAAACAAGATGGATCAACAATAACCAAACATATAGCCAATTCACCCTATCATATACCTTCAACAAATCAAGCTTCATAATCACTGTCGATAATTTCTTAATTTTTATAGAATGGATACCCTCTTGTGCAACCTCAATTGCTTCATGAATATGTCTGCCATGTAAGAACCCAAATTGTTCACAGGAGATGGTATTTGATGGTAGATCCTTGATTCTCATAGTGATGACTTTAGCAATAATCTTGAATATGTAATTACAAAGAGAGATAGGGTGAAAATCATTAAAAGGAGTCAGGTTTATCCTTCTTAGAAATCAAGGAAATGAAAGTAGAATTGAAAACCCCAAGAATTTTTTCAAATTGATGAGATTCTTCTACCACACGAAGGATATCAGAACCTAGAAAATAAAAAAACCCAAGGAATAATTCAATTGTCCAGTCATCAGGGCTTGGATTTTTGTCTTTTTGAAAAGTTCCCATAACAGTCCTCAATTCATCCCTCGAAATCTCTTTCATAAATTGCACATTAGCTACCTCATCAACAAAGCTCAGAAAATGTGCAGAAATATGAACGATGTCTGCAATATTTTCCCTATCAGGTTCCTTATACAGTTGGGAGAAATGAGTGACTCCCAAATCAGCAATCTCTTTGAAAGTGTTTGCCTTCGAACCATCAGCCTTCAACATTTCCCAAATAGTGTTTTTCTTTTTACGATAATTGGCATAATTATGGAAATACTTAGTGTTTTCATCACCATTTTTTAACCAAAGAGCACGACTTTTTAATCTCCATTGCACCTCTAGATCAGCCAAAATCTTCCTCTTTTCTTGTTCCAGCTCCAATAACCTTTAATTTAGCAGCCTCATCAAAATCCATATGAAAAGCATAAGCATAAAAAAGATCAAGTTCCTACTCCACAGAAGTAAGAGACTCTTCATGTTCCATATGTTTTTTATGTGCCCATTGATAGTAGCAGCCTTGACATTTTTCAAGTTTTTAGCAAGTTGTAAACTGGCAGATACATTTGAAGATACATCGAAGAGTGACCATTTAGCTTTAACCAAGTTTATGAAATCAATATCCATAAGCCATGAGGGATTAAATTTGAAGGGGGGAGCTGGTTTAGAATTTGCTTTAGCAACTTGCAAAAAAATAGGGAGATGATCAGAATCACCACCCAAGGCCACCCAAGAACGAAGCTTGTCAGATTTATTATAGAGTGAATCATGAACCAAGAATCTATCAAGTCTTTTTGCCACACACTCCACACCAATGCACATATTTCTCCAAGTAGGAATGATCTCAATAGGGGAAAGATCAATCAACTTAGAGACCACCATTTTATGTTGAAAAAAACCAGCCAATGGATCAATTCTAGCAAACTCACCCCAAACATCATCATTAGAGATGGTGAAATTTAAATCTCCTCCCAAAATGAGGTTATCAGAGTTTAAGAAAGCATTATCAAAAATAGTTTCCCAAAAGGACTTTTTGTTAGAAGTGGGGCCATAGATATTAGCCACAACAAAGGTAACACCCAATTCCATAGAAAGGAGTCTTATGCCAATGAAATTTTACCAAAGTTGATAGAATCAACAAGAGTCATGGTTGAATTTTTCCACCCGGTAGATAAACCACTAGAGAGCTCTTTGGAGCTTATTGAGAGAAAGGACCAATTGGGTAAGAAACTAGATAAATCACCAGAAATTTTTCCCCCTTCCCCTTTTGTTTCTTGAATCAAGATAACATCAGGTTTATGGACATCCATTAATCATTTGAGAGCAGTCTTTTTGGAGGGGCTGCCAATCCCTCTAATATTGAAGGACATGATAAATCATAAATTAAAAATTGTTGGGAGCCTGCCCCACTCTAAGGGCCCCAAACTGTGACGTGTGCTCCCCCTTAAAAGTATTTGCCTCTACCATGTGCTCGCTATGTGTAAATATATTAGATCTTCCCACACCTAAGAGAACCCCATCTCTTAACAAAAAAAAACCCTTACAACCAACAACAGGGCCTTCACCCTCATTTCTATGAATATGTTGAGAACGTAATGTATACCTAAACTGTGAAGAAGGTACAAAATAAATTTTATCAGCAGTAGAGGGTTTGGGCCCAGTGAAGAGTCTTGACTTTGCATTTCCTTCCAAATCAGACAACATATTTTTCCTTTTAACCTGAGAAGAGTCATCTGGCGAAGAAAAAGCACCCCTATTCGCCCTTGCCAAATCCTTCATTCCTTTCTTACCATACCTTGGCTTCTTCACCACACCTTCCATAGTAGAACATGGATCCAAACACAAAGCTATCGTGTTGAGTGTACTTTGTTGATTATTCTCACAATTTTCAATATGTTGAGTAGGAGCTACAAAATCCATAGCAGGATCTAGCAGCATAACATCATAGCCATATGAGCCAAGCTAATTTAATTGAGTTTCCACAATAGGCCTATTTGAAGAGAACAAGAATTTTGATTTTCGACCCCCATTACAGTGTAGTATAGTTTCAATGGGAGGCAAGATATCACATTTGGAGGAAAAAGCTAAATCTTCCCCAAAACTATCTTGTAGTGTGGTAGACAGAGTATTATGAGTAGGATTTTTAGACTAGAAAATACAATCCAACTTTTTTGTGAGGACAATTATTTGTAAATGGCAGAGAACAATCATTTGCTAAATGCCCATAAGTGTGGAATATGGCACAACAAAAGGGTATACCCACATAGTCTAAAGTTTGTCTATGCACACCACAAATTGATTCTAAGAGTATTTCATCCACTAACCCTTCCTTTAAATCCAATTCCACCAAAATGTGAACAATTTTCCTGGAAGCCTATTTTAAGTAGCTCACATTTGCTTTCATGAATGACCCCAATATGCTCCCAATAGCTTTAAAAATCTCCAAAGACTAGTATTCAAGTGGTAATGTTGGCAATTTTACCCAAACATGTTTGGTCTTTAAGTGTTATGTACGTGGATCAAAACCAGGAGTCCACAATCTCAAAGTGAAAGGCCATGATCCCCAAAACCATCTAGTGGGTGATCCCACAATAGTGGTTTACAATTTTTGGCCAAACTGGACACTGAAATAATTTTTTTTAACTAAATCTTCACTTTTGGGCACCTATAGCGGCTAAACCGTAAGGAATTTCAAGATGATGCAAACTAGAGTTTTGTGACATTTTGTCTGTAGATTCTAAATATATTTTTTTCAAAAAATTTGGAATAAGATTGCACTTATTTTTCCATCTCCCTCAAAAACTAGTTTTTCTTAGAAAACAACATTTTTAAAAAATGACGCTCACCGCATAATGCATAACTTTTTTTCCATGAAGGATAAAATTCCAATTCTTTCGAATTTAGATTTGTAACTCTGATATCTAGTGCTTCCACTTGGTTAGATATTTTTATTGAATATTTTTCTTTAATGAAGTTTTGAAGTCAAACCAATTACAATTCGACATAGCACAACGGTATAATGTGTAACTTTTTTTGTATGTATCGAAATTCAATTTTTTGTTGGATCAAGGACTTCAATATCTAGTGCACTCATATTTTTCAAAAAAAAATGATAATCTGCTATTTTTCCGTGCATGTGCAACAGAGCTTGATTTTCAAAAACCTATGTTTAATAAAACTAAAAAAACAAATACATAATAAAACCAAAACATATTAAAATTATATTCGTTGGATAGCTCGTTTTGAGGACTACCTGATTCCAGTTGGGTCTGTGAAGTCTCTGCCATTTTCATCTTCAACCCGAGCTTCGAACTGCAATTTTTTTTATTTTTTTTGTGAACTAGATCAAAAATTAGGGAAAGGGGGGGTTTTCCCGAACCAAGGGGGGTTCGAGCGAACCCCCAAGGGTTTGAGCGAACAAAGGTTCATTCGAACCCTAGTTCTTTCGAACCCCCTTCCATAAAGGGGTTTCCATTTTCTTTTTTGGTCAATTGGTTCGTGCATGCATTAAATGGGTTCACTCAAACCCTCTTTTGGTTCGCTTGAACCAACTAGTTCGTTCAAACCCCCAAAATGGAAATTTTTGGCATGGGGCCAGTTTTTACAAGTTTTCCTTCCTCATTCAAATTGTAAACCACTTTTTTGGGTTTACCCTAGTATCCTTGATCAAGGCAACATCCTTTGAAGATTGAAAAATAAAAGCAATCCATCCCCTAACCAGTAAGTGAAAAATTGGGGTGTATCCAATGATAGGCTGCCATCTACAGGAAAGCCATTGAGTTAAGTTTTTCTTAGAAATTCTCCTGCCAAAAAAAATACATATCAAAGTGATATGAGATAATTCCACTACTTGATACATCATGATGTTTCACCCAAGACAAGTCTAACTCCATTTTTACATTTTTTAATGCATTTTGACCCTTTCTTCAAATTTCTCTCTCTGTTGTTAACATCGGTATGCAAAGAGGATCTCTTAATAGGGATATCCTTGCTCCCAAATAAATTTTTCATTAAATGACCCTTTGAAATCAAGGATTCTATCTCACACAAATTTTTTGGATTAGACTTATTTTGAGAAAGTGCAAGAGGAGAGCCTATAGGAGGAGTACCCATAGAGTCAAAGGCAGAAACACTGGGTATAGTAGAGCAACCCAAGTCAACAAGAAAAAACTAGTCCATGGAAAAGGACTTTTTTGTCCTCCTATCATCTATAAAGACAACAGTACCTTCAAAGGGATCCATAGAGTAGTCAACTAACTCCTCTTCCCTTTCCATAGAATCCAACAATTTGAAATGATTTGAAATCACACAATTCTCCTCTAAAGATAAAGAGGAATCATGTGATCGAATATGACAACCCATCAACCCATAAGAAGATGAATTAGGTGTATAAAGTGGAAAAAAGAGTAGCAGAGGACCAAAAGAGATAGGAAAAAACCCTAAACAACACCAGAATAGCAAGGACACAGAAAGAAGGGGAAAAATAAGAGATGAGGAACAACACCTTAGAAACGCTTATAAAGCTAGCACACCCAAAAATAAACAAGAGTCCCAAAAGGAATAGAAAAAACAACCAACCAATAACACAGAGGGACCCATTAGGATGTCGGTCACACCATTCTATGGCACCCCACAAATAGGAAATACAAAAAACTTCCCAAACAGAAGGTGAAAGACGACAATGAACAAGCCCCAATGTAGAGGCACAAATTGATGTCGTAGACTAGCACCAAAGAACTGCATACTTTTTCCCACCATTCAAAACAATTTTTAAAACCCCTTGACATAGAAGAAAAAACTAGCATGCCACCACCATCATAAAATGAGCATCTATGCATTGAAAAACAACCCTGTAGCCTCCATTATCACCCTCAGCCTTGTAGCCTCCATTGTTTCCCTCTACCCTCAACTCAACATGGTTCAAAAGTTGTAAAAACAAAAATTGTGACACCATCAGAGAGTTCAGCTCGGTATTTAACATTTGTTGAATGAGCCTATTGTATAGTGTCTATGGATGTAACCTGTAATGAAGGGTCAAGATCAAACATTCCTACAAGAATTTCTTCAATGACATTTGGCATTTCTTCAAGGCTCAACTTCTTTCCAGTTAAACAAAAGTTACAGGTATGTTCACTATTTACTTAGTCCTTTCTCTTTCAATGACTACATCCCTGATTGCTTACACATATCTTCGTACTTCAAGTATCCATTCTCTTCCTTGCTTACCACATTTGGTTTGTAGGCCCTCATTCAAAGTTGCATAACTGTCAAGATCAACCCTTTCAGCATAGAGTTTATAAACGCAAGCATATTTCATTAAGCAAAGAGTTCTTCTTTGACAACTACTCAATTAACATAAAAGTAGCTTCTAGGGTCTTCTACTGAAGCTATTTTTTATATTGTTCTCCCCTACTAATTATGTTCACAATGGTAAAACTTTACTTATTTACAAATCTATTTACACCTATATATTGTGCTCTCTTCACCTGATCTTTAAACTTGTGTTATACATTCCTCATATATAACTTACATTATGATTTTTCCTCAGACTTATGGCCTCTTTCCAAGCTTTCTGCTACATCCACTCTCATGCTATGGTAAGTTTCCATTTCTGTTAGAGAATATATACAATGTATGCAAGTAGAAACATAATTGGATTTTTCTATCAATTTTAAATGGATGATTTCTGTCATATTTTTCATGACAAATCATAACAGATATGTCCACTCTAAGAACCATTGCCAATAAGATGATTGGAGATGATACCTTGAGAATTTATCCAATTTAGACCATTGGTCATGTGGTTTGGGCCTTGAAGAGCTTGATGGGAGCTTGCTACAGTTGTCCTATTCTATTACAAAGTGATATATGCCCTCCTATAGGCTTATAGCTAGAACCTTTGTTACTCCTTTTGAGGTATTTTGTTGTTATGTTCAATTGGGTAGATGTTCTTGTTATGTCAGAGTTGGCTTAGTAATGCTTGTGACATTGAAAATGCTCTAAATATGTAATCATGTTTGAAAGATCAATGAATCAACACTTATTCATGATACTCACTCCTTTTATGATATAGTTTCAATAAAGTGAATGTTGTTGTCTTTAGTCTTTAGATTAATAAGCTCAAAATTTAGAAAGACATGATTTTCATTTATCATTTTTCTAATAGTTTAATAAACTCAAATTTAAGAACTCTCATTTTTATGCTTTAAACTTTCATAAATAGAAGACAATTTAGTGAGTATCAAGATTCATGTTATGGATAATGTTCTTGTATTGAAGAACTCACAATTTGTAGGGGACTTGCAAGATATCAATATTCGAAGTCAATTTGAACATGAAAATATTGTGCAGTAACTTGGTACTGATAAGGTAAATATTATGCAACTCTTTAAAACCTTTCCAATATTTTTTCATTATGAAGTCTACTCATATTGTTGGATATCTATTCTTTCTCTTAAGAGAAGAAAATTTTATAAATCTGACTTCTAGCCATTGGTTTTCTTCTAAGTTTTATAAATAATTTTAATTTGTGCAATTTGTGGTTTTCCTCACTGAAGAAGTTTCAATGTTAAGGGTCTATGAGTTACAATCTATTCTAAACTTTTTTATGATAGGAGTATTATGTAAGTAATTTTTTAATTCTTGTTGATGATATGAATTTGTGACCATATAATATGGGGTTTGGGATGCTCCCAAGTATATGGGGTAGTGGGGTATTAGATTTAGACTGATATATATGCACTCTATTTGTTTGCATTCTAGAAGAAGACAAATTATGCATTTTCCTTCACCTAGTAACACAAGGTTCACTAGCATCACTCTAAGAAAATAAAATTTAAGAGATACCCAAGTTCGTGCATACACAAGATAAATACTAACTAGATTAAAGTACCTTCCTCAGAGAAATGTGATGTACATGTGATCAATAGTTATCAATTTCAACTTCTATGTTGAGTTGCTATAAAATTGTTATGCACTCTATGTTAAAAAAGGAATAATAAATAAGTATTTTATCTATTAATCTTTTGTATAAGTTATAGATTAATGTACTAATTCAGCTGCTTAACCTTTGTCTGGATTGAAATTAATCTTCTATTTAATCTTAAACCTTTAGGGTATACACAAAAGGGATTTGTTGAAAAGGATTCAAAAACTTTCAAGAATATGTAATTGGCAAGTGTACAGCCAGACTCTACAACCTTCACCAGCATCCTCCTTGACTGTGTCAAAATGGGAGCCTTTGAACAGGGTATGGACATCCACCAAAGCATAAAGGAAACAACATAGACAAGGCACATAAACTGTTTGACAAAATGCCTCAAAAAAATGTGATCTCATGGAATTCCATCATTGTAGGCTGTACACAAAAGGGATTTGTTAAAAAGGCTTCAGAAACTTTCAAGAAAATGCAATTGGGAGGTGTACAGCCAAACTTTGCAACTTTCGCCAACATCCTCCTCGCCTATGCCAAAATGGGAGCTTTGGAACAGGGTATGGACATCAATGTTACATATTCACAGTCCCCCAAATCTCAAGGTAACTATTGAGAGAATGTGGGACAAGATAGTTCATGGCCACAGACTTGATTTTCAGACTTCATCTTTTCTAGAAATTAAGTAAAAATACTATTTCTACTTTACAATTGTAAATCAGTTTTCCCATTTTTTAATAAACAAAATTAACACAAAGTTCATTATATTGTCTTTGGCGTACACATTGCACCCCAAGGTGCGATTGCTAGATTTATGATATTTTGAAAAAAAATAAGAGAGTGTCATTTCATCAATCATTTTATTTATATAACAAATAATAAAGAAATAATTTTACACTTAACTATCAAACTATTTGATCATTAAAAATAATTTTTACACCACTATTTATTTAACTAAATTCTAAATATTTAATTTTGTTATGAATCTTACAAAAATATAAAATAGTTTAAGATTGTTGTCTTGTCATTGAACCATCCAAAGCTTAAAAAACCAAGAAATCCATGAAATAGTTTATGGAAGAAATTATAGAAATAAATAGGTTGTATTTGTTTTCATTCAATTATGTTTATTTTAATATTAATGAGATCTATTATCTTAGTTAATGTTGAGTATGTTTGTAATAGTTGTAGACATAAAAAAATTGTCCTCTTACGATTCCTTGTCACAACATTGCATCATTTAGACACCTTGTATCATGTTTTGCCCTAGGTACCCATGTCATCATCTAATTAGTTAAATAAATCTTATTTATTTGACTAATTTCATTTATTCCCTTCTTATGTATAATTCATCAATTCCTCTAATGTTAATTAAAATTTATATTATTTAATTAATTAAATCATTTTCATCATTCCTCATTGTCCTCTAATGTAATTAATTAAATCATTTCCATCCATTCCTCTAATGTTGTAAATAATTTATATTATTTAATTAATTAAATCATTTCTATTATTTAATTAATTAAATCATTTCTATTAATTCTTCTAATGTTAATTAAATAATTTATATTATTTAATTAATGAAATCATAAATCCAACATTAATTAAATAAATCAAATATTTATTTGATTAATAAAATCTTAAAAGGATCCTCGCTTTCTTTACAAAATCTAAACTCATGTGGATCTAATTAATTAATTTAATTAGATAATTCATCAATTATCCTTCTCATCTTTTCAGGATTTATTTCCTTTGAAAGAGAATCAAAATCTTTCTATCTTTTCACATCTTATCTTATCTTGTTTTAATTCCTTTAAAACAATAAATCAAAATATTTCTATCTTTTGAAAATCTTATCTCATCTCATTGTATTTCCTCTTTTGTCAAAAATCAAATCCTTATCAATCTTATCAAATCTTATCTCTGTCCAAATCAAAAATCTATAAATATCTAACCTTTCACAAGTCATTTTGAGGACATTCTTCAAACATCCTTATGTTGTCAAAATCATTCTTCTATCTTCCATTCATTGCCATCTATCATCTTCATCAGGTCGTTGTGTTGCAGAATTGAGCGACCACCATTCCTTCAACATTCAACCTTCAAAATATTGCATTCTTATGCAGGTGGAGAAGAGCCATGGAGATCAATCAAGTCTAGGTTTGAAAATCGGTTTGCATGTTTTTCATTTATTTTATTTTTCATTCTAGTTTGTACTTCATAGTGCTTGATAGGATTTAATTAGTTTATTGTTTTCAACACATATAAACCTTTGGATAATTTCCCTATCTACATTTTGGCGCCCACCATGGGGCCTTGCCTCATTTTTAATATCTACTTGCAGGTTTTATTGACTTTTTGTTGCAGATCTGCCAGTTTTTGGACAAAACCCTAGGTTTTACCAATTTATTCATATCTTCTACACAGCTACAAATTTTTCTACAATATTTTTATAGAGTCTTTTTGATCATCTCAAGAGGCTACAGTAAAAAAATTTGAGGGTTTATCATCATTTTTGTAGGAGTTATCGTAATTTTATGTTTTTTCATAAAATTGGTCTTTTGGACGCAAATTGGCAATTTTTTCATAAATTTTTACATTTTTGGAAATCTCTTTAAATTATAATAGGGATCTATGTTTTACAAATTTAATTTTGAGGTCAAATACAATGCAAAAAAATCTGATCTTCATTTTCTGTATGGTTTTCACAAATCCGCGTTTCTAAGAGCAAAACAGGGAATTTTTCTGACTTCTTTACATTTCTGGAAAGCTCTCAGAAAATTCATAGGGATCTCTTCTTTGATTTCTAATTTTTCAGATCAATAAAATCATCAAATAATAAAATCTAATTCTGCTATGTCAAAAACATGTATCTGAAATTGCAATTTTCTAATGAGCTTGTTTTTTTTTCTTTGGCTGCATTAGAATATCATTTTTTTTAATCTTGTAGGTGAATCATACAGAGCTCAAAAATCATTTGGATCACTCACAACAATAATTTGGAAAGCGAAAATAACCCGATGCACTCGTTTCATCCTTCATCTCTTAATCATTGTTTGTCACACATTTGGATTTGGGCTCTTAAAACAAATCTTGTTTTCAATCACATATACAAAATTGAGGCTAAAATTAACCATTGTCTTCCATCACATCTTGAATTGGGATCTAAAAATAAAAAGTGCTTAACTATTTTGCAAACATTTCAATTTTCTAAAGGGTTAATTAACAATTGTGAGTGTGAATAAAGTGTGTGTGTGATAACAAACACCTCACTTGGTTTGCTTTTGTCAAACCCTTCATAGGAGGCCTGCTAGGGGATTTCATCACCCCTGGGGATGACCTCAATCGAAGTGTGAATCGAAAGACATTCTTGGCTAAGCCCCAAAGAAATTTATACCTTTGGGAAGTGAAGGTGAAGGGTGGGTTACCCCTTTCTCCCGGTTGTGGCAAGATTTTTCTTTCAAATCATTCCTTAGTCAACCTTTTGCAAACTAGCTTGAAACCTAATTGGCGATACCCCACTTGACTAGTCATAGGTCTTGTTGTTGTGTATTCAAGTGTTTGCTTAATCATAACATCTAATCTTCAAAGACAAATTTATCATTGTGTTTGGTGTGCGTGTTCATGCATTTACATGTGAAATATTGTGTTTGATAGTGCCCAAGTCAAACTTCTAATAAACACTTGCCACATCATCCAAATCATACAATCTTGTCATTTCATATCATATCCTAATCATCATCATCTCTTTAATCCAATCAACATCATTTTACACCATGAAAACATTGGAAGACATAGCACAAAAGGTTGTTGGCATGTTTCACATAGCTAAAACAATTCAAACACCTTTACCCCAACAAATCATTCACAAATTCCATGAAATAATACAAAAACTTCAAGCACACAAGTCACCTCAAATCCAACACCTCCTAGCACAAGCCCAATACCTCATGGCCACTTGTCAAATCCAACAACCACCACATCATCCCCTATCCATTCATTATCACCCTTCCACCTCATACCAATCTAATCAATCCACTTCTTCACATGACAATGCCACATCAACCTATCAAGCCACATCACGACAAACACATGTGAATTTAAGTCCACCTGGGAAACAAAATCAAGAGCCTTTAAGTTCTAATGCAACCATTGGAAAGGGGAACACTAATCTAGGTCATTCACCCTTGAAGTATATCATACCACTATCCAATCAAAAGGCTACCCATAAGCCACCACGTCCGAGTCCTAATTCATTGGCCTCTTTACTTTCTAAATCAAGTCACACCCCTGAATATAGATATATAAAAAAAAAATTGATGGGATTACCTAAATCCACCCATCCACCTATAAAGGATGTCACCCAAGGGCTACAAGCAAGGAATCAAACATCGCCATGTCATTCAAAAAATATACTTGAACATACAAAAGATTCCTCAAACATCATGCCAAGTCCTTCAAGTCAAGCATGTCATCCACAACCCCTTGAGCCAATTCAAGAGTCTCCCCTCACAAGTCCAAGTCACCCTCTTTCATTCTCCTATGTTGTTGACCATCAAGAACATGCCAAGTCTCTCCATGAGAAATCCCCTTCCATTTCCATTCAAGCAACCCAAGAGTTATATCAAGAGTCTACTCCCAAGCATGTGGAAACATCAAGCCCTAGTCCAAATCAAGATCAAATCATTTTCATCCAATCTATCCATAATCTATATCATTTTTATGATCAAGATGATATCCATAATGATGAAGAGGTTATCCATCGACAACTTAATCCTATACCCATCCATGAGAAATATATTCCAGATTCAACTCCACCTAGTCCTATCCATGATCCATCAACATCCACTTCCCTTGATGAGACATATGCCTCTGAAGCACACACATAAGATCAAAAAAATATCTTGGATCTAAGTGAACACAATGATAATCAAGATCCTAATGATCCTCCATCACCCACTATTAACCCCATTGAAAGTCCTCCATCATATCCTATTGGTCTTTCCACCCTCATTCATGAATGTTCCTCCTTAGAACAATAACAACCATTATCTTCCCTTGCTTCATTTTCTCCATCCAATAAGGAACTCGTGTCTAGTGTTCCACCTACACCTATTCCCATTGTCCATTGCACACTCCAAAACATGAACCACCAAGGTAAAGGTCTAGACCTTCATGAACAAGGTATTTTGGAGCCCATCCATGTCAAAGTCCCTCCACACTCTTATGGCCTTGGACCTACACCCCAAGGACAACAACCTAAAGATGTTGGTACTTCCTCCATGCATCCTAAGTCCACTTTCCATCATAATCCCTATCATACACCCAAAACAATAGTTGCCATTCCACCTCCATCATCCTACAAATGTCAAAAGCATGTGACCATACACCTTCCACCATCAACTTTTCCACCATTGCTTCCAACTCCTAATATCCCTCCATCAACTTTTCCACCATTACTTCCAACTCCTAATTTCCCACCATCAACTTTACCACCATTACTTCCAACACCTAATATCCCTACCATCCAATCCTTCTATCCATTTATCCATAAATACCCTAACATTCCTAATCATGACCAACAAATGCACACATTGTATAAACATGAAGCTTCCACCCATTCCACCATACCCAGGGGATTCAAAAGCAAGAATTTTGATGCCTCTACACATAAAGTCAAAATTTCTAAAGGTCCTAATGCCTTAGCATACAATTGAAAAATATCCAAGCCCAGTACATCTAAAAAGCTATATAAGCCCATACCTCCAAAAGAAAAGTCTAAAAACAAAATGGTTTGGGTACCTAAGCAAAAGGAAAGAAAGTCAAATGAGGCATCTACATCACAAAAATCCCAACCATCCACTTCCACCCCACTTTCTCATTCCATTCAAAAGTGTCAAATTCCTAAGTCCCATAAGCCAAACAAAAATCATCAAAATACTAAGTCTATGTGGGTACTTAAAGCACTTCATCCACCACCTCCTAAGCAAACATCTCCATTGCTTCCCCCTCCACATCAAAAGCTTCAATGTTTATCACAGTGTGTGCAACCATTGGTCATGGTTCCCTTCCATTTCACAAATAATTCTAATATACTTACCTCTCTCATCTCTTTTCACTTCATTATCTATATCCTCGTCACCTTCCTGTAGGAGTTCGGTTAGTCTGCCTTCCTCAAGTTTCTGATGTTCATGTGTTCCCAAATGCATCTCTGTGAACCCACCTGGGTCAGAGCTTCATAATCAGCCTGCCTTGGGTTCTTCTGGCATTCCCAGTGTATCTTGCCCAAACAGTTCTGAGCAAGCAGTGACAATCAAGTTTTGAGAAAGAGTTCACCTGGTGCACCAGGGTTCTCAAGTGGGTAGTCTCATACTCCTGGGGTCTGAGAGGGCTTCCCCACCAAAGAAAAAGCCAAAAAGTTCCTTCTGCCCACAGTAAAAACTGCAAAAACAAAGGAGCAAAACCCTGCATCTGGGGGGCATGTGTAGGTGATTCTTTTTCTGGTTGCAGTCTGTGCATGTCTTTCCAGTCCCAAAGTTTTAGGGCAAATATTCAGCCTCTGTCCTGCATTTGCTTTTCTGCTCTGTCTGTCACAAGGGGTTCAATTCATCCCTTTGGGAGAGGTTCCTTTGAGTGGGTAGGGTTGCCTGTTATGTGCTTATGAGTCTTTATAGGCCCTTCCTCAAATGCCTGTACACCAAAGTTTCTAAGAATGCAAAAACCAAAAGTTCCAAATGCAGTTCCCAGCAGGTTTTGCCCACCCCAAAGCACCTGTTGAGGCACAGTCTGTTGTCTCCTTTCCACCTGTTCCAATGCTTGTGCCCTTTCCTCCCACTGCCTGGAACCATCTATCTCTCTCTTATACCCTAGACTTATTTTCCCCTTGTCATTGGTATCTAGCATTGGGCATACTCTAATTTTTATAATTTGACATTTCACTCAAACATTTCTAAACCAAAAATAAAAATCAAAACATTTCAAAAATCCAAAAAAAATTGACTATTCTAAAAATACAAAAAATCCAAATATCCCGAAAAATACAAAAAATGGAAAAAGATCTTAAAAAAATACCAAAAAAATCAAATAGCCAACAAAAATCCAAGCAATAAAATCATTCCAATCACATAAATTCTTCTATTCAATTCATCACATCATGTCATCCACTCAATCATCTTCATCAAAACCATTTCATCTAATCAAATCAATCAAATAAATCCAAGCAATAATCCAAATGCAAGTCAATCCTTAATCCATACCAATCAATTCAATCAATCTTGTCAAATTATCCAATCACATCCTTTGGTCTTGATCATAATCTTGTCGTAAACCAAATCAACCAATCAATCACTCAATTATCATCATCCTTGTGTTGAACTAGGGATATATGGTTCCCCATAATGACGACACTATCATCATCATCAATCAATCAATCAACGATTTACAGCTTGATAGGGGCAATACCTTGTTTGTTTTTGTATCATTTGTGCATGCTTGCTTGCTTGCTTGCTTGTGTGTGTTATCATTTTATCTTGCATTTGTATCAAATCCGTATCATTCTAGCTAATATTCTTATCTTGTGTATGCTGGAATATCTTTTTGCACTATCCTTTGCATCTAAGGTCACATCATACCTTTTGTGCATTAGGACTTTAATGCTCTAAGTTTACTTCATCATATGTCTAGACAAGATTGTATTACACTGGGGCATGAGACACATCATCACTTTGGTCCTTATATCTTGGTGCATAACATCTAGTGCTATATCAAACATCATGGTTGCTCACTTTCATTGCAGCATAACGTATCATTCATCTCCTTCATCCACTTTCTATCTTGCATCATTCTTCTTATCCCTCCCTTTATCATTTTATTTCAAGAGCCTACCCGTGTTTGTTCAACTTGCCTATCCTCTCGAGAGGGCATCATCATTCCATCATCATCCTATCTTTATATCATTATCCATTTTCCTCTATCCATACCTTAACTTCTTTGAAATGATGTTACTCAACACAAATCTCATCATCTCCAACATCATCTCAAAGAGGGGCAAAATGTAGACATCAAAAAATTGTCCTCTTACGATACCTTGTCACAACATTGCATCATTTAGACACCTTGTATCATGTTTTTCCCTAGGTACCCATGTTATCATCTAATTAGTTAAATAAATCTTATTTATTTGACTAATTTCATTTATTCCCTTCCTGTGTATAATTCATCAATTCCTCTAATATTAATTAAATAATTTATATTATTTAATTAATTAAATCATTTTCATCAATTCGTCTAATGTTAATTAAATAATTTATATTATTTAATTAATTAAATCATTTTCATCAATTCCTCTAATGTTAATTAAATAATTTATATTATTTAATTAATTAAATCATTTTCATCCATTCCTCTAATGTTAATTAAATAATTTATATTATTTAATTAATTAAATCATTTCCATCCATTCCTCTAATGTTAATTAAATAATTTATATTATTTAATTAATTAAATCATTTCTATTAATTCTTCTAATGTTAATTAAAAATCCAACATTAATTAAATAAATCAAATATTTATTTGATTAATAAAATCTTAAAAGGATCCTCTCTCTTTCTTTCCAAAATCTAAACTCATGTGTATCTAATTAATTTATTTAATTAGATAATTCATCAATTATCCTTCTCATCTTTTTCAGGATTTATTTCCTTTGAAAGAGAATCAAAATCTTCTATCTTTTCACATCTTATCTTATCTTGTTTTAATTCTTTTAAAACAATAAATCAAAATCTTTCTATCTTTTGAAAATCTTATCTCATCTCATTGTATTTCCTTTTTTGTCAAAAATAAAATCCTTATCAATCTTATCAAATCTTATCTCTGTCCACACCAAAAATCTATAAATCTAACCTTTCACAAGCCATTTTGAGGACATTCTTCAAACATCCTTATGCTGTCAAAATCATTCTTCTATCTTCCATCCATCGCCATCTATCATCTTCATTAGGTCGTTATGCTACAGAATTGAGCAACCAACATTCCTTCAACAATCAACCTTCAAAATCTTGCATTCTTATGCAGGTGGAGAAGAGCCATGGAGATCAATCAAGTCTAGGTTTGAAAATCGGTTTGCATATCTTTCATTTATTTTATTTTCCATTCTAGTTTGTACTTCATGGTGCTTGATAGGATTTAATTAGTTTATTGTTTTCAACACATATAAACCTTTGGATTTTTCCCTATCTACAATAGTATTTAGTCATTTAATCTTTCATAATTGTTATTCTCTTGGTAATTTTTGGCATATCTATACCTAATGTCCATTTTGAAAAGTATTTTCATTTTTTATCCAAAGAAATAAACCAAATTCATATTTTTAACTTGCAAACATTTAATTCAAGCTATAATGTGATCCATAAGGATCACAAAAGTAGCTATAAAAAATAAAGGTTTTCAAAAAATTACAAAATATGTAAAAGTGTGTTGTTTTGACATTGTTGAAACCACCAATTTTATGTAACCATAAGCTTCAACATCATTAGGGTGGTTTTAGCTAATGGGAAGTGGTGATTATGACATGACATAAGGAACATACTGGGAAAAAAACCAATCAAGTATTTTCACATTCTAGTTCATTTAACGAGGTTTCCAATGCATGAGAAAGGCTTCCAATATTCTTCACGAGGGCGTGAAAGTGAAATAAATCAGGCCCAAAGGTTGGAACATTAGATTGTATGCACATAGTACAAGGGAGGCTTATTTTTTGAGCACAGGAAGTTTAACAAAGAGTAAGGAATAGTGATAATATTATAGAATTCACTCCATGTAACTTGTTTCCTAATTAATATAATTAGGTAGGTGTGTTATTTGTTGCTACTAACTATTTTTTCTTCCATCTTGAATTTTTTTGAGGGTAAAATGTGAGTGTTATCTATATGTATGTGTTTTAGAAAATGTTTATTATTGATTAATATGTGTTTTATACATTGTTTATTGTTTATTAATCAATCAAACTCACTTGTAGGATAGTTTTAATCAAAGAAAACACTAAATTTTTGGTGATTCATAATTTAGTAACTACTTGATGAGAATTTTACAAATTGCATTAATATTAAAGTAGGTTACTAACCATGGGGAATTGAATTATATGATAGTGACAAGGTATTTATACAATAAAAAATATCTTTTTGTAATTCAAAGATTGGAATATGTCGGTATAATGAATAAATAAGGATTTAGAGAGACTTTATTTGATAAGTATCCACACCAAAGTGCCACATGCAATAATTAATAAAATAGTAGCAATGTATAACTCAATAATCGGAGCACATGACTTTGCAATGAGTCATAAATATAGTGAGAAGTGTTCTATTTGATAAATTTAGAGTTCATAGAGAAGAGGGCAAGGTTGATAAGGATAATTTTGGGATGAAAAAAATATTGAGAAGAATAAGGTAAATTTTAAAATTACTTCAATTAAGTTTGAAAAAAAAGTAGAAATTACAAATTTTAAAGGTCAAGTAAATATAGAAATATTAGATTCAAGGATTTAAATTAAATGTAAGTATATTTAGTGTTTATAATATGAGTATGACACAAAGGAATTTATTTTATCATCTTAATATGAATATCCCATTCAAAGATTGTACATCTTTCTTCAAAGAGCTACAAATCAATCATACTCTATGTCAGTATAAGAAAATTGTTGAACATGCCTTTGGACATGAAAATCTACCAAATTTATTTAATTTATTGGAGTTTCATTAAATATGAAGTCCTAATTCTCTTTCTCTCTTATCTTAGTTTAAAACATGCACTTCTCAATGCTAATATCCCTATATTTTTTATTTGCATCTTTATAATTGTTATCTACTAAAGTTGCGCCATAGCTAAGTTGCAAAACTTAGCACTCTAGAGAAACATGGAATCACTCCTAGGTTGTGGGTCACGTAGAATTTGGAGTGAATCTCCATATAAGGCTGGCTCCTAGTTGGTTATCACCTAAAAACTATTGACTTTGTAGAGGAAAAGGGAAAAGAAGGCATAAACTGAAAGCTTGAAAGCAAAAAAAAAGGGTGTTACACCAAACTAAACTAGACTATGAAAATTAGCATGTAAACACTTGCTTGTAATGACATAAAAAAAATTGCACAACCTATTATCGTATGTTCTTGCATAAGTACTTCACAGAAAGGTCTTAAAGCTCAAACTTCAAAGGGAAAAGTATCTCCACTGCTAAAAGCTATTTTGCATTTTTATGACATAATTTGCAACCTGCAACAACACACTTTTGCATAAAGGCATCAAATACATGAGACAAAGTTAGGAGAAAATTAATACCATCTCACAAATAACTCGATCAATCATATGGGGATACACATAATGCAATAAACAAGAAGGCAAATATTTCATATCAATGACATCCAAGGCTTTCATTGTATTTCATACCCAAAATGAGTTACAAAGCATGTTGTAATCTCCAAAGGACTGTAAGTAGTCACTAAGCAGAAAAATACATCCCAAAACTAAGTACAAATGAGTCAAAAGATGACTATAATACCAACCTCCAAGCAGTTGCATGAAAATAGGAGCCAATAATTGCCTTGGGTCGGATGCAATAGAAAGGCCTAAAAAACAAGCAACTAGATTCCCTCCAAAATGGGCTCCCATGTGTGAAAAAGGTAAGTTTTACCATGCCAAGCATCTAGGCATGCAAAACCATCTCTATATTCCCTCCATATCCTCCAACAAGATGAATAAAGACCCCCTAAATGCTTGGGCACATGTTTCCAAACTGTAACAATTGCCTCTATATGCTCTATATTTGTTTACAAGCATAACTTCATTTTGCATTTAAAATAGTATTTTAAATTAAGTGATTAATAAGCTATCACTTAGTTAAAACACTTTACATTTAGCAAACAAATGAAAAAAAAAAGAATACAAGGCTATGTCGACTCCTTTTCAATATTTGAAGGGCTCCACTCAATGAAATTTTAGCTAAGGCATAAGACATTAAGTCTTAGCCCACGAGTTCAATAGCTCACATTTTATTTTTAAAAAGCACTGGCAAAATTACCACCAAGGCATATTAAAGAAAGAAAATAAAATATTCATTTGAAATATTTATTTCATTTCTTTCAAACCTTCTGGAGGAAGCTACAATTTTCGACAATGAGGGTTTCAATAAGCTTCTGTTGAAAGCTTTCCATTGTAACGCCCGCCCCGAAACCCTAAAGAATGTAACACATTTAAATGGAAGCGAACAATTTTTTTTTTAAAGTGATATTAAACATATGAGTGATGCTACACTAACACCTACATTCTCTAAGGATCGTGGCAATGCTTTAACAAAGTACAAGTCTAACTAATACAATTAAACATCACATGCATTTAATGCTCATAAATAAAGTACATACATCCATCATCATTAAATTACAACACATAAGATACAAAAGATGTGATACTATTTCATACATCTTACATTCATTTCATATTACAATACAATGCTCATTCACAAATGAGATAGTTTATACATAAGATTTACAATTACAAATAACAAAGGTGCTCCTCGATTGCACTTGAGGAGTGATACAATTACAAGGTTACAACTGTTACAAAAAAAGTACATGAAAGAATAAACAAGTCCACTGGTACAAACGAGCTCTCCATCAAGAAGTACTCACCAATATGAACGAGAGAAATAGGAACCTGTCCCATGAACAAAGTTATCCAAGAATAGCAACACCAGTGAGAGAACCCAACGAAAGAAATAGCACGGTTTCCTCCCAACTGCGTGGTACCCGAAAGTCCACTCTCTTCATGCTAGGAGATAGTAAAAGATTTTCCAAGGCAAAATCTACAACCCCTAGACACAGACAAATACATTTCAAAACAACACAAGTACAAAACTTAACATACTAGTTACATTGCTTCCAGATAACAAGGATCAAGTACATCATCTGTACACCACAAACTGACTAACTGACTATTGTCGTAGGAAGATGTTACACATAATTTTCTATGAGTTACCCTAGCTCAACCTTCTTAGGCTACCGGACCCCATCTTGGGTTACTCTAGCTTGCCTCTACCAACCGTCGGACCCTCATACAAACTATGCATCTCATCTCATCTCAAGCCTTAACAAATGCATGAACCATGAGAGAGGCATTCATTATCTTTATTAGTGTGAAATTTCCCCATTAATTCTTTTAAATTATCACTTGATTAAACCCTAGGTGAGTTACCCTGACACCCCTTTGTACGTCAAACCCCCACAAAGAGCCACTCTCCTACAGACAACACAAAGTTCAAATCTACAATACTATGGGTAGACAAGGTGCACAATTCTAATAACACATCTCAACCTTAAAACATAAGGTCACACAACCCACTCGTAGTAACCGAGTATCCATACTATATCACATATCTCGTTCGTGGTAAGCGGGTGTTCAAGCTGAAAACATCCACGTGCACTACCCAAGGAAAATCAAAAGATGAACCAACACATATAACAACCCCACATAGACTTAACTCCTCTAGAAGACTTACAAAACCAAACATCACAATTGCCCAACAACACAAACAAAGAAAATTCAACCAATAAGCAATTTGGGCATATAATTAATCTAACATTTGGATTCCCTAAATCCAATCAAATCATCAACGCATTACTTGAAGTTAATCAACTTAATTTAAATTCATTTACAAATAATAAGAAAATTAACACTAATAGTTAAACTCTAATTTCACAATAACACACAACAATAAAAATTAATTTCTTTATAAAATTCATTCCATTTTAGGTATTCATGTTTTGCATGCACCAAATAATACATAATATTCATTTCTCTTTTAAAATCATTTCATTTTAAAATAGCTACTTGTGCATTTTCATGCACCTAATTAAAATCATTTTTTCTAATAAAATCATTTTATTGTCAAACATCTACTTTAAATTCAATTTTCTCTTTTAGATTATAACATTTTATAAATAATCTATTTCATGCATTTGTATGCATCTATTATCAAAATATATTTAAATAAACATATATATTTAAAATATCCATTATATCAAAATAGCCAATTAAATATATATAATTAAATATGTATAATACATATAATTATACATATATATATAAATATATTTTTTTAATTAATTAAAAATAATTTACCATATTCAAACAATACTAATCATAAATCTAGTATGTTGCAACTTTAATAACTTTTGTTTTCAGATCTGGGTTTTCTAAAAAATTTATTGAAGGTTCCCCACCAAGTCTTTCAAAACATATAAAAAAATCAGCCATACCCAGTTCGTACATTTTGAGTTATGATTAATTTAGTGACCCTTTATCTTTGCTATTTTTTTTAATATAAATTTTCTACGTGTGATCTACCATTTTATCGTGAGGATTTATTTTTCTCCCTAATTTATCGAGGATTTCATTTTCAATCCTACAGGTTTTCAAATTATCTATTGTTTTCTTTTTAATTTTTTTTTATCGCTTTTAAATTCATATCCCTACAGTGATCTGCAGATTTAAACAATCCTTCTAACAAGGTTTCTTTTAAAACTATAAACAAAAACCTCTAAATATGTAAATAGATCCTTCTAATCTTCACTTCATTAAAAGAACTTTCTACATAATTAGCTGCATTAACTTTTAAAACACTATCAAACAAAATTTAAATTGAATAAGGGAACTCCTGGTCCCTCAAGCTTGAATTGATAAAGAATGAAGTTGGTCTTCGAATTTCAATTTCCAAGATTTTCCCAAAGATTTCCTCTTCCAGAAGATGTGCAAAACAATTCCAACCAAGAACTTACCTAAGAGTCTTTTCAATTTTTTTACCAAAAAACTTCACACAAAATTCTTGTATCCATTCCTGTGAAAAACAAATATTTCCTCTTCCAATTAATCCTAATATTCTTTTTTTGAAATAATCCCAAATCAAATCCCTTAATAAATTAACTAACACTTGTTACATAAGATATCTTCTCAATCAAAGATATTTTCATTATGCATTTACAACTTATCTTGCATGTAATCAAAATTGAACCATTAGTTCCAACTTCAACATTCTACTCAAGATCATTTAAAAAAAAACTTAAGTCAAAATTCATAACATAAAGAAAATAATACTTTAAAAATATTTTATTTTCCTTAATTTAAATTTGCACAATTAAAATTAACAAATGCATTTAATTAAATATCCCTTTTTAGTATTTAAATCACAATTTAATTTCAAAATAAATTTAAATAATTTAAACTATGCACTTTATCAAAACAACTTTAATTAATTAATTTATTTAATCAACAAGCTTAATTTAATTAATTAATTTATCTACTGAATAAGATGATTAAATTACTTTATCAGACGAATTAAATTAAATTAATTAAATTAAATAACAACTTTTAATTTAAAATACATAAATTAACATTTAAAACATTTAAACATTAATTTTCACAAACAATCTCGCAAGATAATAAATTATCAAACAACCAAAGACGACATGACACTATGATAAACCAACCACGAACTGACGACACACTGTGATTGGGTTTGTAGTTTGACAAGGCCACTCTGTTACTATCTCCCTATCAACATAATCGTTGGAAAAATGAACACGCTCAAACCTGTAAAGCCAAGTGGAGACGATGTCCTGTACCTGCAATCCTACAATCAAAATGAATGTTGAACATGCATATACACATAACAGTCACACCGTGAAGAGAAATCGCGGCATCACAGGGCGCTCACATGTGAGTGATGTAATCCTGTCCCCTTCACCAATATAGTCACACAATACTAACAAGAATAAAGCACCAATAAATCATCATATGATTGTACATCAATATTACCCAAAAAACAACTATTCTAATCCATAAGCATAACATAAATCATAAGCAACCACATAAAGTATCATCACATCAAAGTATAGCATCAACATCGCTCCAATGACAACGATCATAAAATAATAACGAGGTATCAAGATCTATCATAGTAAAGATATTGTCTAACAACATAAATAAATCTAAACACATAAAAGCAATGACTAGAGGGGCACTACACATTTTTAAAGTAGTTAGTGTCCACCAATATCCACTTATATCCATTACTATATATTTCTATTATTTCCCCTATGAAGGAAATACCCCACTACTGGAATGGAGCCTCTACTAAAATGCTTCTAAGGGAAAGTGCACTAGAAAATTTCAACTTTCTAGAAAACCTTTAACAAGCAACACATCCTTTTATAAATTTGACCACATCCCTAAATAATGGCCACAAATATCACATCCTCATAACTTTATGAGTGGTGGCGTTTGGCATATAATGTCCACCACATAATCCATTGTGACATTCCTTCGTAACTTTTGTTGACTACTCCTCATTTAAACATCTCAAGGGAACACCATCAAGGTTTCTCCTCATCAACTATCCTTAGAAAAACACATGATTTTGAGCCTCAAGCTTCAAATTCCTCTTTTTTCTTATTATTCAATTTAGGAGGAAAATTTATTCTTTCTAAATAAAATACAATGTCTTTATGCCAAGGGCTATCCTTCAATTGGCATGAGATGAAACAGGGGTTAGAGTTTACTTGGTGAACCTAAAAAAATCCAAATTTTCTTGAGCCATTAATTTTTCTAGCCCTTGACCTTTAACCAATTTGGTATTTTGTATCTTCATGTCATACTCTTAGATCCTATTGATCCATCTACACCTTTTCTTGATTCTTTTTTCTAGTTAAAAAATCTCTAACAATTATATGTGGCACAAAAGAAGTAATATTAGTTCCTATAAGGTCAACTCTAATATTTTCCATAGCTCTAAAAAGGGCATACAAATGCTTCTCCATCATAGAATAATTTAATTCAACATATATCAATGATTTTTTGAAAGAAGCTATTGGTTGTTCATAACCATCTTTAATTTTCTACAATAGAACTACAACAATAATATAAAAGAGATGCAAAAGAAAATAACTTGAAAGATTAGAATAATCTAGAATCATTAGTACTGGTTCCTTCTTGACTACATCTTTTATCTCTAAGAAGGAATCTATTGATTCCTTATCCCAAATATAATATTTCCCCTTCTTTAATACTTTAGAGATGGATTTCATTTTCTTAGTAAAGTTGGGAACGAATCTTCAAACAATGTTTATCTTGCCAAAGAAAGACTAAACTAATTTCACTTTTTTAGGTTGTGGGATATAAGGTCAATTGCTTTGATACATTCATGATCAATCATTACCCCTTAGACACTGTTTCCAAGGAGCTTACTTTCTTCCACACTAAAGATGCACTTATTGGGATTCAAAGATATCCCATATTCTAAGCATCTATGAAAACCTGTCTCCAAATGTATGCAATAATTATTTCAATCCTTGGAGTAATCGGTCAAGTAATCTTAATAGATAACCATTATCTCATTTATAAGGCTTTTAAATTCTACATCATAACTCTCTAAAATGTGGACGTTGTAGTTTTAAGTCCAAATGACATTTGAACATATACAAAATTCCCCCATATTATAGTGAAAGTTGTCATTTGCCTCTCAAACTCATCGAAAATGAACTAATTGTAACTTGAGAAACCATCCATCATAGAAATCAATTGACCTTGTTACCTAGTGCAACAAATGATCCATATTGGGAAGTGGGTAATTGTCCTTGAGGGACTCGATATTTAGATTTCTGAAGTGCATGCACAATCTAATGTATTCATTCTTTTATCTAATTATAACAAGGTTAAACACCCATTCTAATGTCTAATTTGTTTAATAACACCATATTATTTAATTTATTTCAATTCCTTTTGAATTTGAGAAGCAAGAGTAGGTTTGATGGCATATTGTTTTTTTTCTAAATTGATTTGAACCAGGCTCCAATAGAATGGTATGTTGGAACAAGTCTTCTTTGTAATCATTCAATTGATTATAAGACCAAGCAAATCATTTTTTATAATATTTTAATAATGCAAGAAACATTTGTTTCTCTATTGATATTAATTTATTGTAGGTATATAAACCATATTAGGACGTAATTTAGTTCCTAAGTTTACACCCTACATGTCTTCCTCTTTGTTAGGCTTACTCATTTTCTTATGACAATCAACATTGTCAAACATTCCCTCTAAAGACACAGGAGCTCTAGGAACATGATATTAGTTTTGAGTTGGATGATTTCATACCCAAAATGAGTCACATTACTTTCCTTATCCTTATCCACCATGGGTACCTAGTGAAATTTTTGGTTTCTAAAATGATTAATGCAATTTAAAATCTCATAAATTTGTTAGTAATCATTGAATTCCTACCAATTGTATATGTTATCTAGAATACTAGGCCTAGTAATGATCTCAACTTCATAGTTGTAGTGAATTCATAGTTGTAGTGATGGGAAATGAAAGAAGCATTAGATTTTGAAGCTAATATAGAAAGTGCATCAATAACCACATTATTTTCTATTTCAACACAAGTGATGTTAAAATAATCAAAAGAATCAATAATATTACAAACAATATTCTTATACATTCTTAGTATTTTTTCCTTTCTAACATATATTCCTCTAGCCCGATAAACCATAAGTTATGAATCATCATGCACTATAATGCATTTGAATCCATAATTTTAAGCTATGATTAGGCCAAGTAACAAATCTTCATACTCTGCCACATTATTCGTACACTTAAAGTTCAATTTGAAAGTGAACTTTTAATATTTTCCCTCCTTAGGGACTCGCATGTGCGTGGATCATCATGGAAAACAGCCCTTATGGCAAAATTTAGAAAAAAAAATCAGTTGTTAAACAACTTGATCTAAAAAATTTGAATAAGTTATCTATATTATTTCAAAAATATGTAAGAATATAATTTGTAGCAAATTGAATGTAGTTTCTAAACTACTAGGTTTATTTTAAAAAATAAAAATCTATTTGTGAAAATTTGAAATTTCAATGCAGTAGTAGTTAAATTTCAGGGAAAAAATAAGAAGTATGTGTCTGTCTAACTACCCTAACCACAATAAAATGATAATATTTTAGATATAAGTAGAGGACTCATGTCCCCATGTGATGCATATTTTTTTTTAATTTTTTTCCAAGTAAATAATTAATTATGAAATTTTATTACAACTTTTAAAAAATAATAAAACTCGTATGTCTAACCACCTTTAACTCGTTCAAAAGTTCATGAAATTTAAATTCTATTTTAATCCTATAGTATGTGAAGCATAAAATGCATACATTTTTAGATTCAAAAATGTGATACTGTTTGAAAGTCATAGATGTTTTCTTTAACTCATCAATCATGACTTTAGTTGTAACTCCTTCAAATAGAAAATAAATAATAGTTATTTCTATTAAATTCAAAGTAAAGAATAATTTATATTGGTGGAAATTTGAGAATCTCCCTTTAAAAACTATTTTGTTTCATCAATTTTGGGTAAAAGAAGTCACGGCCACATACCCTACAAAACCGCATCATTGCCACTTTTTGGCCCATCATGATCCCGCAGACATACCCGGACATCAATATAATTCTTGCACCATTAACCTCCCTTGAATGTGCACTATCAAAATGCATATTCCAAAGTACACCATCTTCTAGATGAAGATGTGAGGGCACAAAATTGGAATCAATCTATTTATTAGATTCATCATTATAGTAGCCTACCAAATTATCAAGCTCTACATCAAGCTAACAAGTCTCATTCCTTAGTTCATTAAGATTATTTATAATGATCATGATTTTCTTTTCCCTATGTAATTGGACATCTTTTCGATATATTCAGATGGTAGCATAAGATAAATCAATCTAGCACCACCACCCATTGAAGCTACCACTTCCTTAATATTAACACTACATTTATCCGAATCCATCAAATAAGATAATATCCATGATTGAAAAGGCTTTACTAGGGTATGCAAAAGTTACATAGGGAATTATTTACCATCCTAATGACATGTAATGCCACAATAATCCATAGTATAACATTTATCATAGATTTTAAAACTTGTAGTTCTAAATTGTTCATAACATCTAACGAGATCACATTATTAGATGCTCTAGAATCTAACATATAGTTATGAACCAACCAACCATTTATTAGCAGAGATGTATAAAATGGATCAATGATTTTATTTTTACCTGTGGAAAGAACTCCCAAATAAATATCATGTGTCTCTCGTATATTGACTTTGTCTACCCCATCACTAGGAATAACTACAACTTTATTTGACAAATAAAAAATGGTAGGGGCAATGAGATATGAGAATGTCTTCTCCCTATGTTTAGGGATCCTTAGTAGCTCTCTAATTAGCACTTGAACTTTTAATTCACTAAAGGCTTGAGTCATGTCAATCACCTAGTATGCAGGAAAAGGAGTAGAATAGGTGAATAAAAAAAAATTATTATTACATATGAAAGGAATTACCTAGAATCAGTAACAACAAGTTGCTTTAAATTTACCACTTTCCCAACCTCTTCTACCACTTTTTGTTTGGCACCTTCTCCTAAATGGTTGGTTAGTATATCCTCTTTCATATTTGGGAGATATACTTTCTTTTGGGATGCATTTAGTAAATACATCTTCTTTCTCAGTTGAGACTTTCTAGCAAACCTATTTGTTTCCTTGTCAGAATCATATTCATTTTTCTTTCCTTTATTTAACTTTGTAAATGATCTATTTGGAATGGGTGCACCATAAAATTGATCCTTGGTACCTACATATCCATTTCTAAACTAGTAATCATTTTTTACCTAAATGACAACATCATAGATCAAAGATTTGATATCATCCTTAGAAGGATTTGATTTGGTATAGTGATGTTTCATTTATTCCTTCAGTTGTTCACAATCTCTATTTGGAATCTCAAAAGGAACACGATAGTTGTCATAGTATTTTTTTGAAAATTCCCCACCCTTGTATGCATCCAATTGATCTACATTGGCATAATCATAATATCTGGGTGTACCATCCTTCTCTTGGAATTCTTTTTCAACATCAAGTGAAAATACAATGGAACACTTGTATTGATCATGAGTAAAGTAATATATATCACATCAAAATGAACCTTGTTGAAGATTCATGTGATTCTTTCTCAAGGGATCATGGGTGCATCTCTCATGATATTTTTGGTTTTAGTTCCTTGGTGATAATTGTTTATCATTACCTCTAGGTCTCTTGGACCTTTCATAATTGTAGGGAATATTATGTAACCTATAACATTAATTAAAATGTATAGGATCAATATTAGAGGACAAAAAAAAAATCATTCTTTTCCACCTTGTATGAAAGATCCTTCATAGCTTGCACTAGTTTGTCTATTTTTCTCCCATAGTGAGAGGCTTGTTGGAAGTTTTTGCACTTGGTTTCATGAGTCTTATTTCAAATCTTTTGATATCTTTCCTAGATGGATTTTGATTAATCTCTATATTGATATCTATTACATATACCTCCCTTGAGGCATGAGAGTTCTTATCCCTCAAAAGATATCATAAATCTAAATTAAAAGATCCACTATATAAAAAAAGACACATAGCCTCATTTGGCCTTACATGGGGAGGTACTTCCCTTATTTCCATATTGAATCTATTTTTGAAATTAATAAAAATTTCATTTAATCATTTTTTGATGATGTTTAGCTTATAGATTATAGACTTTAGATCCACTCTTTCTCCATACTACAATTCAAAAACCCTCATAAAATCATCCCATGAGTTTATGACATCTATGGAATTCCTTAAGTGCTCCTCACTAGTGATAGCATTGTTACCTTATAATTTTGATACCTTGCCTCTAATCTTAGTTGGAATTGGATTAGGGTAATTATAAATACCACAAAATTTCAACTGTTTATATCTATCTAATCCCAATAGTTGTATTACTATAGGAAATCTTTGAAATTTCCTTCTAGGTTTGACCCCAACATTTTGCATTGCATTTTTTTGTAGGGAATTAGGATAGTTTTGCTAAATAATAGACACTTGTTGAATTAGAATAGCTGGTGCCACATTCTAAGGCTAAGAAATATTTTGTTGTTGGTTTGTCAATAGGGTTTGTTGAGATAGTTGGGATTCTTTATGTACAATTTGTGCCTCTATTTCACATTGCATTTCTCTAAGATGATCAATAAGACCAATATGTTGATGTAATTCCCTTTCTCTATGGTCATTTTATAACTAAATGTTTGGGTGAGCATCTTGGAATGGGGTTCCAACATCTTGTTTAGAAGACTAAATGGTATCATTTCTACCTTTTCTCTATTTTCTCAAAGGTTGAAGCCTAGTGTTTGTTTGAGGTGTGGCTTCAAGTATACCCACACTTTTATTTTCTTCTATAAGGTTTCTTTGATTTCCATATCTATTATAGTCATGTCTAAAATTTATTTTAGTAGTTTTAACCCTATTATCAATTGAGTCATTTAATTTGTATTGATTAAAATCTTTAGAAAAAAATATTCTACCTAAATTATTCAATTTTTCATTATTTCTTGAACCATGTAAATGAGACTTACTTGGATTTTTAGCTTTCTAGTGTTCTTGTCACCTTCTTGCATCAGTAGAGCTAGCCTCAGGAACTTCTTGACCTCTAGAATTTTGATCTTTATCCATTCTTTATCTTCTATCACAAAATTCTAGATGTTTCTTAATGGAGTCACAACTCCCTCAAGGAGAAAATATTTGAAACTAACATTCCTCTAATTTCAAACCAAATTCCAACACTTTTTTGACTTGTTTCCAAATTTTGGACAATATTATTTTTTATTCTTTATCCTCGATAACGGTACCAATTTTGCTAGCGATCAAATTTGTTGGCCCCAAATCCTGAAGTTTTGATAATCTTCAAAGTGCCAAGGTTTCAGACTAGGAAAATTATCACAAACCTATATTTAGTTTGGGAATCTAAGGACAAATGATTGAGGTGGTAAGACATCCTTCACTTTTGGATTTTCAAGACCAAGGGGGTTTTCCATAAAGATGCCAACTTCATGGTTTGAAATATTATTTAACCGATCTTGGTTTTACGCACACTTCCATCATCTTTGAAATCATTCTTCTTAATCATTTAATTAATAATTCTATTTAATTAAATTCATCATTATAAGTATATGAGAATGAGTTTATGATACACCTTTGTATTGTTAAATTCATTCATACATGGTATTGAAACACTTAAAAGGTAAAAATTTAATGGTCTTTTTAGTTGATGTGTATGTAGTGTTTTTAGCATGATAAGAGAGAAAGCTAATTATATACAAATTCATCTATCCATTGGGCAATAGTGTCTCTAGATTTCAACAATGATGCGATAATTGAAACAAGGATATGACTTAAAATCAAGTCACCACAAAATAATATACCTTTCAAAATGCATAGGAAAGCTAAGATCTACACAAGTACATTTAGAAAGACAATAGATAGTTGTAGAATATTAAGAAAGTCTACCTAGTAATTGTAGTGTAGGAAAAAGTATCCCTTTCTCACACTTAATTTGGGAATTTAATATTAATAAAAATGTCTAAATTATATCTTAATTTAGTGTTGTAATATGTTTTGCATATTCACATTAATTTTAGGGCCTTGTTAAATAAAATGGACCTAATTTTAGGGCCTTGTTGTAATACGTTTTGCCATATTTGTAGTGTTGTAAAGTGTAACTTTACACTTTCGCACATGTCTAGGACTTTATTAATTAATTGAGGTTAATTTCCTTAATTGGACACCTTATTTCAAATCTAAGCCTAATTAATTATAATTTACGAAGAGGAAAACCTAACATTCATAAATGCCATGATATAACATTTATCATTGTGCAATGTGTGTCCTAGTTAAATGACCTAGGACCCATTTTCCCATGGGTGAATGGGTCCTCACTTAGACCTAGGACCCTAGTTTAAATAATGTATTTGGAAATATTTCAATGATTTCAAATGTATATTCACATGTCAACTTGTGTTATTTGAATTTCAGAAATTAATATTAACATACCTATATATAAGGTCATTTCACTAAGTTTCATCTAAAAAATCTAGAATATTTTCATGAGATCAAAAGAGAAAGTTTATGACTTCAAGAGAATTTCAAGGGAATTTCAAGGCATTCAAGAGTAGATTTATTGAATAATTATTGCAGCAATCAAGATCCTATTGTAATGTCAAAGTCTTCTGACATCATGCATGTTGTTTGAGCTAATATGTTCATGTAGTGTTCAAGATCCATTCAAGAATTCAAAGGCATTGTTTCAAATCCAGTTTCATGATCAAGATCTATACCCATTGAATTCATTTCATGCAAGTTGTAGATCCATATTCGAAGGTTCATTCAAGGGTTTGGTGAGTTGTGACTATTGGTATTTTTTCCAACAGAACCTTGAAATCCTCTAAAGGGTAGCCAATCCTTATGTTCAATAATCTTCAAAGTCAATGTCCAACAAATGAGTAAGGATTTTGATACCCTTACTCCTACACTTTGGGCTCTACAGAACCAAAGAAGGTAATCCTAGGTAAATATGTTCATGTGATATTTACTTGACCAAGAAAATTTCCACACACAGATAAATTCCTATAAAATGCAAATAGATATCCTTCATTAAACATTTGGCTAATCTTTAAAAAAATTACATTATATTGCAAGGAATGGGATGGTGGTTTAGATTAGTACATTGTAAATGAGAGTTTTTAATTGATTTTTATTCTCATTCAAAGCCCTCGGTTAGGTGCATTACTAACTCAATATTTAAGATAACCTAATGAAAAGACTAGTGCTTCATCTATTGGGATAATGGAGTCACATTTGCAATAACCAATAATATGATAGTAGTTTAAATCATAAATTGATGGGCTATTGACATACTACATTGAAGTATTCAAATCACTATGTCTAAAATACATCTACTTATCAAATACCATGTTGTTTCCTCCCAGACCTATAACCTTATTTTAGAATTTAATCAATTCTTTGAATTGAAGAAAAAATAGATTTACTCATTCAATTAAAACTATTGAAGACAAACGAAAAGAACATTAACCATTTTCATTCATAATTTGATAAAAAATTACATAGGAGAGCATATGCTTTAGAATTGATAATTTCTTATATTATTGTTGCTACTGTAAAACTATTTTAAGATAATTACATACATGAATAAGACCTTAGACTCCTGTTCTAAACTACCCATTAGTTCATCTATTTACAATCTAATCTTTCCTGAGATTTTCTTTTCACCTAGACCATTTTGAGACTCAAAACTCAAACCCCAATATTCAGCCTTGAAATCCTTTTTATAGAACAAGGAAGCAACAAGCAACGAGTAGAATTATAGTTACATTTCATGTTCATTTAACAACTAATTTCACTTGAATTTGAGATATTACCCACTTTACCTATAATAATTTTAGAACAAGGGAATGCAAAAGAAAAGAACTCCTCACAACCTAGTTGAAGCATACTGGTCAACATTCCAAAAGGAATAGTTCATTACTCTAGTAGTGTCGAAACACCTTGTCCTTGTTGACCAAAGAAGATTCTTCATTAGTAGCCAAAAGAAAAAACTCGTATACTACCTAGAAAATGTATACTCACCATCAGAGACACGGGGTTCAAAAAATCCACCTCACACGGTCATCACAAAATATTTCCACGTCAACACCAAAAACAAAAGATGAAAGACATGTTGAAGAGGACAAGTTTGTTGTAGTGGCAATGGTGTCATCAAAAACAAAAATAGGATCAAGACACTACTCTGATTCATCAACATTAGAGTATGCTCGCCCACTTCATGTCTGTTGTAAAACAAGAGGAGTTACTACTTCTTCCTCATCAGAGTCATCATATGGCACTAGGGAAATAAGGTAATGGTAATATTATGGGTCAATTTCTCCTCCATCGCCAGAAGGGATATCTGAAACCTCAATGGGAGCATTATGCCTCCCTAGACAAGCCTTAGTACACTTACCCTTCTTCTTTTCTTTCTTCATAGGATCAACTAGTTACTTCCCTTTAAACTTGACCAATTCTTTTGAAATGGTCCTTCCTCTCAAATTATACATGCTCTTGACAACAGTATTCTTATTCTCCACACAGACACTTCTCTTGCCCTTTGGTGCTATAGGAGCTCCCAATATGAAAGGTTTAAATTTAGGAACATCATCCTGAGGTTCATGTAGGATGAGCCTTCTATATATTCTAATTGGCTTAACTAGCTCGCTTGGTTCACCCATCTCACACAAAATAAGACACAAACTAGTAAACCACAAAGGAAAACCATTTTACTACTTCTGTGATTATTTTCTCAGCACTTGCATATTCCTTCCTCTAGTACTAAAGAAATTATTTCGGCTCTTTGATAATTCCAAATGGTGAGATAAACTACAGGAAATCCTCACTAAGTAGAGTGATTTGAGTGTGTAACAATTAATGACCAACTTGGCTTACACGAGTGAACACACAATCAATCATTTGATATTCAATCTTGGCCATTGATCATTTTGGATTTAAAACTTAATAAAGGATGTTGTTTAAGGATTACCACTTTACTTTTCATCTATACTTGGAAACAATGATGACACCCTAAAAAATTTCCACATAGTTATCCACATCTTATCCATATCATTTGCAATTCACTGGTTGTCACAGAAGTCCCCTTATATTACCTCCAAAATTTAGTGACAATCAATAACACTCCACTGAAGGAATATTCTAGGATATGCACCCTATGGATTGTTGTAGAAAATTGGATAAACTATTTAAATGTTTCAATGAGGAGAAATTCTTGGAAATGCCTTTGAATAACCCAAGACATCGTGCATCACCATAATGAACTTGAAGTTGAATATGTATTTGGCAATGGTTAGAGGTGGCAATGGGATGGAATTCAAACACATGGATTTCATACTATTCCCTTCTATTCACTTGCATCACTCATTGTAGAAACTAGAGAAGATCTTGAATCATTTCAACGATGGCACAATACAAGAACATTACAACACCCATTGCACGTCACTAAAATGTGATGAAATATATGAAGAACTTTAATGATAGGAAATGTAGAGGTAAACCATGTCCCATCGCTTGTCGCTGAAATGAACCCACCAACAAAGACAACTCTAGTGATGGATGGCCATTTAAGTGATTGAGGATTTGCACATGCAAATAAGATATTTTGGAAAGGGGCCATACAATGTCAATGAGACTTAGACCCTTGGGAATAAAGACTTAAGACTTAAGTCTTCAATTATAAAATATTTTTTCCCAACTAGGTGCCATGGATTCAATTTTGGGAAAATAGTTTATGATCATAATCCTAAACCTAGATAAGGTCTAGTAAAATTTATGATCTAAATCTCTCAAGTGTTAACTCAGATCTAGTGAATCGAGTACGAGACAAGGCCACGAAGAAATAGGAACACCTTTTAAGAATTAAAAATTTAAATGCAAAGGATTTGGAAACCCAAAACCCTACCCCTTTGGGCACACAGAGGAAACATAATTACAACCAGGTAATTTCAAACACCAAAATCTCTGCACCTAGAGGGTCACCATAGTGCTCCTAAATGTGGATGGCACACCCCTGAGGGTATGGTGAGAATCTAGGCCTCATGGTTGAAGTGGACCAAATGAGAGAGACAAAACCTAGGAGCCTGCCAAGACAAGGTAAACAGACACAACGAGAAGAAAACACACCAAAACTATAAACAATATTTACATAATTTACAATATACCTTCTTTTCAAAATTTCTAGAAGCCTTTTCTAATGTACAAACCTTTAAGCTTGCCTCATGCAATTCCATAGGATTCAATCCTCAAATTGGTGGCCCTAAGCCCCCAAAACCTACAACCAATATTTACCTTTGTCAAAGACTTTATTCTCTATTGTCTGTAATGGATCAACCATTATGTCAAGAATTTCCCAATAATCAACCCTATTGTGACTCTCACAATTAACCATACATACCATGTTTCTAGAACTTCCCTCATCATCATAAAATGTGCCTAACTAAAAAATACAATTGAACAACATATGGAACCCATACATTCTATAATGTTTATAACCAATTTGCTCATTAGCCTATTCCAATACAAATTTGTCTAAGTGAATTGAAAATGTGAAGCATTCATAGTCCACTTGATTATTGACACCATAAACTTTGAAATCATATTCATTTTGCACATCAAACTAAAAACTTTCATAAAAAAAATTTATGCAAACATCCCCTGGGTGCAACAAAAAGAAAACATACATATTCAGGAGCCTCCTTAAATTGGGTATCATGACATAAGCACATCTCTTGGAATTTTGATTCAGCTACATCAAAATACACCTTAGTGTCATGGGACTGGAGATCATATGCATCATTAACATCCAAGAAATGAGTAAATGCATTCATCTAATTTTCATTAACATATTTTGATTCATTTTTCAAATCATCATTCAGCTCAATACAAAATACTTCAAAATTAGGCTCAAGCAATTCAACACCAACAGGGTTAGTAAAGAGATACTCATGTGCCTCAGTAACTTCATATGCAATTTCTGTTGATAGGTGTGCTGACCCAAATGTGGAAGACTTGTTTCATCTAGAATCTATTCATTTGTAATAGAACACGAGTCTTCATTATCTTTCACATAAATTATTTTCTCATTGGATAAAAACATGTCCATGTTTACACTATGAAGATAAGGAACATCAACAAAGAAAAAAATGTACTCAATTTCACATTCACTAACATTAGATCCACCATTATTTTTTTCTCTTGGATGCTCTATACATGGACCATGAAGTTCTACAATATCAACACAATTTGAAACATTAATGTCATATAAATCAAGAAGCTCTTCAATATTATCAATGGGTAACAATGTTGATCCAAGATCCATATGCTTGTCATAATGTACAACTTTATCATTCAAAAATGAATGCCTTCTTTCATCAGTGTATGCATCATCATCTTCTTCATACATCACAAATATTTCCATCTCTACTTCATATAAACAATCATGAGAATTTGGGATATAAGCATATTCATCAACATTTTTATCATTTCTAGCATTGTGCTCAGGATCAACATATTGAACACATTCATTCTTATCTTCAAATTCATCATCACTCACATAATTAACATGCTCTATTGATGGAAAACTCAAACTACATTTCAGGTATTCATCATATGCAATTTGTTCCTTTACCTATGGAAAAGTGACTTCATGAGCATTTATATCATTACATCCTTCATGTGAGGAATATACTTCTAGATCGTCCTCATAAGAGTAGTTACAATCCTCAAAGAAGCAATCAGAAACTTCAATCTCATCATGATCCTCATCACAAGAAAATTCATCACTGCATAAACCTTGTTGAAATTTTTTAGAATGAATTCTTAAAGTTGTATTTTCAAGATCACAATTACTAGTTTGCACTAAAATATTAGCCAAACTTGTATTGTTTTTACTGATCAAAACCTGACATGGAATTACATCTTATATCTCTTCTATTTCTTCATCATCCAAGATATTACAAGATAATCTTTCCCGCATATTTATCTTATCATCATCCCATGTATATTTTTATTCATCACTGTTGTATTGCTCTGAATATGTGTTGTTTGTGAGTTTATTTCCTTTATCAATATAGCAAGACATATGTTCATCTTTTAATATATTATTTTCACTTGTTTGCATTGTTATCTATTTTTTCTCAATAGGATAGTTGCTATCTTCATTTTGAGACATCACCTTTTGTGCATAACCACACTTGGTTGCTTCTACAATATTTATCCAATCAGGAACTTGGTCAAAGATATGGGGCTTCAATTCCTTTGGCAAGGTACTCAACCAAGATTCATAGCTTTCACAAAAAAAAAAATCAATGCAGAGTAAATCCTTAGGTTTGAAGTTTTTTGGAAATTCCAACAAGGCATCCAAAAATCTCAAAAAAAATATCATTAGGTGACTCTCCCTTATGTCTTTTCATTTCATACAATTCTTGAACAAAATACTTTTGATCAACATTGCTCAAATTTCATTGATGTTCAACTTGGAACTCACTATAATCTGCATATGTGGTGATAGAGAAAACATAATAGAAGAAGCATTATCATATTGAAAATCATTTCTATTGTTTGATCCATAAATTATATTTACATGAGGTGTGCTAGGGTAATCAACACTTGTAGCCATATATCCTTTCATCATTGAGTATTTCAAATTGTTCTCAATATCCATGATAGTTTGATATGCTTGGTGTAATGTTGTAAGGTCCTTATCTCTTAATAGATAACTCATCTTATTATCAAATGCACCAAAATACACAACCAAACATTCAACATCATTTGGTCGCATATTTTTAGAAATATCCATTATTTCCTTTGCACATCTAAGATTGAAAGTAGGAACCAACTCATGTTCATTTTTTTGGATTTCTATAAAGTTTTTTCTTACCACATTTGGATTGACCCTTTCACCAAATTATTCTACAAAGGCTATCCTAAATCGATTCCATGAAGCTATAGAACATACTGGTAAATATGAGAACCAATCTATAGCATCTTCCTTCAAAGACTCAACAAATAGCTTCATGAAAACATACTCATGATTAACCTCATAATCCCCCATCAAATCCATGAATGTATGCAAATGCTTATAAGTTGATTTTGAACTCTTCCCTATGAATTTGGGAAAATATTTCCTAACATTTTTAGGAATCAGGTTTGGGAAACCTTTGATACCACTAAAATCCAATGGAATATACCTTTCAATAGAGAAATTATTTTGAGGGTATGATAAAACTGTGTGCCCTACATATTTTTACTTGTTATTTCATAGGGAAGCCCTCTTGTATCCATATTCAATCCTTATCAACTTCATAAAAATATATCAACTACATCATTTAGTAATTCAATCATGATTTTAAAATATAGATCAAGCATTCATGCCTTAAAACTTTCTCATAGGAATAATTCATAAATAAACATACTTCTTTGACCCATTGCATCTATATTACACATTGCACACTAGAAGTGTGAAAATGAATACTACTATTCCCTTTCTTAGTGTTATTTAACTTAATAGGGAACCATTTATCATCTCAGGTCTTAAAGATTTCTCATAAATGTTTTGAAACATAATAATACTTTATTTAGATTTATAAGAATACTTAGAAACTTGTAACTACTATCAACCTTTTCTCCTTATTATAAACATTGCAAATCTGGAGCTTTCCTTCACATCTTTAGTAGGTTCTTTAGATAGAGTCACCACCTATTTTTATAGAGGACTAAACTTCAAGCATTATGAAGCCCTTTGAAAGGTAAATCTCATTTTTGGTCTTCTCCAATAGTGGATTCACACATAAATTCTTTGAACTTTGTTGCAACAACACCTTTTCCAGGTTCAAGAACTTTTAAACATCTAGAAAAGATCTTTAGATCCACCAAATGCTCGACTATGTGATATGACAGTCTTTAACTAGAGATTCAAAATTCTCCCCAACAGAGTCACCAATTCTATTGGTGACTCGAAAGGGAAAATAAGATTCCACAATTTTCAAATCTCTAGTTACAAACTGTTTTGAAGCTTCAATGACTATTAAGGCTAGATGATCATTTTTCTATCCCCAATAGAGTCACCAATTTTTTTGGTGTTTTTTCTAGTAGAACCTTGAAATCCTCTAAAGGGTATCCAACCCTTATGTTCAAGAATCTTCAAATTCAACGGCCAACAAATGAGTAAGGATTATGAGACCCTTATTCATGCACTTTGGGCTCTGCAAAACCTAGGAGGGTAATCCTGAATATGTTCATGTGATATTTACTTGATCAAGAACATTTCCACACATAGATAAATTCCTATAAAATTAAAATAGATATCCTTCATTAAAGGTTTGGCTGGTCTTTACACTAATTACAGTCTATTGCAAGGAATGGGATGGTGCTTTAGATTAGTACACTGTAATTGAGATTTTTTAATTGATTTTTATTCTCACTCCAAGCCCTTAGTCACGTTCATTAATACTAACTAAGTATTTAATAAAACATAATGAAAAGACCAACTCTTCATCTATTTGGATAATGGAGTCACATTCGCAGTAACCAATAATACAATAGCAATTTAACTCAAAAATTGATGGGCTATTGACATACTACTTTGCATTATTCAACTCACTATGTCTAAAACACATCTACTTATCAAATCCCACGTTTCCTCCCATACCAATATCCTTATTTTAGCATTTAATCAATTCTTTGAATTGAAGAAAAAATAAATTTACTCATACAATTAAAACCATTAAAGACAAATGAAAAGATCATTAACTATTTTCATTTAGAATCTAATAGAAAATTACATAGGAGAGCATATGATTTAGAACTGATACTTTCTTATATTACTGTTGCTACTGTAAAACTATTTTAAGATCATTACATACATGACTCAGACCCTAGAATCTCATTCTGATCTACCCATTAGTTCATATATTTACAATATACTCTTTCTTGAGCTTTGTTATTCACCTAGACCATTTCAAGACTCAAAACTCAAATCCCTGTATTTGGCATTGAAATAACTTTTATAAAACAAGGGAGCAACAAGCAACAGGTTGAATTATAGTTACATTTCATGATCATTTGACAACTAATTTCACTTGAATTTGAGATATTCCCCAGTTAGTTACTTGTAATCATTTTAGAACAAGGGAATGCAAAAGATAAAAACTCCTCTCAACTTGGTTGAAACAGATCGGTCAACCTTCCAAAAGGTGTAGTTCATTACTATAGTAGTGCAAAAACACCTTGTCCTTGTTGACCAAAGAAGATTCTCCATTAGTAGTCAAATAAAAAACTCGTATACTTCCCATAAAAGGTATACTCGCCATCAGAGACACAAGGTTCAACAAATCCACCTCACACCAACCAAGAATATTTCCACATCAGCACCAAAAAGAAAAAATGAAAGACGTGCTAAAGAGGAAAAGTTTGTTTCATTGGCAATGGTGTCATCAAAAAAAAAAATAGGGTCAAGACACTATAATTTGTCAGGATCAGAGTATGCTTTCCCACTTCGTGTTTGTGTTGAAACAAGAGGAGCTACCACTTCTTCCTCTTCAAAGTCATCATATGGCATTAGGGAAAGAAGGCAATGGCCATACTTTAGGTCAGTTTCTCCTCCATCCCCCAAAGGGTTGTCTGAAACCTCAATGGGAGCATTGTGCCTGCCCAAAAAATTCCTAGGAAAATTACCCCTCTTCTTCACTTTCTTCATAGGCTCAACCAATTCCTTCCTTTTAAACTTGACCAATTCTTCTGAAATTGTCCTTCCTCTCAAATTATACATGTTCCTAACAACAGTCTTCTTATTCTTCACAAAGACATTTCTCTTTCCCTTTGGTGTTGTAGGAACTCCCAATATGAAAGGTTTAACTTTAGGAACAACATCTTGAGGTTCATGTAGGATGATCCTCCTAGACCTTCTAACTAGCTTAACTAGGTCACTTGGTTCACCCTTCTCACACAAAATAAGACATAGACTAGTAAACCACCAAGGAAAACCATTTTACTACTTCTATGATTATTCACTCAGTACTCGCACATTCCTTCCTTCGGTACTAAAGAAATTATGTCAGCTCTTTGATAATTCCAAATGGTGAGATAAACTACAAGAAATTATCATTAAGTAGATTGATTTTCGCATGTAACAATTAATGACCAACTTGGTTCGCATGAGCGAAAAAACAATCAATTGTTTGATATTCAATCTTGGTCATCAATAATTTTGGATTTAAAAATTAAAAAATGATTCTCTTTAAGGATTTCCACTTTCCTTTTCATCCATACTTGGAAACAACGATGACACCCTGAAAAGCTGTCACATAGTTATCAACATCTTAGCCATATCATTTGCAATTCACTAGTTGTCACAGAAGTCCCCTTATATTAGATCCAAACTTTAATGACAAGCAATAACACTCAATTCAAGGGAATATTATGGGATATGCACCCTATCACTTGTCATAGAAAAGTGGATAAACTGTTTAAATGTTTCGGTGAGGAGAACTTCTCGGCGATGCCTTCGAATAACCCAAGCCATCACGCATCACCATAATAAATTTGAAGTTGAAGATGTCTTTGGTCATGGGAAAATATGGTGGTGGGATGAAATTAAAACACATGGCTATCATATTATTCCCTTCTATTCACTTCCATCACTCATCTTAGAAACTAGAAAAGATCTTGAATCCTTTCAATGACGGCGCAATACAAGAACATTACAACACCCATCACATGCCGCTAAAATGAGATGAAATGTTTAATTAACTTCAATGATAAGTGATGCAGAGGTAAACCACATCCCATTGCTTGCCTGTGAAGTGAACCCACTAGTAAATACAACTTCAATGATGGATTACCATTTAAGTGATTGAGGATTTGCACGTGCAAATAAGATGTTTTAGAAAGTGATCATACAAGGTTGATGAGACTTAGACCCTTGGGAATAAATACTTAAGACTTAATTATTTCACCATGAAATATTTCTACCTGACTTAAGAAGTAAGGATTCAATGGGAAAATAGTTGGTGATTGGGCATGTGTAGGATCATCATGAAAAAAATGGGCCCTTAAGTGGCAAAAAATTCAGAAAAAATAGAGTTAGGCAACTTGACATAAAAATTTGAATAAGTTATCTATATTATTTCAAAAATATGTAAGAATAGAATCTCTAGAAAATTGATTTTAGTTTCTAAACTACTAGGATTATTTAAAAATAAATAAAATCTATTTGGTGAAAATTTAAAATTTCAATGTAGTAGTACTTAAATTTTAGGGGAAAATAAGTAGGCATCTATCTGACCACCCTAACCACAATAATTTAATGATAATATTTTTTTATAATATTTTAGATGTAAGTAGAGGACTCATGTCCCAGTGTGATGCATATTTTT